>JAVJGJ010000037.1:3265779-3276045 GCA_035590215.1 Microhierax caerulescens | reverse complement strand
GGCATCCTCTTTGGCTAGTTTGGGCCACTGTCCTGGCTGTGTCCCCTCCCAATTTCTTGTGCCCCTCCAACCATCTCGTTGGTTTGACTTAATATAAACATCGCCTACCAACGACTAAAACTATCAGTGTGTTACCAACATTATTCTCATCCTAAATCCAAAACATAGGACTAGCTACTAAGAAGAAAATTAATTCTATCCCAGCCAAAACCAGGACACCCAGCAGTGACAAATTCTGACTTCTGTATTCAATTAAAAGCCTTAACAAGGATTAACCATGCACAGCGATCTGCATGAAGTATTCAGATCTACCTGCACATTAAAAGAATAAAAATGAATAAAAATAAATCTATCCCTAAAGGCTTTTTTAAAAAAAAAACCCTACTACTGTTGGCTTTCTTCCAGAAGTTAAACAAGACGGGATTTTTTCTTATTCCGGTGCTTTTGAGGTTGATGAAAAGGGAATGAATTCAACTTTTGACTATTCATAGCCCAAGAAACAACCAATTTGTTGGCTATAAAAAGACTAATAGACTGTCTGAACATGAGGTACTTCTAAATATTTCTTGGTCCAATTTTTTTTGATTAATTCTACTTCAGAAAGAGTTTTCTGCAAAAAAAGGGCCTGGAGAAACCATCCCATAGATTCTTTATCAGTGCAAGCTTTCTGGCCATTGTGCACACATGATGGGAAGGACATGCATATACAATTTCAGTAAACTCCTCCTAATTCTTGGAGTTAAATCAGTCTGATGTGAATATTCATGACAGATGTGGCCAGGTTTTGGTGTACCTGTAGATCTAACCTGGTTTGTACTGATTATCTGGCATAAAGCAACCTCCAAGGTCTCTTGGAGACCAGTCTACCTGCTTTTGTACCAGGCTTTGCTCATAGCACTTAAAATTAATAGGAATATATTCATTTTCATAAGTAACAAATTGATGGGGGTTTCCTGTAGCCCAGATAGTAGCATTACAAGGAGAATATAGCAGGTTATGTTTTAGTAAGGTGTTCCTCCTCAAATACCTTTTCTTACCCTAACAATAATACTAGCCTGTTGTACGTGCAAACAGTAGGATTTGTTTCATCAGTCCTTCCGCTCTGGTCTATAAACACTTGCCTGCTGTTGTTTGTGTTCTCAGCTATACACGCAGAGTCCTCTTGGGTGCTACCAACAAAACCTTTATTCAAAGAAGTGTAGGTTGCTCCCCACTGCTATCCCAAGCAATGAGTTTGCAGTTATGCCATTGTATGGCTTTCCAGAGGAACACAGAACACCTTAACACCTGAGGAACTCAAAAGAGGACTTCAAAACAGAGGAACTAATTAAAATCAGAACCTAATACAAGTAGTCCTGGTAAGTTCAGCTGGTGCAAGCCTATCTGGCGTATAAGGACATCAAAGGAATAATGAACTCAGTTTAATCTTGTAAATCACTGGAGCAGGAAAGGAGCTGAAAGAGGACTCATGGCACTAAGCCAGATGTCCATCACTGAGAAAATGGAGAGTGACTTCAACACAGAAAAGCCTTCTGTAAGGAGGCAAAGAGTTCAGTGTAAAAAACAGCTTTCAGTGTTGGTCAATATGCCACTTGTAACTGTCTGAAATTTGAGAGGGAAATGGGTGAGAGAGAATGAGCAGACTGATGCAGCTAAACAGAACATAAAGTGGTGTGTTGTTAACATGAGATCAGGTGTTGAAAGGTGCTGCCTCAGAGGCAGCTGCTGTAGGCTTGTATTTATTTCCTGGTTTTGCAGCAGGCTGGGGGTTAGATGAAGACAGCCCTTTCCACCAGGTGGGATGGCTTTAGCTGTGCATTCGTGCATTTGCTTGCGGTTTTGTTCTCTCTCTCATACTGTCTCTTTGGCCTAATTTTCATATTGGTTTTATGGCCTTTTTATCTTTCCTGAAGTGTTGTGTTATCTTTGCTGTGTGAGGGTACCAAATACTGTATCTGTCCCCTCTGCTTTTGACTGGAGCTTTAGGCTAATATTTCTGACACGGAGTGGTCCCATAGTTCAGCCTGGTGACTGCCTGCTCACCTGCTCACTGCTTCTCCAAGCTTGCTCCTTTTTGAGGTATAACTCTGTTACGTACTCAAAAATGGTGTCGGCTTCTCATAATCCCAAATGTCGATTGGTGCTTGAGCTGAGATCAAGCTCTTTTTGTGGTCTGCATGAAACTCTTCATGGTTTGCAGGAGACTCTCGTGGTTTGCTCCTTTGCTGGGGCCAAGGAAAAGCAGAAATTGTCTCCCAGTGCCGTGATGCAGAGGAAGCAAACCAGCATCAGTAAACCAACAGCCTGAGTGGTGGCATCATGTACCAGGGGTAAATTTGGTTTATAATTTTTCTAAAAAATGACACCATCTAAAGTGTCCTCTAAACCACCTTATGGAATATCACCTAGAAGGTAGTAGGCTTCATGCCAGTGTAAGAGCTGTTCCTTGTGCTTCAACAAACCTCATTATTAACTTAAGCTCTTAGCTGTTCTTCTCACTGAAACCTGGTGGATCTGGTGAGAAGTCAGGCCAGCCTGAAGTGCTGCTTGTATCCCAGCTATAACATCTGTGGAAACCAAAGTCAATTAGTTAATAGCAAGAACCTTTATAAAACACTCTTGAATCCTTTTAGTCTATAGGCTTTAGAAAATTTTATAGCTCCAAAATCCCCTTGCAAGCTGCTTGTAAAATACAGCAAATTAATATATTTAATGACTTGTGCAACCCCTTTAGTCATCACCACCCTACATCATGCAGGGCTTATGAGCAACTGGTAAATCTCTCTGGTTTGTTCCTCCAGAGGTTCAGTCTTTCATGCCTTGGGAATAAGTCAGATAACCACTGCTGGCTGATGCTGCTGAATCAGACTGTTGAGCTGGGAGTGCTGGGTGTGGGGTGAATTATCCATGCAGAAAATAAACTGCTCCTTTTTTTGTCTTTGCTGGAGAGGTGAACTAGAGTGGAATAAAACTGTGCAAGAAGAGAGAATTCTTACCCATTGTGTCTTTGGAAATTAATTCTTTTGACAGCCAGAGATGGTTGAAAAAAATTAATCCTGTGAAAGATTTTCTTTCAAACTCCTTTTTACAGTCATTCACAATGAGACAGGTCTAAACAGTACCTGAGCTGCAGGACTCTGACCTCCCCCGTTGTCTAGATTGCCATGAGCAAACAAGCAGCACCTGTGTGCCCCACAGGGATGCTGGAACAATATGAAGATTCAGTGTCTGGCTTCTTTGACATTGACCCCAGTGTTGTCATCATAGACAGCTCACCAACCTAAGCAGCTGGCCATCAAGAAAGAGGAAAAGCACTTCCTGACTGCCTCCTGCCAGCATGCCAGAAAGGTTAGGACACTGAAGGATGAGAGCATCAGTGCGCTCCTCACCCCCTCCTAAATACTGCTTCTTATTGCCAGATGAAACTGTGGTTGGGGCAGTGATATACTGATAGGGATGAGGGTAATCTTGATGTTGTGGAAGAGCCTTGGAGACAGAGGCTTCAGTGAGCTCTTAAAAATACCCCTAAAATCTGATACTCTCACAGATTTACTTCCCTGTGGAGGAAGGAATGTCAGGGACAGCAAAAATGGTGTAGCAGATCATGGCTACTGTAACAATAGTGGCAACATATGCTGAATAAAGTAGTAAGTCTGTCCTTTAGGATCTGGACACTTTTACTTCTATCTCCTCCCTGAATTGAGACACATCTTGTCTATCCAGAAATAACTGTTTTCAGCCTAGAGCATTGTGGAAGATAAAGATGCCAAAGGTTTAGATACAGTAGAAGAAAAAAAAGCCTCATTTACACCCTGGCTTCACGTAACTAATTGCCAGACACAGCTGGTTAAATGCACTATAAACCAGAATGTGGTTTTATGACATATTTTTTCTGTACTTTTTAAAGTATATATTAGCACAGAAAGTGAATAAGATAATAAAAATTAGGGTTCTTGACAGCAGTAATAGCCTTGCATAGGATACTGGATGACTCGAAAGGGTTGCTGAGGATCTAGTGAGCACACAGGCTTTTCCTTGTGAGCACAGGCAATCCGTGACAGCTTAACTTTCAAGACTGCAGAAGTGTTAGGCAACAAAATTGATAAGATCATGTATTTTCTGAAAGGCTCCCAAGTGATACTGTTCTTCCTAGGAATTTATACACTGCACTAGTCTACCATAAAGTTTATTGCATTGACCTCTCTCCAGTAAAAGTGAAATACGCTATTTTATCACAGGCAATACAGATTGCTATTTTTAGAAGTCTTGGAGAACTGGCAGATGATGGCAACCTCCCTGACCTTGGCTATTGGTGATACTCCATCAATGCATTGAACTGGGCTGATAATTCAGCTGAGCTTTTAAGCAAAACTAGAGAATGGAGCATTTCCTGCAAAAGCTGCTTTGTTTTATATTTAGTGCTTGTGGCTGGAAATCCTCCATAAGAAATATATTCTGGACACATCACTTGAGTCTCTGATGCCCAGTGTCTTTCCTGATTCCTTTCTTACCTGCTTTCCACATTCCCCTCCAGGCTGCTGTCTCACAACAAACTTGCACAATTAGAAGTAACCCAGTGGTCCTCCCCTGTGAGTGTTATCCTGGGCTCCTGGGAATGCAAGGCAGGAGACTTCTCAGAAGGTTCCTTCAGGCTAAAGAAGAAGTTAATGGCTTTGTCTTACTTTGAAAAGACTTTCCAAATGTGCACACTGCTGTGTTTTCTGGCTTTTCAAACTTCCCTTTGTTATTCTGGTTTTCTAGGTTTGGGTGCTTTTTTATTTAGAGTTGTTTGGGTTTTTTTGCCCCTGAGCACAGGAAAGACGGGAAAATCTTAACACACACACTAGCTGCCACCATGCTGTCCATATCAGATCCTTAATGGAGCCAGGCAGAAATCCAGCTCATACTCAGGGCAACCAACCATGGCCCCTTTAGTCTGGTCTTGAAATAATTGTCTGGAAACAAACATCATAACACTACTGGACAAGAACAGGGCTCTTTGATCATCCTTTGGCCGCACTTTAGGGTGTGGTTGGGTGCAGTGTGGGCATCTTTCCTGGAAAAGAGAATCTGGTTGGCATATTAGTTAGATAATGTAGAAATTGTCCAGTGCTAAGTTTTGCCATCTTCTCCCTGTAACAGGCAGATCTGCGTATGTTTTCTGATTCTGGAAAAAAGGGCTGGTTCCTGTAAGGGAGTTATTACTCTCAAGTAAAGACATTCGGCTGATTTGATCAGCAGAGCAGTGCATAAGAAATTGCTTTTCTATCCAAGTATGCTGTTAGGAATCTTTCAGGTCACTATTTTAATTTTAATGTTAATGGACTAGGGTGTGCTCCTTTTCAGAAGATATAATCATGTTAGAGAGTTTCAGTGGCCCCATATTGTTTTAGTAGCTATAATGAAGTTGGAGGCTTATGATCAAAGAGCATTATTCATCTTATTAATTGCCATATTTATGACATTAGTGATTAAATAGTTTATAAGCCAGTTGCGAAACCACACCTGCCCTGGTACACAAAACCCCACCTTTTAAATCAAAGCAGCTGGGACCAGGAAACTCCTACGCTTTCATCCTGAGCTTCAGCATGGAGCAATAGGTAACACTAGCTTTGTCCTTGCTAATTTAGGCAGGTATGTTCTTTACCATTTCACTTGTGCAAAGAATTGGGAAACTATGTGTAGGATCTCATTTTTCCTATGGCACTGGCAATATGGTCCCTCAGTGGTGGTGGAAAACCCAATGAACAGCCCATATCTGTGCTGTCACTCCAGCCCAGAAATGTTGTATGACAAACTTAATGGCCAGTAAGATGTTTGGGGAAAGACCTAAGTGGGCTGTTCCCACTGCACTGTTAGCAGCCAGCCAGTGCCAGGTGAAAAATCTTGTTCAAGTACTGGAGAAATGATTACAGCATAGCCAGTTTTTTACATTAACATTTCGGTTCAAGACTAAATTAAAAGCATCATGATGTCTCCCTCACAATCCCTGTTCCAGTCCTAAAGTCAACAAGGGAACATAGTCCATCCAAAGCGTTTCCAGGCACATTAAATGAACTAAATAATAATAAATACTATATGTATTTTCTTGCCATTCAGCTGAAATAGTATTAGCACAAATTAATCAGGAAGCTTCCCTAGGTTTCTTCTTTCCTGTCCCACCTGGACAGTCTGCCTTCACTAATTAATTTCTCAGCTCAAATGATAATGTTTTGGGCTTGTTTGTTTTTTCTCCCACTTAGAAATGGAATGGTACCTGTTTAAGGAGGCTCTTACCATGAATGGTCATGATAGTAAACTTAAGGTATTGCTAGTCTGATTTTAAAAATCTGCCACCTTTATTCAATCCTGATGGCAAAAGAGACAATGTAAATGTAAATCATGTGTGATTAGTTAACATGTTTTTCCTCTTGACTTCTGCTTCATTCACTGCACCAGATGGATAGCATTCCCTATGAGTAGAATATATCTCACCCAACTTCAGCAGTCTGAAACTTAGTGTCTGTACGGCTCCCTTTCTGCTGAATGGAAGGAGGTAGGCACTGCCAAAGAGTGATTCAGCCTGTCTTTAGGTAGGTCTGAGACAGATGTGATGAGTTGCCTTCTTAGAGACTCCTGTATTTCTCTGCTGACCCACAAGGGAAATGAGGCAACCTGTATACACCAGACGTCTCCTCTTCAGACAGCTAGAATTAGGTGAGCTGCATCTCATCCTTGGCAGAGTTCTTCATTCTTTAATCCGATGCCACATTTTGTGTAATGCTACTGAAATCCTTCAGCAACCAGTGTTCCATAACCCTCAGGGACTTTGGTTGGCAATGGAGTATCTAAGAGTGTAGGCTATCTCACCAGCTATTAGACCTTTAGTAGGTGAGGTTGAGCATGCCTAAGCTTTCTTTATGCTAATGGAGAGAAACATGCACTTCAGCATCTGTTTTAGTATATTAATCTTTGCCTAGAAGGCACCTGTATTTGACTCTCTGTGCCTAACTGAATGAGAGTCTTTGTTACTACCCTGTCTTGAGAGCTGACATTTAGCCAGATGAAGCCTGTGTGAAGTGCTCTGTGAACATTAATTAGTTTGTTTCACAGCTCCTTCTAAGGAAAGTGGAGGCAATATCTGAACTTGACACAGAACAAATTAATAGTGTGACTAAAACAAAACAGTTTGCTGATTCTGAATGTGAACTCTGACACGCCTAGGGCTTAACTTTCCTGTGGACCTGCGTGGCATTTCTCAAGGAACAACCCTTCTTCATCCTTAATGAAAAATATATCAAGAAATTTGCAATTTGCGGATTCATAGCCTGAATAAGAAAAAATCCTATTATGATCTACCTGTGTGCTGTATCCAATACTGAATGCAAACGAGGTAGTCTTAAGTTGTGAGCATGGCTTAATTTCATTACAGCAAGTTTTGTTTGCAAAATCATTTTAGTAACCTTGCTTATGTTTCATGGTGTTACTTAGGCTTTCTAAACTTCATGTTGTTAGGAAATCTTGGGGGAAAAAAGGTTGATTAAATCTGGTGCTTAACTTGTTTCCATTGGCAAAGCATGTTAGTGTGCACACCTTCACAGCTGCTCATGATGAGAACATTAGCTTGAGTTGTCAGAGAAAGACGAGAGCAAGTTTGGGTATGAGCTAACAGTGGGAAAACTTAGCAAGAAGTTCTTGTTACTGTATCTTGCACTTTTGCATTTTGAGCAACAGAGCTTTACAAGCTCCATGAGACGAGCAGTACTCCACAGCTTGAAGACCCTGGTGACTCAACGCTACGATGTCACTTGGGTAGCATTTCAGCCTTCACCATCCACAGCTCAGCTCCTGAGAATGGTGAACGATTTCCCTTCCCGGTCACTGTGGTCTCTTCTTACCAGCAATGCTCAACTGCCTTCCTCACATTCTGTGGTTGGTGTAGATGAGGGATATGTACTGTATACTGAAATGACTTATACGGGCAGGCCATACTGGTTTGTATGTGACAGCCAGGAAGGAGCTCTCATGTGCTGATGGGGTCTATTTACTACGATTTGTAGCTGCAATTGTGGCTGAATACAGTATGTCAGAAGGGTATAGCACTAGAGCTGTTACAGAGGTGATTATTAGGTGGAGCCATGAGACCCTGGAGCATCTTAACTGCCTTATTTGCCCTCCTGAATGTCCAGTAATAGCTGAAAATAAAGTGGGCAGCAGGAAAAAGCTGTTGACAGCCAGGAAATTTACTGTAATATAAAAGGCTTTGACTTGGCAGCAGGCAGCCATTTCTGTCTTTGCAAACAATTAAGATTATATTTCCTCAGAAAAAGCTTTTTCGTCAGGAAGAGGACTGTGATGGAAGCTTTATGTTTTATTTGCTGCCTGCTGTCACATCTTGATTTGTTTTGGGACTGGCCCACACAGGTTTTTTGCACCTATTTATTCATGGAAATTTGAAGAATACCGTCACTAGCTGGCTACCTTTTCCTGTTGCAGCCGTTTTCAAGCCCTGCAGTGCTCTCAGCCTGGAAGGTTCATGAAGGCAACCAAGAGTCTTAGGGCCTAGGTTCACCACACAAAGATGTTTGTCTATGCTAGAAAGGTTTTGGGAACTCACTAACTCAGCAAAGTTAAAAGCACAGCCATAGTTTAAAATCAATTTATCAAAATAATATATTGTAATATCACCAGGTTTGTGTGCTGGAATTACACACAGGAATTAATATGTGTAATTGTGCATGTGTGAGGAGGAGAAGAAGTTGGAATAGCTCAAATAAAAGAAAAACACAGGTTCTCAATGCCCAGTCACTCACAACCTGCCTTTTGCAGTGTCTTTGCCTCCAGCTCCACAGTGTGTTTGATTCTGGGAGTGGCTGTTGGTTTGGATGTGTGTCCTGTGGAGCCAGTTTGGAGCTAAAAGCAAGGCAGTTGCATCTACACATTACTGCACCTCCAGGAACTGGATGCATTCAGGGGTATGGCACAATTGTACCTCCACTGTCCCTGGCAGGGTTTAGCAGCTGGGACTTCATGTCACAAAAGCGTGGATTTATTGTGGCTGGGACCATGTTGATGCTGGAGCTGCACAGACCTGTGTGTGTGGTTTATTACTGAGCTAATAAGCTCTGTCAGAAGAAAGTCAGAAGCCTTACAGAAATGTCTGCGATCAAGATTAATAGCTCATCGTAATGATGAGTTGATTGAACTAAGACTAAGGTGTTTTTTTAAAATGTATTGAAATGATATGGAAAGTGTATGTAGTCGAGTGTCTTGGACCAGCGGCTTTCAATAAAGATGTTGTTGTTTAACTCCAGCCAGCAACTAAGCCCCATCCAACCGCTTGCTCACTCCCCTTCCACCCCCCGTGGGATGGGGGAAAGAATCAGAGGAGTAAAAAGTGAGAAAGCTCATGCGTTGAGGTAAAGGCAGTTTAATAGGTAAAGAAAAAGCTGGGCACACAAGCAGAGCAAAGCAAGGGATTCGTTCACCACTCCCCACAGGCAGGCAGGTGCTCGGCCATCCCCAGGGCAGCCGGGCTCCATCATGCATAATGGTGACTTGGGAAGACAAATGCCATCACTCCGAACATCTCCCCCACTTCCTTCTTCTCCCCTCAGCTTTACATGCTGAGCATGATGTTGTATGGTCGGGAATATCCAGCTGTCCCAGCTGTGTCCCCTCTCAACTTCTTGTGCACCGCCAGCCTCCTTTCTGGTGGGGTGGGGTTTGGAGCAGAAAAGACCTTGGCTCTGTGTAAACAGTGCTCAGCCATAATGAAAACATCTCTGTATTATCAACAGTTTCCAGCAGAAATCCAAAACACAGTCCCATACTAGCTACTGTGAAGAAAATTAACTCCACCCCAGCCAAAACCAGCACCTTCTGTACCCCTTATTCCATACCTTTTATGTTATTTATATATATATATATATGTATGATATTATGTTATACCTTATGCTCAGTTCCCACACTATCCAATAAATTCTCATTACCCTTCCCATCCTTTGATACAATACATAGACGTCATTCCCTTAGTCTATCCACCACCCCTGAGAAATGTCTGTAAAATGTCCATAAGTGTCTGTAAATCTCCACAAAATGTCCACTGAGTTCATTTAGTCCATGACGTTGGGATCCATCTATTATGGTGGTCACTCAGGACGGGAAAGTTGGTGAGTTACATGGAGTTACTGGGCACCAAAACCAGCCTGGCCACTGCTGCACTTGCACTGTTTCTTGTAAGGCTTTGTTCTCCATTGGTTCAGGTGATTGCTGCTACAGGAATTC
>JAVJGJ010000037.1:3243445-3265679 GCA_035590215.1 Microhierax caerulescens | reverse complement strand
ACAGGGTGTACCATTTCAATGAACTCCTCCCCTTGCTCCCAGCCTGGCTAGCAACAAGAGGGTCCTGCTATAGTAATTCCCATAACATGCAACTCAAACCCCAGGTTACAACAATTTAAAGGTATATTATTACAATCTCCACCCCTGGCCCCTTTGGACTAGACCATAGGGTGTAACATTGCAGTGAACTCCACCTCTTGCCTCTTATCCACAGAGAGCAGTCTCTTAGGGTTGTGCTTGTTCCAAGTGGAGCCTTATCTATGAACCACAGTCTGTTCAGGGAGGTACCTGCTGGGGCATAGTTTTGTCCATAGTCACAGTCATTTTGAGGTGCACCTGTTCCAGTGTAACTTTATCCATGGGCCACAATGCCTTCAGAGATAGACCTGCTCCAGCGTGGCCTTACCCACAGCCGCAGTGCCTTCAGAGGTAGACCTGCTCCAACACGGCCTTACCCATGGCTGCAGTCCCTCCAGGGGTGTACCTGCTCTGTCGTGGGCTTATATCCATGGCCACACACTTTGAGGTGCTCCAGCTTGACCTCATGCACAGCCACTGATGCTTCAAGGTGTACCTGTTGCAGCAGGGACTTATCCACAGCTACAGATGCTTTGAGGTGTACCTTTTCCAGTGTGGACTTATCCTTGGGCCACGGTCCCTTCAGAGGTACCTGCTGTGGCACATGCATAATCACGCCACAGACACCCTGAGATATACCTGCTTGGGCATGGGCTTATTCATTATATTTCCTCAGAAAAAGCTTTTTTCTGGTGTGTCCTGCTCCTGCATGGACTCATCCGCAGGTCACAGTCCCTTCAACTCGAGCTCATGCTGGATTTGCAGCCTGTCCAGTACAGCAGCACGGAAACAGCAGTGATGCCCTGTCCACCTGCCAGCCCCAGCGCATCGCCATGGCTGTTATCAGAATGTTCCTGGGCACAGCACAGTAAGATGATAAGCAGTGCAGCGGTACAGCAGGCAGTGAAAGTGAAAAGCAGCCACTAATGAGCTCTAGACTCTAGTATACAGTAAGGCAAGCAAGCCCCATGGCAAGCACAGGAGCCTGCTGATTAATAGCTAAACAGCAATAACAGCTATAAATTTGATCTAGCACATTCCAATCAAATCTGTTGTTATCTTGAACCCTTCAAGCCCCACATTGGGGGGATTTATTAGAGTGGGTCCAGAGGAGGGCCACAAAATAATTAGAGGACTGGAACACCTCTGCTGTGAAGAAAGCCTAAGGGAGTTGAGGATGTTCAGCCTGGAGAAGACAAGGTTCCAGGGAGACCTTATTGTGGCCTTTCAGTATATAAAAGTGGCATATAAGAAAGATGAAGAGAGACTTTTTACCAAGGCCTGTAGTGGCAGGACAAGGGGCAACAGTTTTAAACTGGAAAAGAATAGTTGAGTTTGGAGATAAAGAAAAAAATTTTTACAGTGAGGGCGATTAGACACTGGAACAGGTTGCACAGAGAAGCGGTGGATGCCCCATCACTGGAAGTGCTGAAGGCCAAGTTTGATGGGGATTTGAGCAACAATCTTATCCAGCGAAAGGTGTCCCTGCCCATGGCAGGAATGTTGGACTAGATGGTCTCTGAAGGTCCCTTCCAACCCAAACCATTTTATGATTCTATGAGTAAGTTTCAGTCTGTACCAGGGCATTTTTCTACAGGGATTAATGAATTATAAAGCATTTTAAAGGTGTTGTGGCAGTGTGACCAGTAACGGTTGATTTCTGGAGAACTCTGTTCTCGTCTTTCCAGGACTTGTTACAATTCGAATTTATGCTTAGTTTTGAGGTTTTGGACTAAGCAGATTAGACCAGGCTGGAATTTTGTTCTGTCTTTTCCCAACAAGAGCAAGGTTAATCTCTGAAGTGTAGTGTTTATGGGCTAAGATAGATAGCTAAGTATGTTGATGACATGGCCCACTGCCTGATCAATGTCTGGTATTTACACTTCCATTATGGACAGGATTTGACCTGATGGATTCGTTCAGCGTGAAACAGATTTTTGGAATGAAAGAAAACGGAATTCAGAGTGCCTACGTACGACTTGGAAGCTTCCCTGTTGTTCAAAAAACTGAGTGAGTACCCTGATTTTTCACTTTACTTCCATCTGAGCCTCTGCTTTATGTTATTTGTTTCCTCTAGGTTAACCTTACAGTAGTACCTGGACATATATTGCTGCTTTGATCAGCTCTTTCAGTTCTGCTGGTACAGAATTTATACTTGGTGAGAAGCCTCCTCACCAACTACAGGCTCCATTCTCCATGTGTAGAACATGAGCTGGTTTTGATGTATCTCAATGGCTGTGAAAACCAGTATCAAGAAATTCACAGAAGAACTTAGGACTTGATAAATAGCTTCTAAAAGGAATATTTGGTAGCACTCCCACTGAGATACATATTTGCTAATCACAAGAGACCAGTTAATAGCAGATGTTGTTATCAGCTAATATGGATTTTAGCCTTGTAAAAGAATAAGCAATTTTTAATCCTGTGTCAATGTGGATTCAGTCCTTGGAGCCTTATATGACCTAAGGCTGCCAGCTGTGTCGTAGACTATCACAGCAGTTTCTCTTCGGGTTGTCAGTTGAGTCCTGCTAGCATCAGGCTTGAAAAAAGCAAGTGCATAATTTCCCTGAGTAACCATGAGCCATTGATTTAATTGTCGATATTAACATTTTTACAGTAAATTTATCTATGCTGGTTTGAACTTCAGCTTAAGAAATCGATAATAATTCTTTTCCTTCTTACAGATGAGGGTTGTTATTTTTTATTTTGTTCTAGCTCTTTTACTCAGCCCACTGCATCTTTGAGACTGTCCTGTGACTTACATTTGCTTGATTTCACAATATTTTTTTCATCCTGGAGCCAACCTGCATTGATTTGCCCTTCTCTGCTCCCCCTCTTTCTCCATATAAACACAGTCTTTATTTAAAAAAATATAATAAATATTAAAAATATGATATGCTGCAAGGAAAACTGTTTGCTCTAAAGTCTGTAAATTATGTCAAATCTCAGGGTAAGTAAATTCATGATCTGGGAGAAGGCCAGCCAGCTAAAGACACCTGTCTTGATAAGTAGTATATGTGTAACTGGTGTATGTGGGGAGGGGTATATACCTATTCTGTTTGGCTCACAGCAGTCTCAAGGTAGAATCTCTGCTTGCTATAGCTTGTATCAGGTAGTGGTAGTGTGCTGTATCACTGTAAAGCATTACTACCAAGGCTACACAGAAAGAAGCCCTTGAAGTGAGGAAGCCCAGTTTGCACTTAAGAAATTCTGGGCATGATGATCTACTGAATGTGAGTTCTGGGTGGTACTATGACAAACAGGGCAAGTGCAATCCTTGGGTGTATAAGCAGGAACTGTCAAGTATGAAATGACTGTCTCCATATCAGGCAAGTCGGTCACCACTGCTGGGATGCTATGTCCAGTCCTTTCTCCATAATTCAGTAGGTAGAAATGAAGTGAATGAAAGTTTAAAGAACTGTGAAGCAAGTCTAATAGTGAGAAATTCAAGAAGCGCAGTGTAGAATAATAAAATTAAGAAGGGGCTAACAACTGAGGTGATCAATCTTTGCAAGAACCTCTATGAAATCAGAGTTTAGTAAAGGGTCTTTGGTGCTAAGGACAGTGGTAGACTGAAAGACTGGCTACTTGTTAATGACATCAAACCCAGCATTCTTTTAACAATGAACATAATTAACCACTGGAACAAGTTATCACAGATTACAGAGTTTCCCATTTGCACTCCTTTTTCAAATTAAGGGTTGAACTACTTTGTTGTTTCTGTTTTTTAACCAGAAAGACTGAGGGAACGAAGCCAGACCAACCAGCTATGATGACTTTCTGTCAGCTCAGACTGCACTCATTTATTTGTTCTTGTTTTTAAAATAAGTGGAATATTTTATTGCCCAGGACAATTAGAAGTAAAACATTCTTAATTAGTAGACTAAAATGACTAAACTTCCTTTTGAATGATTGTCTGAAACATGGAATTAAAGAAGAATTTTTATATGTTCAGCCTTTTGTATATTAACTTCCATATTCCTGTGGTTTGGGAATGAACCCAAGTGGCTGTAACACCATGGAAGGTGTCTGCATATTTGGTTCATTTTAGCCTTTGGATATCAGGGTTCTGGGGTGGTGCATATAGGGTCATTGCTCACAGAAAATGAAATATTGTGAAGCTGCACAAAACTGATAACTGGAATAATAAACAAAACAAAAACATCTGTCCTGTCTTGAAGATAACCTCGAGCAATGTTTAGCAACTGATAGCAGCATCCCATGATTAGATGCAAAATCGTTAACAGAGTAATATATATAATTCACTTTATTATCTACATAAAGGATTTGTATCCTTTAAGCACTAGTACTTTTACAAAGCACCAGCTTAGCTGTCTAGGAAATGTGCCTGCTCATCTTCCAACCTAGAGCCTACAACTATGAACTTTCTTCGTCTTCGTGGTGAAGGCATCCTGTGATGGTTCTGTGAGCAAGCAAACACAACAGCCAGGAACTTGGCCACAGTCAGTGTCCTGGTCACTGAGGGACTTACAAGTCTCTCTAGCTGGCTGGGGGCTGGGCCATAAACCTGGCTGGTGCTGCTCCCCACTCCTCAGGTAACTGGGGCTGTCCTACTGTTTGCTCATGGCTTCTCAGTAGATCTTCTGGCCAAAGCTGTGCCCCAGATTTTCGGTTCTGGGTACTCAGGCTTGTTTCTCATTTCTGTTGCCTTAGCTAATGCCAAGCTTTTAGCTTACTATCTTGTTCTGTCCTCCGCCTATTTCTGCTAGTCCTGAATTCAGGGTCTTCCTCCTGGCCATGTCCATCCACCAGTTTTCTCTTGCCTACTCTGGTACCATCCTGGCTTGTTCCTCATCTCAGCTGCCACCCCACAGAACTTCCTGGTGCTTGGCCTAGCTTCTAGTCATAATCTCTTTAATCTTTATATTGGCACCATGTTTTCTTCCCAGCTTCTGAGTCTTGGGTTCTTTCGGGCAGGTTTGGGTGTGTTTGTCTGGGGACTTTGTCTCTTGACATCATCTTGGACTTCAGTTACCTGCCTTGTGTTTCTCCATGAGCTCTTGCCCTGGTATCATCATTTGTTCTGCTCCACAGAGAGGAAAATTCTACACAAAGCTATCAAACCCTCCTACACTATCAAACACGAAACCTGTTGAATGCTTTCTTGTTCCTTACTTCTTCTCAAGCATGTATTTCATATGAGGAACAGCAGAGACAACTGCGACTATTCAGCTTGGAGAAGAGAAGGCTCAGGGGGGGATCTTATCCATGTGTATAAATACCTCATGGGAAGGAAGCTAAGAAGGTGGAACCAGCATTTTCTCAGTGGTATCCATTGCCAGGACAAGAAGCAATGGGAACAAATTAAAACACTGAAATTCAGTCTAAACACAAAACCCCCCTTCGTTAGACCAGGTGATCTCAAGAGGTCACTTACACTCTCAACGATTCTGGGATTTGTAATTCAATGCTGTACCCCCTCCCACTCTCTGCCAGTCTTGTGTTTCCCTTTCCCACCCTCTTCCCAAAACAACAGCAAATGAGATTTAGGATAGACTTCTTCTGCAGCATGTAGGAGAGTTAAACACGAGAAGAAATTACCTGGAGGTTATATACACTCCATAACTGAAGTTTCTTAAGTAAAGACCAAAAAAAATCTGTCAAGGATGTATGAGTGGATGGATGGGGTTGACTCTGTATTGTGACAATCCTTCTATAGCCTTTCCTTTCTCTCTCCCCCCACCCCCACCCCCATCATTCTAATACCCTGTGGTGATGTGATGCATATGGAAATGAACTGGCTTTCTCCAACCTTGTTTTGCAGACCTTAGTGAGTTACATTTCATTTCATATTAGTGGGGTTTAGCTATTGTAAAAGTGGTCAAATTTCCCAAATACATTAATTATGCCTTTCCTCACCAAATGCAGACACCCCATTAATTGTTACATCCAGTGTTTGAAATGAGAGCTGATAATCTTATTTTTCTCCATTGTGTTATTATTATAGATGTAGACTTTCATGCTTATTGTTACAGATGTAGACTCTTATGCCAAACAAAAGTGTGTAAGAAGGAAACTATATATTGAAAATGGGCAATGGCTAAAAGAGTATTCTGCCTGGTTATTATCATTATTTCTTTGTAGAAGTTGTGATTCACCTGACCTTGTAGCTGGGTTAATTAACTCTTTGACTAACCTGCAGCACTGGGGGATTCTCTTGTCTTGGAGTTTTATAAGGGCGCTTCTGCAATCTATTCTGTTGTCAGAATTATAGACCAAGGAGCTGGCAGAGTGCTCCCTGTAGGTACCAGGCATCCAGCAAAGCTCCATAATATGGATCATCAATTCAATTCAGCCTTGAGTGAAAGAAGGAAATAAAACATTTCTAGGGACAGCAGTTCCTGCCCTTGGATTCCTAAGTAAAGCTGAACTTCTAGATGAAAATCACTGTTTAGTGAGGAAATAAATGAAAACTCATCAGCAAAGTTTTTGTTATTTATGCAGTAATGCATCTTTTAAAAATGCAGGAACCAAGGACTTCAGAAACAGCTTTTATCATATCTTCAGAGCAGTGAGAGTGTCTTTAGATTTGCTTTTGGCATGAAGCCTTTCTCTGTCGGGAACTTATAGCCAGTTCTTCAGCACCTTTAAAAATCAGTTGAAGGTGACACATAATAGGTCATTATAGCTTTCTATCAGTTTAAATCTACCTGATGGGCCATTTGTCATCCTGTGTGTGATGACATGTGGCCAGACTCACAACGATATATAGGTACTTAACTCCCAGTTATTTCTGTGGGCATTAAGCCTCTGAAAAGCCTTTCTGAATTTAAGTTCACATGGTGATACTCCTGCTCCCAACTCAAAGATATCAAGAAAGACCATCTTAGCACAGAGACCAGCAGCTGTCTCATCCAGAGTTGGGTGTAGGTTGTCAGGCCTAAGGCTCAGTGGGGTATCTTGGGGGATTAATTTCAACTACATGCTCCTATAGCTCTCTGCTCAGCAAAGCAGTGATGCCACAGTTACAGCCACTGCCTTCAATTTGTACTTGGAACCAAGCACCCTGCATATCCAGGGTTGAAAAACCATTAGGGAAAGGCAGCGTTGAAAGCATGTGTCCTGCTGCTGGTGGTGTGATGACAGCAAATGTACTATGGGTCAGGAAGAAAGCAAAGCACCCCCAGAGCTGTAACTCCACTGCCTTGTGCCACCACTGGATTAAGTGAGGAACCATTTTTCTGCTTGCTTTTTATTCATTAAGGGATTGTTGGTGGTGGGCTATAGCTAGTAGAGTAGTTCAGTAGGGCTGTCTTTGCCCAAAATTGAAATCTTAAAGGGTACGACAGAGAGAAAACTCATTAAATGCAGTTGTGATGGTGAAAATTGGTCATGAGGAGTGAGTAACAGTAAATGCGCTAGGCCTGTATGCTGAAATGACAGAATCTGAGGAGCTGAGCCACAGGGAAATGCCCTCACTGGCAGCACTCTCATGTAGAGGTGTCCATGTTGGTTTTGTTTTTTCCAGAGGGTGGAGCACTAAGCAATGCCTTTTCAACTGTCAGCATTGCTACCTTGCTGGGGTTTCCTGAAGAGCTGGGGGAAAATAGCCCAAACTGTCACTGACATTAAAGGCTGAGGCATGCACCCTCTTCTTTGACAAACATGGACACAATGAGTGTACAAAGCTATTGGCAGGAAATCTGCCCTAAGGCATATCAATGGTGAAGGAGACCTGCTGGGGTGCCCTGTTGGGAGGACTGATGTGGCTGAGCTGAGTCTCTCTTGCCAAACACCCTGTAGGCTTTCTTGGTGGCTTTCAATGCCCTAGTCATGCCAATTGTGTACTGCATGGTGACTCTGCCACAAGAGTGACAATTGTGCTGTATGTGCCACATGATGGCACTCAGAATGATCTGCTCCATCACCTTCCCCGGCACTGAGGTCAGACTGACAGGCCTGTAGTTCCCTGGATCCTCCTTCCTGCCCTTCCTGTAGATGGGTGTCACATTGACTGACCTCCAGTCTGCTGGGACCTCACCTGAATAGCTAGTACCGAAAAGTGCAACAGCATTGTCTGCTCTCCTAGGGGAAGGATTTTGGAAAGGAGCTAGTGGAAGCTTGGCTCAGTTTTCTCTTGCGTTGGATGATTTCAGAGAGTACCTGTGTCCCCAGTGAGAAGACCGGTTTATGCTGGTGTGTAGCCTGCACAGGCATCTTGTACAGCAAAAGCCAAAGTAGTGGATGAAACCACAGTGTTCTGAATTTTTTAACTTGGCTAAAAAGATAAGAAATTCAAAGCACAGGTTAAAAGATGACTGAATATTTTGGCATTAGGAAAGACTGACTTTCGACCTGTCCTGTAATTGCAAAACAAAGTATTCTGGAAATTCTGAGGGTTTTTTGCTTTAAACACTGTTAAATGTCTCCAGTTTTGTGTGCCTTTCGCTGTGCCAGTTTCTGCATAGTGATGGATTATGTCAAGTCCTCCTTAAAAGAATCTGTCTTCATTGTTTTGTTCTTCATTAATTGCTGCTGTTGTTTTGTTTTCTAATGGGTGCTTATGCCTGACTGCTCAGATGTCTGGAAGCAAAGACATGATATTTAGGAAGGGTCTATTTAGGAATGATCAGAAGAGCAGGCTAGCTTTGGCAGGGGGGAACAATGAAGTTAACTGGGACTCTTCAGCTGGGAAAAGACAAGGCTTAGAGGCATTATAAACAAAGTTTGCAAAACTATGAGTGGCGTAAAACCCAGAAATATAATAAGTTCATTGTGTTGTCCCTTATAAGAACTGAGCTAGATCCTAAACAAGGGGAGGCTTGTTATACAGGGGGTAGAAGATCTATGTGATTCCTTGCTGAAGGATGTTGTGGAGGTACTAAGTTTACCTGAGTTCAAGGGGAGACTGAAGAAATCCATGCCAGATAAATCCATAACAAATTATTAATATAGAAATTTTAGTTCTCTCTGAATTTGATCCCTGGATCCCAAAGAGTTAGAGGTAGGAGGAATATGTTTATTCTGTTCATTCTCATTCCTAGGCATCCAGTGACAAAACAATAATGATACTGGAGTAGTTATCCCCTCTGTCTAGCCCTGCATACTCATGTTATAGTAGGTTCTTATGTCGGGGTTAAGTCAAACAGTGGTGGTTTCGGTTACTTCAGACTTACACATGGATCACAGCATCACAATGGAAATTTCTGCCTAATGTGTTTGCAGTGTTTGATTTGAGAAGGTTCTTCCATTCTCCCAGGCCAAAGAACATCTTCCTGGACAGGCATGAAGTATAGTACCTGTTTTGGGGCAAAAATTACAATATTTGTTGCTATAACTTGGTATGTTTATAGTGGGTTTCAGGTGTGCCTGCCCATTCTCAGATGTCACAGGTCTCCAGTGCATCTGGAGAGCACATTTACAGACTGCATGTACAGAAGCATCAAGTGAAATATAACTGTTTTGACATGATGGATAGTAGACTGCAGATTTTCTCTGTTTCTTATTTAATATGAGAGCTTCACCACTGGAATGAAAAAGGGCTCCTCAAAGACAAAACCACCTGGAGGGTGCAAGCTCATGTTCATCTCTCTACAGGCTGCCAAATACAGCAGATTTTGTAGGAACTATATGATGCTTCTGGGAGGCATTGCTGGGACATGCAGAGTTTTAGAAGTTCTGCTCTTTACTGCTAAGCCTGATGCATTGCCCTTTTTTCCCCTCCCCATTCCAGGGATGTATTTCCACAAGGTCTCCCTGATGAATATGCTTTTGTAACTACCTTCAAATTCCGGAAGGCTTCCAGGAAAGAAGACTGGTATATTTGGCAGATTATTGACAAGTATGGCATCCCACAGGTATGAGGCCCTTTGCAGCCAGCAAGAACAGCCTTGTTTCTGTTTTGTTGCATGAACTAGCTTTCTTGCCTTAACCTCCCACTCTTCCCTTGTGGAGCAGTAAAAATCCCTTTATCTCTCTTTTAGGTAAATTTGCTGAAAATTCTTTACCTGTCATTCAAACCACAAAGGAAGGTTTGCATAGACCTTGATTGTGTTAGTATACAGGTAGAAGTGTTAGTCAGAAAGGGGGAGAAAAATATACTATCCTTGCTCTTGAAAACCACTCTTGGGTTTTCGGTTGTTTTGTTCACGTGGTTCTGTTTAGGGTAAATATTTTTTGCCTGTATGGAAAAAAATTGCCACACAAAGGTAGTATAGAGCAGTGAGCTAGGTCAAGTATTTGCACAGACTTCTAGCTGTCATGCAAAGATATTATGTGTTCCCTACTTAGGACATGTATGTAGCACCTATCGTTGCTCCACAGCCCTGAGTCCTGGCTGCTTCAGAATTTGATCTAATCATTTTTTTCAAGTACTCTTAAGTTCTCAGAGGAAAAATACCATAAGACCATAACAAAGGGCTGTCTGTTCCTATATAGCATGTTGTTTACGACATGCTATAGTTTAGGGGTTTGAGTGTGCTTGAAGAGGGATGGATTGGATGGGCTGTATGTTTTTCTGCTCAGTACAAACATGGTGCTGATGGCATTACCAATGACTCTAAACTGGGCTGTTGGTATGGGGTCAGGTACCTGTGTAACACCGTGCTGTTGCTTTGGCACTGGTATTCAAAAGGCTTTAGGGAAGTCACAGTGAAGAACAGATGCAGTTTGAAGACTTAGCCAGCTGAGTTTCAGACAGTGGCAAAAGGTTTTTTGGTAAACTGTCAGCTTCACTTTATTAAATGAAACATGATTTCCTGTGCCACATGCATTCCTAATTCCTGCAGAGTGAAAATGTGTGTATCAGTATGTCTTGGAGACAGCTGAAAACTTGAACTGCTTGGGAATGGAGAGAAAAAAGTGCTCAAAATTCCTAGTAATATTTTCAAAAGTACCTTAAATGTAGTGCCAGAAGTGCCTTAGAGCCTCATGAGCCTTGTTTCATGTCACGTCAGTAGTGCTTTGGCCAATACATTGCAGACCTGCATGGTTTATAGGCTGCAAACACTTCTGAGCTAATGCTGATCTGAGCGGGCATTTCCAGCCAGCACGGTGCTCAGCTGTGTGGCAATGCTGGATCAGACCTGGAGTTAGCCTGCCCTAGGCTGCTTACATCAGACATGGCTCAGTGGTGTCGTAACCAAACTTCCAGTTCTGCAGCTTGCGGACACACCGTTTGTTCCTGTGGCCCTGTGCTTTGCTCAGTTCCCTGCTGCTTGCTGATAACTGCCTGACGTTAGTAAAAGAAGAAATCAATTTGTAAATTAACTAAAAGTGCAATGTCTTCAAAAGCCTGTTTTTGCCTGCTCCATAGCTTGCAACACAGTGGGTGAGTGTAGCTTTTAAGTTTTCTATTCAAAGCATCTGAAATAAAGTGTGAGCAGTGCTACAGCTCAGCAGATTGGTTTCATACCAGGCAATGAGGCATTTGTCCATGCCCCATGGGATGGCTGAGGACATGTGATGGTACTAAGGAGCACAGAGCCAGCTAGGAAGTAGTGGAGGAGTACACAGGACAGAGGAATCCAAAACAGGTTCAGCATTTTCTGTCTGCCTTTGGGGAGGTGCCCCTGATGTGCTGCCACCCAACCATGCCCAAGCATTGCCTAGGAGGCATCAAAGATAGCATGTTCTGAAACCATGTCAAGCATTGTACTCTCAAGAGAAGGCCATAGATCTGCACCTGCACCGGTGCCCTGCTCTGCCTTATTTTCTAGTTCAATTGTAGGCTCCCTGTCTGTATCTCACACAAAACTCTGCCCTCTGCTCTTTGCTTGGGCTTCTCACCTCATGCTGTACCATCCCTGACTCGGGGGTGTCAGTTATGATGGAAAGCAGCCAGGAGGAAGGAGAAGACTTTGTACTTTCTTAGCAACATCACTTTTCTTGGGTTGCAGGTCTCTATCCGACTGGACGGAGAGAACAGAGCTTTAGAGTACAATGCCATTGGGCTCACCAAGGACGCTGTGAGAGTCGTCTTCCGAAATGCACGAGTCAGTGATCTTTTTGACCGCAGCTGGCACAAAATTGCCCTCAGCATACAGTCCAAGGCTGTCTCGCTTTACATAGACTGCAGGCTGGTGCAGATGCTGCCTATTGAAGACAGGGAAAATATTGACATTCAAGGAAAAACTGTGATTGGCAAACGCTTGTATGATAGCGTCCCTGTTGATGTAAGTATTACGTGTGCTGATTAGAGCTGGGGTGACATTCAACACTGGGGTTGCAGAATGTGAATGGAGTTTTGGGGGTTATGTTGCAATTGACACTTTTCCTGAAGCAGCACCGCTGAAATGTTATCTGTGTTCCATAGCTAAGACAGATTGGCATCTCATGATGTACAGGACTTGCTGTCTTTTTATATGAGACTGTCAGCATCGCCGTAATAGGGATTAAAAATGATAAATCCATTTTATCTTTGTTTCTAGTCCCAGAATGTGCTATAGTTAAAATCAGACATAAAATCATCCACAAATACCATCAAAATGGGTACTGAACTACACACATAAAGGTCTTCTGCTTTCTGATCTTGACATTATGAATGTTTCCACCTGTGATGGGAAGAGACGGGGAAAAAGAAAGCTTGTTAGAGTCACCATATATTCTCAGTTCCTCAGAAAAGATACCTGACTTGCTCCAACTGAACTAAAGTTGAGATGTGCAGGTTGGATCTGATTGTCCAAGTAGCAATGTTAACCTGGTATAACTTACACATGATTTTTTTTGGTGTTTTGAGACTTGTGTAATCTTTCTTAGCTGTGCAAAATGGATGTAATGTACATATTAAATGTGCTAATAGCATTTCTTACCCAGGGGTAAATGGTCAGAAGATGCAAGGCACAACAGGAGAAAACCAAACTTTATATCTAGATGAAATTCTAGGAAGGATGAGGTGGTCAGAATATATCTTCTCAGACAGAAATTTGGCCAGGACATAGGGATTAGCGTGCATCCTTATTTGCATGAAAACCTGCACAAGAATTTCAATAGACATATTCAAGGTCTCATTAGCTCAGCACTCTTGGAGCACACTGAGGCATTGGTCCATTATTGAGAGAGAGAGAGAGAGAGAGAGATTGACTACAGGATCCATAGAATCAGCAGTGAAGTTTGCCCCATCTGGTTTTCATTTGTATTCATCTGCACTGTTTGGATCCAAGAAAAAGGACATGGAGTCTTCAGCAATTCACTGTCTCTGAGATTAATCCCTCACTTTGTCTTCTAGTTTGATCTTCAGCGGATGGTTATTTACTGTGATTCTCGGCATGCTGAGCTGGAGACCTGCTGTGACATTCCCTCTGGACCAGTATGCTTCTCTTTGTCATTTATCCCTTTTCACATGAACTTTCTTTGTTGAAATCTATTACATAAATCAGGGAATATATGGCAGTGTGGGATTATCTTTTTTTTAATGATAGTGAGTGAAACCTAACTATATAATTGATAATGTAGCAGTGCCAGAAGAAGACCACTGCAGAGTGATGAGGAGTTTGAAGTTTCCAAGTTTCTCTTTCCTTGTCAAACTGTCAGGGGAAACAAAAATCTGAAGTGATGATGGAAGAAAAGCAGCATGAAATAGGCAACTTGTTTCCCGCTGGTTTTATTTGGGAAGAGCTAAAACGGTGCCAGTTGCTTCTTAGTTTCCTGTGCCCAACTCTCATTAGGAACTTCTACGCTCCTTTCACTCTTCTCCCCTTGAACTTGGTTGAAAAGATTCATTGTTCATTTTGCCACATTTTTCCCTATTGCTTGAATGAATGGCTTTTGTGGGATTTCGTTCCTCACTAGGCCTCTTTTAGCTCTATGTTATCCAGTAATGCCTACGTGGTTTCTTTAAAGTGGGTGGAAGTGGGAGCTTTCTAGCACTGAAGGCTTTGTCGTGTGTTTGGGTGTAGTGCCGGGTCACGGTCCTGACAGAAGCACCTCCCATGGAAGTGAGGCCCACTGTTGGCAGCGAGCAGGTTGGCCACCTCAAGACTGTCAACTGCTCCTGTCCTGCTGGACAAAAGGTGAGTGTTGAGATGAGTGTGTTTCATTTGAGGCATGCTGGATAGGTTTGGAAAGAGGGGTATGACACCATGCAAGTGAGTTTTAAGAAAGACTAGATTTGTTTGTGAAGCACTTTAAGACCTAGAGGTGGAAAGCGCTTCACAGAAAGAGCCAGGCATGTGTTATTCACAGGTGGGATGTCTGCAGAGGTAATGGCAGTCTTCCCAGGTGTTTGTTTTTATCTAATTCAGTGCTTTGATCACACTGGTAGTCCTGGTAACAAACTTGTAAACAAAGTGATTATTCTTATCCAGCTTATATAACTTATATAACTTATCCAGTTATATGCATCCTCCTTCAAGTAAAAAAGAAGAGGTCCTGAAGGTAAATATAGCCATATTGAAAAAAAAATCTCAGCTTTTAAAAGCAGTGTGCTTGCTTATTTTTGCTGTGACTGGGACCTCTGAGAAGCCAGCTTCATTGTTACTGCTTTTTGAGGGCACAGCAGTTTTGGTCTGTTCTCCACTAAAACTTGAAAACGTTTTTATTGTCCACAGGTGTTGTAGGATTGGGCCCCTTGCTTTGTTATATAATAAGATTGGTCTAAGCAATCATGTTGGTTTTTTCTTGTTTTAGGGGGAGAGAGGTCCAATTGGCCCTGAAGGTCCTAAAGGTCAAAAGGTCAGTAATATGTGCTAGTTCATTTGTTTAATACAAACAACCAAAAACCACTTTCAGATAAGTTGCGGAGTTGACAGTTTTGAGGAAATAGGAGTCAATTTGGCATGCAACTGACTTCAGATAGTTTTGGATGAGCATGGGAGACACTGGTCATCTTGTATCTTTGCTCTAGGCTTGCCTTTGAGCTTCTTTGTTGCCGCTTTATGTCATTCCTAGAGTAAGCATGTTCCAAAATCTTTTCCCGTAGCTTCTAAACCGGCATTTCTGCAAGTTAGTGTTACTCACTAGGTCATGCACAGTTTTTGTGATCAGTCACCTGGAAAACCATGTGCTGCTTCTGTGCTGTGCCTTGCTCAGCAGTGTTAGATATCTGTATGTTAGGCAGCAGCCTCCCAGTTACACGCTACCCAAGTTCCTGAGACTAGGATGAAGGATTAGCCACAGACTGTTATCCTTAGCAAGATTGTCTGAGTAATGGTGTTAAATATAGGACACTTTCCTCAGTAATCTTCTTCCTAGAAGAAGGTCAGACATCCTCAGAAATATGTTGAGGAGGATTTTGGCAAGGTTTATTCTGTTGTCTGCAGGGAGAAGTTCTGGATGGTGATGATGTGTTTTGGAGTATGTTTTCTACTGACTTGAAAGAACATGAGCACATTAATGCTCAGATATGCCTGACTGAAACTGCAGAAAATGTTTCTTTATGCTTCCACACGTATATAAATAGCAACTTTCTATTTTAATCTGTGACAGCTTAAATAATCATGGGCTGTTTTGAAGAACGACAGAGCCATGACTGTTGTGAGAAGGTTGCAAAAGGACAATGCTGATAATAAAAGCACCCTGCAGCAACATCCTGTTGTCTTTCACTGCTTTGACAAGGTCTATTGCTGGTGAGGATGTCTATACTGTGTAACATGGCACACTGCTGGGGTGCAGGAGATACTAGTTGAATACAAAATAGTGTATATACAGGCACAGCATCAGCAGGTTTTCTGTAACGGATCCCAGAATGGCTGTCCCACTTTTGCAGGTGGGTTGCTGAAGAGCTCTGCAGATGCATGTGACTTTTCCCTGGCTGCAATGGTCCAAGGCTTGTATGCAGCCAAGGCAGGACTGTGTCACAGTCTCAGGGTGCTGGGAATGATGCCATTTAAATCCAGGCTCTGACAACAATTTTGTACAAATGTGATGATTTCAGACAAATGACTTTGCTTCTCTATCTGCTAAATAAGGCAAGTAAATAATTTTGCCTCCTCCTCTCTCTCTCTGCAACATTACTGAGCTACCCAGGCTAAAATGTTGGCCATGGGGAAGAAAGTCAATGCTGTTTGCAACCCCCCAATATTACCACCTGCTGTTTTATTAAGGAAAGATTAAGGCCCCACAAAAATGTGAGTGGCTTCTGCATTTTGGGGTTATAAATATCTGTACTATGTTTTAGGCTCATTCAACTTGGCTCCTCATTTCTAAGTTGCAAGGGTTTTAAAGCTTTCTTGTGTAATGAGGAGTGCTGTCAAGGTTTTTTTAAGGTAATGAATATCAGATTTCAATTTTCTACTTGAGTCCAAGAGCAGGGCCTTCAAGAAACAGTAAAAAAAATAAAAGTGTAAGTTCTCTACTATACTTTTAAGTTTAATTAAAAGAGGCTAATGGGAAAATGCAGCATAAAAGACAAGCTTTAATTGACTAAACAGGGAGGTGGGAGTAAACAAATAAGGAAAGAAATCATCGGGAAAAGGTAGAAACAGGGTGACATCCGGACTCTTGAGTCAAAATTAACCATTTTCTCTGTAGACATCCCTACTGAGCATCTCTTATTTGGGATTAATTGCAAAGATGAAATCTACCCATGAATAACTAAGGCCCAAGAAATATTTAGGTAGGCTGCAGGTGCTTGAGCATTATCCAAAAATATTTTATAGGCTTATAATGAGAAATGCCCAGTGAGATACCATGTGGCCATATAAGACCCTAGAAAAGCAGCTGGTTCAGCTGTATCAGAAAAACAACACACAGCTGATGGGAGTCACATGAGAAATGCATCTCAGCAGGGGAGATGGGAATCACCTGAGATGAATATCACCAGGAGATACTAATAGGGAGAGAGGTCAGTGTTAAAAAAACAAAACACTCCCTTTCCTCCAAAACAAGGATCTTTGGCAGGAGGACTGTAAGGCTTCTTCTCTCTCTAAGGTTAGAGAGGTTTGGTTTTTCCTAGACCAGAAGTAGCTGCTGGCTTTTTCACTCTTTATCCAAAGAAAGAATAATGGCTATGTGGTTCTTTCTGTTTTTTTTTTTTTTTTAAAAAAAAAAAAAAAGTTAGTCTGAGGGTCTGTTAAATAAAGAAAACGTGGCTTTTGTCTGTCTGAGTTAAAGATGGAGAGGCTGGTGTTCGGGTTCTGCTATGCTGAGCTCTTGTAACATATTACTTCTCTTAGGGGAGGAGGTTTGGACAGCCTTTTCTTACTGTACCATCTGACCAATAGGAATATTACAAGTGTATTACCAGTGTGGGAAGATAATGAGTTTCTATTCCTTTCTAATTTAAGTCTCCAAAGGCAAGGCAAAACAGAGGCATTTGTAGTTATTAGAAAAAGTGAAAAAAAATCTCTGAGATGAATGCCTCTGCCTCAATCACCTGCGCTGCCAAACTAAGTGTAATGCATGGAGACACAGTGTACATGCTTTGGAAGGAGATACGGTAAAGGGTAATACCGGGGAAGAGTGAGGTAGGAAATGGCTTTGGAGGAATTGGCTAACATGCCTGAAGCTGGGTCCTATTGATAACTTTTAGGTGCTAATGACAGCCCAGTCTAATTTGTTTTCCTTCTGTACTCACTCTGTAGTCTGTGTTGTCTGCAGGCAGCTAGGCTGGCTGGTTGGGGAACTGGGCTGATGGTCAACAGGCTTCAGCTCTCTTCCAGCACTGCTATTGATCCAAGTTTAGAGAAAAATCACTTCTCTGTGAGGTCTGTTTTTGTCCACATCATAGAAATGGCATTGCTTACCTGCTTATGGGGAGTTTGTGAAGTCCAGTGAATTAGACATGCTCTAGCAGGATACATTTTTTCCTCCAAATTACAAAGGAGTTTAAGTGTACTTTGAGTTAAAAGAAACGGTTGCATAAAAACTTCTGTGAATTTTGCCACAGCCTACTTGAATTGACTATGATGTTTTTGCACGTATGCTACTTGCTCTGTGAGGTTTCATTCTTTTGGTAAAAAAATTGATAAAGGTTAGAGAAAGAAACTGTCTTATTCCCTGTGCTTTTGAAAGCCTGTCTTTGTGGGGGGGAAGGAAAGTGTGAGCCCAGCAAATGTTTCAGTGTCTGGTGCAGCTAAGCACATTCTTTTGAGGCATAGATCAGGACAAATTGAATAGAGCCACAAAACTAAATCCTACTTTGGTTCACTGGGGAGATTTGGGGAGTGCAGGGGTTATTGGACGACTTGTTGCTGTGGTACCGGAGGGTCCTAGCCCAGGTCTGAGACTTCTGCAGCTTGATACCATGTCTACACTGAAGTCCAAACTGCCTAAATTCTCCATAAGCAAAAGACATTGGGAGGTACAAATAGGTGAGGAAATTGTAGTTGTTAGTGGTGGATGGGGAGTTTAGCACAGCATATTTATGGTCTATACCTTTTGGGTAAGAATCAGGCAGGAGCTAGATAGAGGTGTGTGGTCAAAGCCCTCTGATCTCCAGCAGTTCCTGGTACTAGAGGGATGGAAGGAGCTGATGGTAATACTGCACATGGCCTTAAATTAGTCTTAGTAATGGGTATAGCCTCATTTGGTCCTTCTTCCAGTTTTGTCACTGCAGAGCAGTATGTGGCAATGATTTGCAGAATTTTTTTCTGCACTGGCTTTTGGCACTACTTTTAGTTCTGTATTTAATATTTATGAAACAATGTGTTTTCTTTGATTCTTTATCCCTTTTACCCTGTTCTTCTTAGGAGACAAGTGAAAAAAAAATTTTGCTTTTTGATTGACCATTTTTCTCTTTTTCTCATTATGTATTTGCTTTTCCAGTTTTCATTCCTCTACCTATCACAACTCATATGTTTTCAACTGTCTTTTTTTCTGTGTTCCCTTCCCTCTCTTCCATTGGAGCAAGCAGGGAGAATGACTCTGTGTGCTGCACATGCCTGCGAGGGAAAGGAGCAGTTAGCTGATCGTGAAAACTTGGTGTGATTGAAAACAATGGATTTTTAATAGCTAAAAAAAAAAAGCTCTAAAATCTTGACAATATTTACAGGTGTATTTTTTCCATATTTTAGCTGTGCACCCTCTAGGTCTTATGCAAACCATCTTTCCAAGTCCTTCCTTGTTTTATAGAAAGTAAGGACTTTTGATGTACCTCATGACAGAAAGTTCTCTGCCTTGCTAGTGCACTCTGAAGGCTTCTAGCAATATTTTCATATGAAAAATAGAACATAAAACCAGTCTGAGAACTCGAACATTCAAGTCGGTATAAATGCAATGAGGTACACCCAGTCCTTATGGCAGGAGCTCAAATCTAGGCTATAGAGACTGGAGGAACAGAAATGTCCATCTCAGTCAAACTGTTGTTGCATTGGTTCCCAAAAAATCAAAGCAATGGAAAACTGACCACAAAATACACACACTGATGTGGTACACTTCACAAATTAGTGTAACAGGAAGTTGTATGAGGAAATATTATCTGTTATTTTTAAGACTGTCAAGAAAGGAATTAATTACCTCCATGGTATTAACACCCTTTCTTTTTCAAGGGAGAAAGTGGCAGCCAAGGGCTTCCTGGTCTCAGAGGAGAAAAAGGAGAGTCAGTAAGTAAGAAATACCAGAATGATTTTATATAAGGAGATGGAAATGCAAGTAGTTGTTTTCTCTTTTATGGTGAGGACATTGCTTACGACGTCAGCGTGCCCAGTTGAATATATTCTCTCTGCTTGGCCTTAGTCCCAGGGGGAAGCTGCTCTTTCTGGTACCAACTGTCATTTCTTGGAGGGGGGGAAATGGATGGGTTCAGCCCTGAATACAGTTAATAACTGACTTTCTATTAGCCTTCTAATTAAAATCAGTAACTTGGGTGTACTTGATTATAGCACAGCTGCACATCTAATGGGGACAGTATGAGGCAACTGAACACAAAGAAAATGCAAATCTCTCTCTACTTTTTTGTATTCAGATGACCAAGATATATTTCCTCAGCTGCAATTAATGCAAATGACAGACTGATATTTTTTTTTTAGACAAGAAAATCTTTAACCCTATGTAAAATTTGTTCTAATAAGGGTTGTTGGCATCTTTGATTTTGGAAATGTAATATCAGACTCTGCCCTGAATAGAAAAGAAGATGTTTTTCTGGCTGCAGTAGGAGAATCGGGGATAGGTTTTCTGTTTTAATTTGTCACTGAATTATTATCAAGGAATTATGCCCAAAGAGGAGTACTTTCCCTATAGTAGCTGCCCTGTGACTTGTGTCTCTCTCTCTATATGGATGGATAGGTATATCTCAGATATATAACAAGGAAACATGAAATATATATTTATAGTGTCATTTGATATTCTAGCTATCCAGTATACCTTTTCCCCTCTTCCTTCATTTCTAGGGCAGAGCCTATGGCAGAGGAGAAAAAGGAGAAAAGGTAAGATATAATCTTTCACTGGACTAATTGAGTTGCTTGCTGTTGCCTTCCATAGCTTGGAGGTCGCTTCTGGAGTGCGGAGGGTGCAAATGATCTGATGCAGTTGGATCTTTGTGGGTAACTTTTATATTGTGTTATGGTTCTTTCTGTAGAAAAGCTTTTGAGTGTTCATTGCTTTTCCCCTTTGTGTTCTTTGAATTTCCTTTGTGCATTAGCCATGTAAAATGCTATCAAATTGAAATCATAATCTTTGCTTTGTGCAAGCAGCAGTGAGTTCGTGGAGGTTAATGCAGTAAAGCAACTGGCTGGAAGGATGAAAAACAAAGGGAAAGTATAGGTTTGAGTTTATTGAATTTTCAACAGGATTAAATCTGGGTCATGATGAGAGAGCCACACTTTCTTTTCATTGGCTATTTTCATTAATAACTCAAAGGACAAAAGCAGGCATGTTTTCTTGCTACAAATATTGGACGGGACACAATAGTAAGACTTGGAGGTTAAAACTGAGGACACAGAATAACTGCTGAAGTTGCTAGGTTGTCTGTCTTGAAAAAACTGTTCAATAGCGATCAGTAATGGGAAACAAGTAGCATGACGGGACTAATTTGCATTAAAAAAATGGTTTCCAGGCAATTCTGGCTCTGCAAACTTCCCGTTCCCCAAATGGGAACAAAATGAAGCTGCAGACCTAAACTGCAGAGAAGTAGCTCTTTCTCTCTGGCTCCGTGTCACATGTGGTTATGGGTGTTTTCCTTATCATCAAAATGAAATTTTAAGTTGTGGGGAGCAATGGAAAAAGATTGATAGGAGGGTCTAGAAGATAGTTGGGTGTATTAAGGAAGAAGTCATGGTTCATACTGAAAATGGGATTAAGAATCTTGTGGAGCTGTTTTCCAGGAGGTCTGTGGCTACCTGATTGCTCAGGGAATTTAAAATAATATTGGATTGTGGTCCGAAAGGAAGAATGCCATGCTAGCAAGAACATGGCATTTATGGCTATTGCGTCTTCTTATTTGTTCTTTCTGTGATTATGATATATTGATTGTATATAGTGGTAATGCATCATGTGAAAATACAATCTAAATGAGGGTTGCTCATGGCAGGAAATATTATCGAGCCAGGCTAGAAACATGGGAGCTATAAAGCACATGCCTCTGCATCCATCTTCCTGCAGTCCTCCCACTGACAGCCACTATTTAGCCTTTGAGACTCAGGATTCAGCCTTTGGAAAGCAACTTGTGTTTGGCAGGTGGTGAGAGTCAGCAGTCTGATGGGAAACATGATGTTTACAGTATGAGTTGTGCTGCAGTTGAAGCAAGTTCTTTTCTTATGTTTTGATCTCTGCAGAAAAGTGTCAGAAAACATCACTCAATCTGTATTATTTTCATGTCTAGAAAAATAAGTCTGCAAGTCTGGATTGGAGGGGAAAAAATAAAAAGACCCCACACTATGTGCAGAACTTCTTTGACTGGGACAGCCAAATGACATTAACTGGTCCAAATGAATGTGTAGGGGTGGAGATGCCAGAGTTCATGGCCAGCTTGGAGGTTTTTTTTTGTTTGGCTTTTTTTTGATACTCCTGCCATCCAAGGCAGCTTGTCTTTATCTGTGGAGGGAAGTGTACTTGGGACCTGGTGTTTTTGTGCCCCATGTCTGCCCAGTGGCTGAGTGTCAGTGCTGTTGCTGATTGAGAGCAGAGATACCAGCTGTACATTTCTGGCTGGACTAGAAAGGGAGGCTGGGGATACAGAATCATAGAATATCTCAAGTTGGAAGGGACCCATAAGCATCATTGAGTCCCGCTCCCTGCTCTTCACGGAACTACCTATAACTAAACCATATGACTATGAGCATTGTCCAGATGCTCCTTGAACTCTGACAGGCTTGGTGCTGTG
>JAVJGJ010000037.1:3230691-3242727 GCA_035590215.1 Microhierax caerulescens | reverse complement strand
AACTTACTTAATGTACATTCAATTCCTGTGTCCAGATTGTTTGTAAACACATTGAAGAGCGGTGGCCCTAAAATCAAACCCTGGGGAACCCAATGGGTGACTGGCCACCAGCTTGATGTAACCCCATTTACACAAGCCTTTGAGCCTGACCCATGAGCCAGTTGCTCACCCCACATATTATGGACATGTCTAGCTGTGTGCGGGACAGTTTGTCCAGAAGGACACTGTGAGAGTATCAAAAGCTTTGCTTAAAATCCAAAACCAACTACACCTGCTGGCTTCCCTTGGTCAGCTATGTGGGTGACCTTGTCATAAAAGGAAATTATCTTTTTAACTAGGACTTTCTCCTCATGAACCCATGCTGGCTATGACCAATGATTGCATTCCCTGTCAAGTGTTTCTCAATAACTGCCAGAATAACCTTCTCCATAATTTTACTAGGCATAGATCTGAGACTGAGAGGTCTGTACTTGCCAGGGTCTTCCTTCTTACCCTTCCTAAAAATTGGGACATTTGCCAAATTCCACTTGACTGTGGCCTCTCCAGGCTCCCAAAATCTTGCTGCTGTGCTATAGCCTGTTTGTCTACCCTGGTTATAGTGCTCCCCAGAGGCTTCTCTGATAGGTGTGGGGGCTTGGCTGCCATTACTCCTGGCCCCATCCATGTTTCCTTAGCTGCTGTCGCACAATCTGTGGGCTCCTGGTGGGTCTCTCCACTCCCTGGAGATTCCCCTGGTTCAGAAAACCTTGCTGTGCACCATGCTGGAGTGCTCTGCTGCTAATCATGCTGGCACTGGAGCTGCTCACCTCGGCAGTGTGTTTGTGTGTATAATTTTTCCCTGAACACAAAAGGTCATCTTCAGGGTGAGCTTTCAGGTGCAAAGGTGAGCCTTCAGCAGGAAAAAGGGGTAGCACTGTAAGTGGGGGAGGTCAGCTGTATGTACGGTGGATTGCTATTGCATGTAGGGGCAGAGGACTGTGTCTTGGCGTCAGAAACGCTGGTGAGAGGGAAGTAGTCAGAACGACGGGGAGCAGGAACACAAGTGCCTGCAATGCTAGTTGCTGTCTGTATTTCTGAAAAAAAGAGGAGAGCCTCTAAAATGAAACCCTTCCCAGGTAGGAGAACACCTGGAAGGAGAGGATTTCTGTGGCTCCTTTCTGTTTGCCTGCTGTGCTGCAAAGTCTGCGTGAGCCTGAATTCTTGTTTTTTACTCTGGCTCTGACAGCTTATGTTTCCTCGATTTTTATGGGTATCGGCCAGGGCTAGGCAGCTGAATCGGAGATACTGGCCTTAGCTGCAGTCTGTGCAACTGGTGCTGTGCAAGTGCTGTGGGCTCTTTTGTAAGAACAAGGCTCACCTCCTCAGTATTAATAAAATAGTTATCTCATCTTTGAAAAGACTGAGATGACAAGATTAAAATAATCTTATAGTAATGCTCTCCAGCTGTGCTAGTGCCAGACACCTGCCAGATCATGCTGTTGTCAAGTATTGTGTGTAGGGCAATTATTTGAGATTTGAGGCATTTGTTAGAGGGCAAATCCAATGCTTTTCCAGAATGACAGCAGAGGCATAAGCCTTGCTTCTGCAGGCAGTTACCTCAGTTATATCACTAAGTTAAAGCCAAAATGATGCTTATATTAGAGTACATAACGTGCCAAGCACATCATTAGTGGTAAACCAAAAGATAATAGCAACTGTGGCTAAAAACCTAATTCATGGTGATGTGAGGTCTTGTGTGACTCTGAAAACCAGGAAATATACTGTGATGGCTCAAGCAACAGCCCAGCATGTTCTGCCATACCTAAACATCTCAGCCTGGTAGAGGATGCTTTTTATGTACAGAAATGTGCATGTGCAGACCTAGTAATTGTGCATAGATATAAAAAAAAAAATGCATCTACAGGTGCTCTCCAGCAAGTTAGATATGATTCAGCTGGCACTGCTCTGTATTGAATCTTGAATTTCCACTGTTGACCGCCATCTTTCAGCCCTTTGGGTGTTTAATCCCTGTGGTATTAGATGTAGTCTGTCATATTTCTGCTCATAAATCTGTATCCCTTTGCTGTGTGTTCGTTTGCTTGTTTGGAACACACTGATGTTACTGAACTGATTATTATATGTGGGCAAATACCCAATTCTATAACATGCTCACCGTGAAAGGCAATGTTTTGGCTTTCTTCTGTGGGTTATTCAGATGGATATTGCTAGACTCAAGTCTTCAAACCTCTGTTGATTCAAGTGGAGTAGGTGCAGAAAAGAAATGAGGGCAGAAGGAACAGCTGTAGAGCATTTTTGAAGATGATTCAAGCAAGATGGGGTTTCAGTGACTCCTGATCAAAGTTAGGGAAATCACATCTGACAAGGGAAGTTCTGTAAAGTAGGTGGTCTGCATTCCTGTGGCACAGCCATCCACATCATGAGCCAGCCTGCCCTTCTAATGCCTCCATACAAATTTTAGCTTAGAGGCTTTCCAAAACTTATGCCCTTGTCTTGCAAAGTGCAGAATATCATGTAATCATGCTGAGACGCCGTTGTAGTATCCTAAAAGCCAACAGTAGTGAGAAGGCTCTGCAGGTGGGAAGGTGCTTGGAAAAGTGATGACATTGGAGAGGATACGATGAAAATCTGAAAAGATTTGAGTAGTATGAAGGTATCAGTAGGAAATTATTTTTCTTTATTTCTTCTATTGTAAAAGTTAAGGGGAAGCAAATCAAACTAGCTGATGGCAAGTTTAAAATGAACAAAAAGAAGCTGCTTTTCATACAGTAGGTACTGGAGTTCTTTGCAGCATGCTCTGGATGTTAATTTTTTTTTTGTTTAAAAAAAACGTGTATGAGTTAGAGAGACACTGTAAACTTCTAGTCAGTACGAAGACTTTATCTCTGCTTCAGAACGTCAGTGAGTCTCTGCAAACTGTGAACGGTGGGAGCAGGACAGTAGGCTAGAAAAGTCTCTCTTAAAGGCCACAGCTGCAGATGGGATAGGAGCTAGCTAGACCTTTGGCCTGACTGCTGGGAGCTATTTCTAGACGTTTGTGTAACTCTTGAATATCCCTAATAACCTTGCTGCCCAGAAGGGGACAAAAGCTTCCATAGTCCACTCAGGGCTTGGGCCAACAATGTTTATAGCTGTTGAAGAAGAGTAGGAAACATCAGAAATGTGTAGTGAAACTACTGCGTCAAGTTACTGTGATTTTCCACGGGAAACCAATGTATTGGATGAGAAAGTTCTAACCAGGAGCACCCACCTTCTGCAGAAGTCGTGGATGAAGGCTTCATTGTGGTTTACGTTGAGACTTCCCTCACTGATGTGTCTCCAGGAATATCAGAGCTTTTCCTTTGTGCTTTATCTGTTTCCCTTCACGCTAATAATCACACATGCAGCAAAGAATATGAGAAACAACTTTAGTAGATTAAGTTTATATTCTCCTAACAATGTTGGGTTTTTTTTTATGGTAATGACTTGTTCTGATAAAAATGCAGAAGGATTATTATAGGATTTCTAACAAGAATAAAAGCTCTGAAGTGGCTTGGCTTATTAGAAATGCAGTGACTGCAAGATCAGGCATAGAAAAGAAAAGCAGGCAGATAGCTAAGGCTCAGGGCTAGGCTGCAGGAGATCTAGGCTTAAAACTTGCCTCTAAGATTTGCTGACCTTGGGCAAAGCAGCTAGTCTTTGTTCCTGTAAAATGAAGCTGGAAGACCTTTCTTCCTCCAGGCTTTGTATATCTTGTCTGCTAGATGCTTCAAACAAAGACTTTGCTTCCCCTTTCCTCACTTGTCTTACAAATTGGAGTTATTGCCATTTTTAGGGCTTCTTGAAAAGCTGTGGCAATCTAGCCTGTTAGATACAGACTATCCGTATGGAGCCCTGTGCTCTTTGTCTTTGCTCTGAGGCAGCTGAATACAAGACAGGTCTGACCTGAAAGCCACATAACTTTTTTTTTTTACCCCAATGTTGTGCTGTCAGCAGGGCTTTCTTAATTAGCATGAGTGTAATGCCAATGGGTCAGGGCTGACTAGCATCCAGCAACCTGGGGCACAAGAAAATTAGTGCAGCTCTGCCAGCAAAAAGTGCCACAGAAGCATCTCTGATATGTCCGAGTCTCATATTGCATGCTGGTTTGATGGCAAAGGAGAACTTTTGCTTGAGTATTCTAAAGGGACATATTTTGGGACCAGAAGGGCAGTGTGTGACTTGGTTACAGGTAAGACTTGTAGTATATTAGACACACAGAGCTATGATAATGTTTGAGAGTCAGTTCCCTAGGTGTTAGGTGCAGCAAGGACCAGCTGTGCCCCAAGGGAGGTGGAGCTGGGAGAAATACTGTGACTGGCAGGGCAGGGACCTTACCAGCTAAGGTCTGTCCCATAGCACCCCAGCAAGGGAGCAGGATGGGTCAGTGATATTAGCCAGGTTCAACCAAGAGTCCAGATCACCAGACTGGTGGCCTGCAGTTGATGAAGCAAGTCCCAGAAAAGTGATTCTGCAAGCCAGGGTCAAGATTAGCAGGGTACATTGCCATGCTGCTGCAGTATAGTTCAAGAAGTAGCCAAAGGCAAGAGCTTGAAACGAGATTCAATATGAGGAAGGGGGAACAGTCTGAACTTTTCTAGAAGCAGGATGTGCTCTCTGAGAACTTACACAATGTGGAGCCTGAGCTTGCATGAACCAAGAATTAGTCCTTATTCCTGCAACTTCCAAATAAAACTAATTATTGCTCCAAGAGATGATCTGTGTCCTTTATGCTGCTGAAACCTTGAGCCTGGTGCGAGGAGGGTGCTCCAGTGAGGTTACAGGCCTTGTTTAGGCTGCTGTGGTATTCAAACATTGTCACCAAGTCCCAAAACACTTAAATGTCACCCAGTTTAGCCACAGCTGGTGAGATGAAGGGTGACCCTGAGAACCTAAGGAAGCATCAGGCAGCAGAAGCCTTTGCACAGCAGGAGCCTTTGTGCATCAGTATCCAGGTCCCTGGGCAGTTCTCTTTCAGTGAGCACATCTTGACAATAACAAGATGGAAAAACATCTCCAAGTTCAGAGATACTATTGGGTTTGAAATGTGAAAACTAAACAAACCTCCAACTGCCTGGTAATTGGTGTTCCCTGGAGACAGTGGCTGTGGAAACATTGCTTCCTCAGGGTTTGGTTCTCAGCACTTAGATCTTCTTACTTTATTGCAGAATAAAAAATAATGCGAGCATAGCTCAAACTGACCTGGTAACGAAAAGTGAAAGTGCAATATCTGCAGGGGTTTTTTCTTATTATTTTTTGTGCTGGGAATCATCTCATGCAGGAACTATTCTTGGCTACTGACTTCATTGGGTTAAGGTCACTCAGCACTTAACCTCTCAGTCCAGCACTTAAACATCTGTACAATAATACCTCATCTACTTTATAAGGCTGTCATGCAGTTCAACAGAGTCATTTATATTTGTGATTTCTTTTCTGAATCTTCTAAGAGGTAACGTAGTAATGTTAGTATTGGCCTTAATACGCCAAGTATGTTCTGACTCCTCTTGTGTATGTGGGCAATTTCAGTCTGCATGTTGAGTATTTTTTAGTCCTCTTAACTGTAAAGTACATTCTGCATGGCTAAATAACTGTGGTTTGATGGAGTTCTTTTTCCTAACAATAATTAGAGGGTTTTAGATAAATTCAGTGGTTTTCTGTGACCCAGAATAACAGCTGCAGATTGTAATCAACATCTTGAAGCCAGATCACATACTAGTTGTGCATTGTGACAGCTTAATTCTCAGCAGTGCAAGATTGCTTGCAACTTGGGTTTTTTTCTTTACATAAACTTAGAAAACATTTCTTTTTTTAGATTGGCCCCTGGCTGGCAGGTACATTGCTGGTGTATAATGACATCTACTGGCAAGCAGAATTTTGCAAAATCTCCAGCACTTGTTTCTTTAGAGGATTTCTCTGCCAAGATCCGCTGGCAGTGTGGAAAGGATGCATGTGAGAAAGATCTGCCAGCCTTGTGCTGCCTCTAATAAAAGAGCTGGGGGGGGACACGTACAAATTTCCTTGATTTGGTCATTGATAACTCTTGTTCAAATGTGTGATGCTGCTGAGAGGAATATTGCAGTGGATAGGTATGGTTTAGCTTCCTGTTAGGTAGAAAATGGGAAGAGCTTTCCTAGCAGTCTGGAGCATACACTCTGAAGTGGATCTCATAGCCTATTGAATCGTGGAGAACTGAAGCATTACATGAAACAAGTTGTTATCACCAGTCTATCAAAGTCATCTTACATGTTCCCTGCCTCCCTCCCTGCTACATGTTTTCACATCTATCTAGTTAAGCAGCCAGATTTTCTCCTTCCCGCTGATCAAAGCTGTTGCCAGGCTGAGTTCTGTTGTTCATGGCTGGGAAGGTGAGAGTGCCTTGCTCAAGGGCTCTCTGAAGGTGAAAGTTGATGGCAGGTGAGACCACGACAGCACTGTGCTTTGTGCTGTTCATTACTTGCCTGGATATATCCTGGACATTTGCCCTTTTGGGTGTCTCGCCCTGTTTCTTAAGCACTACCTAGAGATTTTGTCTTCCAAAGTCCACGAGGCCCGTTGTGTCTAGCTTTGACAGAAGGCTTGTGGTTTCTGTCTCAGACCTGCTGGGTAATGAACATGCACATAGTAGCAAGTTCTAGATGAGGAAAACGCGGGGTTTTTTTCATGGCAAACATTTATTTTCCTGGTGAAATGGTGTGTGGGTCAATAGCGGTTGATATTTCAAGAGAATCCAATACATTTGATGCTGTGAGTGGCTTTGGGTCTCTGGAAACTCAGTTTCTATTACTGGCTCTATATCACTGGCTTCATAGGGGATCTTGGCCTTAGCTTTTCCCTTTCTTGTTCAAGTAAAATGGGATGAGCAATCATGACCTTTTTAATGCACTCCTGAGAAGAAAAAGACCTAGGGAGTAGCATCACTTTATAAACAAATATGTCTGGTTGCACAAAAATTATTATAGTTTTGTCAAAGACTTTACTGAGCAGCCTCAGGTATGTGTGCTGATCAACAGAGGCATACTACTGCAAGCTGTGAGTAGTAATAAAACTTAAGGCAGGGTGCTGTCTCTGGTTTGGGCACAACATTTAAAGAGAGATGTGGGGAGATGTTGCTCATTGCAGAGAGCAATGAGAATGATGATCAGTAATTTTTCAGATTTAACCAGCGGGAAAACATTGAAAAGAATGGCTCTGCAAGGAGGGGAAAAATCATGGACCAGACAGTGTGGTTAATCTTTAGGAAAAGCTTTCTATGTATTTCAATGAGGTGCCGGAATAAGCACTAAGGGGTGAATGTGGAATATCAGCATCATTAGGTGTCTAAGAGCAGATTGGCACTGAAGTTTGGAGCGCTCTGATACAGTATTCCTCTACCCTAATGTGACCTTGTTCCTCAAAAATTTCAGCAGCTCTAATGTGTGCAGATCTGAACCATCAGGAACTTCCCAGAAGCAGACCAAAACTAATTAACATATTTTTTTTCTTGGAAGGTAAAGTATCAACCGGTACATAGCAAATCACCCACAAGACCAGAACTATTTTCTGTATGCTATTTTTGTATGTAAGGACATAATGTCATGATACATGACTGGGTTATTTTTCTACTTCGATGAACACTTCCCCTTAGCACTTGGCAAGCTGTTTGTTTGGTCCCGAGTAGCAGCATATGCCAGCAAGAAGCATCAGCCTGTACTTTGAGACAAGGAAGTTTTCAGAGCAGAGTTGTTATGTTTCTCAAATTTCAAAGTGTCCAACAAACCTGTCTTTAACTGAGGACCCTCTTGCCCCAGCCATGCAAACAAGAAAAACTGGAATTTCAGGAACTACTGGTCTTGCTTCTGGGAATCCAATCCTTTATAGTAGTCCAGTTTCTCAGGTTATTCCTGTGTAGTGGGATTGTGGTACCAACAGATTCCAATTATCTTCTATTCACTACATTCATACATCCATAAGTCTCCAAACCATTTGACTGTTTCTTAATTTGAACATTTCAGCAATTGATTGAACAACTGTTGTAACTGTTGAACAAAAGTATTTCAAACATAACAGCTCCCTTTTGCACTCTCGTGCCCTCTTGCAGAAGTGGATGTTTTCTTCACATCATTACTCCACTTGGGGCAGGTTTGATTATAGGTGAACCAGCAGTTCAACAGCTGTCAAAGGTGTGTGACCACCCTAATCTCTCAGCAGTTACTTATGTAGTGAGCGAAGGAGCGTCACAGTGGGGATGCAGCTAATATGAAGCTAATGAATAAGATCTTGTGGGCCAAACACAGCTTTGAAGTCTTTAGGATGTTTCCAGGCTATTCTGAACTCCACAGTAACCTTGTTAAGGGTCTGGCTGTTTACCACATCACTAAGTGCCGATGCATCTTTTATCCTGCAATGCCAAGTTTATTGGTGTCCATGTGTCAAATTAATGGCTATACAGTTCTTGTTTTACCTATTTTGATGCAAAGGTGAAGTATCAGGTTACTTCAGAGAAAGATATCTGTTGGTATCCCTGAAAAACGATGCATGTACTCTCCCCAGAAGGACAATGACTGGGATCATATGATGGAGAGTCAGAAGGACCCTTCCAGTCTCATGACAGGGTCCATGATGTTCATGATAAGGTTCAAGGGTTCAGAGACCCTTGGAAGGCAAGGTCTTCTGAGTAAGTACCTTTTAGGGACAATTGACTTCTATGCAATGCATTAAATAAAATCTATTAGAGTACAAAAAATGCCTGTAACTATTATTTAACCAGCTGACTGCATACTGGGTTTGGTTTCCTGATACACTAGCCAAACCTGCAACTTCTGTTGACCCCTGTGCATCATGTTCATATGACCTTTCTGTTTTATTAGAATATAAAGATCCAGGGGAGAGGATTTCTCTTTGTCAGAATGATCTAAAGTGAACTCCAAGTTGAGATTAACGTCTTATTTCTTGCGGAAGCAGGAGATAATGCCAATCTTGGTGTCAAATTTGCCAAGATATTAACAGGGCTTTAGGATTATTAAGCTAATAGAATTCTGCATCTGGGGGATGGAGAATGGCAGTCATTTGGGCTGCCTGTCTGGTCAGCAGCTTCTGAAAATGGAGCTAGGTGACATATATCCACTGCAGCTCTGCCTCTCAGTTGATCTGCAGATCATCCCTGGCTCTTAATGAAACTTTGTATTTGCCTCACCAGTAAGAAAAGACAAACCCAAACCCTACAGTATTTTTTACATGAATATTTAATTTGTATGGCTGCTAGAGACAAAGTTGTTTCACTTCAGCCTCTTCAAGTTGGTGGCTCCTGAATGGAAAAACCTAGAAAAGGCAGATATCACATCCTTCCAGAGATGCAGTCTCTTGGAAGCATTCTCAGACATTTGAACCTGAAGACCACACTCAACTTATGACATCTCTTCTGTCCTCCTCCTCTACTTTTCTCATCGGAGAAAACAGTTTAGTGTGTAACCATGGATCAGCAGTAGGTCACTTACCCATGGTCTTCTAGTTTATTCCTTGTGAACATCAATTTACCAAGTTAAATGCAGACCAAATAACCAGGAGAGAGAAAGAATAAACTTGTGGTTAGGGCACTGACCTGGGACACAGGAAATCTGGAGTGAGTTTCTGTCTTTGTCCTGGACTCTGTGAACTTCCATATGCGTTCTGCTCAGTTGTCCCTCTGACTCGTCACCCTTGTGAGATTAAAGCAATATTACAGTTGCTATGCCTTCCTTCTCATTTCACAGGCATGCTGTGAAGTTAATTAATGAAGGGGAGTGAGGTGTGTTACTTCACCATTAACACTGCACAGCTCAACAGTTTCCATTCCATCTGCCCATTTTGTTCTGGTTTTCTTGAACGCCTGCTATTCTGTCTCCTACCTTGGATATAGAATTCCCACTCTGTGCAGCTGTCAGTATGCTGAGTGTGTGATTCATGGGGTTCTGCTTAACACATTTTTGAAGGTCTCCCAATGTCACCTTTATTGATGTTTTGTGACAAGGTTAGAAATTTTTATTTCATTTCAGGGTTAGTAAAGTGTTAATTACTTTTGTGTTAGATGTAGACCATTTTGGAAATAAGATAAATAAAACTTGTGGAATTGACCTTAGAATGATCTATCTTCTGTTGTCTGCTCTGTAAACTGAAGGAAAAGTCCAGTGATTTACTTGAATTTGACAGGCAAATGAGAATCTAACCATGTGTTTTGTTCTGATTTTTTTTCCTCCATTATTTTCTTGTTTAGTTTGCTCTCATTTCCATTAACATAGGCCACAACCCAGAGTTTGAAATAAAATGTGATTATAGGCCACAGCTGTTCTCAAGTTGGAAGAAATATTTGTAAACTTGGCAGCTGCTTGAGGAGCTGCAAGTGGAGGAAAGAAAAACAGTTAAACTTGAGTAGACTGCTTAAAATCATCACTGAGGGATTATTCCTTTGTGTGTTTCTGATGTCTCTCTAGGATCAGGTAATACTGAATTGTTCTATCTCATATCTTCCCATATATGTGCAGATCCCTTCTTTCTCCTTTTTAGGTCTATTTCTTCTCAGAGAAATTCTGCAATGAGGCTACATATGGCAAAATCCATGTATTAGTTGTTTTCACTCTGAGGAAACATATCATCTAGCAATGAAGGTTATCTATTTTGTAATTTTATAGTTATGTTCATTCAACCATATGAGGATCTACATGGGATCTAGACATCATATGGTCATAGATCATACACATAGAATCACCTGAACATTATGGGGTAGTGAAGCTTGCTGTAACCCAAGTGAGGTGAACCATTGGATGATATACAACAAATTAGTCTTTATGTGCATACGGTAGGCATGTAATGGAAGGTTTTAAAAAAAAAAAAATCCAAGGATTGATCATGGAGGGCTCACTAACCTAGAGCAGGCGTGATCTGGTAAATCCATGTGATGCTCATGTATCAGGAAGACGTCCTTGCTCAAATGTAGAAATGGGATAACTCTGCTGATGTATGCAAATTAATAAAGGAACCTGTCTGGGTGTGTCTATGCTTCCCCAGCTCACCTGTCTATTTTGAATAGATGATGTGCTTGAAGCCAAGGGAAGTATCTTTATTCTTCATCACCCCAATATTCTGTCTGCAGCAGCTGAGTTGCCTGTGCTCTTAATTTCCTCATGATGTAGCACTTCCTTTTGTCGATTGGGTCCAAAAAAAACATGTCCCCATGTAAGCCCTGCTTTAACCTCCCCCCAGGCAGGGCAGAAGTAGTTCTTAGGTTTTGTTCTGTATCTGTTGTGTGGCTCTGAATACTTCCATTATAAAATAAGACTCAGTATGACTCAGAAAACTTTCCTAATTTGCTTGCAGAATTTGTATCAGTTCTTTGAGGAATGAAAGATGGAGTTTTCAAAGTGATTTGTCTAGTGCTACATCTGCAGAGCTTGCAATATTCAGTATTTTAGGAGCTTTTAATATTTAAAATAACAGAATCACAGAAAGGTCAGGATTGGAAGGGACCTTTGGCAATCATCTAGTCCAGCCCCCTGCTAAAGCAGGTTCACCTAGAGAAGGTTGCACAAAATGGCATCTAGGCGCATTTTGAATATCTGCAGAGGATGCTGCACAACCTCTCTGGGCAGCCTCTGCCAGGGCTCTGTCACCCTCGAAGGAAAGATTTTTTTTTATTATTTTTTATTTTTTTTTTTTTCTCACATTCAGGTGGAACTGCCTGTGCTGCAGTTTGTGCTTGTTGCCCCTTGTCCAGTCACTGGGCACCACTGAAAAGAGCCTGGACCCGTCCTCTTCATATTCGCCCTTACAATACTTGTAGACAGTGATAAAATCCCCTCTCAGTCTTCTCTAAACAGCCCCAGCTCTCTCAGCCTTTCCTCAGAAGGGAGATGCTCCATTTCCCTCATCTTTGTAGCACTCTACTTGACCATCCCCAGTACCTCCCTGTCTCTCTGGAACTGGGGAGCCCAGCACTGGACACAGCACTCCAGATGTGGCCTCACCAGGGCAGAGCAGAGGGGCAGGATCACCTCCCTTGACCTCCTGGCC
>JAVJGJ010000037.1:3191682-3230612 GCA_035590215.1 Microhierax caerulescens | reverse complement strand
CCCCTCTCTGCAGAGGTGCCCCCCAGCAGGTCAGCCCCAGGCTGTGCTGATGGTGGGGCTGTCCCTCCCCAGGGGCAGGACCTTACACTGGCTGAACTTCACCAGGTTCCTCCTGCCCAACTCTCCAGCCTGCCCAGGTCTCGCTGAAGGGCAACGCAGCCTTCTGGGGTACCAGCCGCTCCTGCTAGGGTTGTATCTTTAGCAAACTGCCCAAGCCAAGCTGCCATTTTTGTTGATGCACTTCCTCACCAGTACTACTACCTACACATTCAAGTTTTTGTCCATAAATCTATTGACCAAGGAAGTAATAGGTCGCACCATCTAAAGTGTAAAACTACTCCAGAAAATGTAGGTGAAGTTTAAGGGAATCTATACTCTGTTCCCCTCCTAATCAGTAGTCTCTTCTGCTTTTGCTGCTGCTTCACATTTTCCTGGTCCTTATTACCTCCTTAGTTTGGTCCAGATGTTCCTCCAGAAAGGGACGGCCTTTCAAGTTCAGATATCCATAAAGTTGCCGGGTGGTGGTAGGACTGTATGGCGTATAAAGATAGGTGTAATTTACATGATGCCACGAGGTTCTTATTGTGCTGAAGCTGGGAGTGGGTACCGACAGGAGCCAGCCTGTGGGTACAAAGCACTACTTTTATCCCTCTTGGTGGCACAACCAAAGTTTGGCCTTGGTGCAAGGAACGTGATGGGCTTTTCTTCCCCAGGGCTCAACACCAGCTGCCTAGGCCCACCTGTTTTCCTAGTGTGAGACCTGGGCCCTTCAGCCCAGGGCACTTGCAGACTGTGTCTGCTTGGCAGCTGTTTCACTGGCCTGTGCTCTCTGTCTCTGCTATTGCTTTACTATATTTACACATTGCTTGCAATTTTAAACTGAGCTGTGGAGAGTAGTGACTGTCATTTAATATTTATTCATAGTGTCCAGCAGAGTGACCCAAGTGGGGAATGAGGCATTGCTGTAATTCAAGTCAATAATCTTGGGGTAAGTGCTGAAAAGCAAAAAATGGCACTTGTAGAAAAGTGTAGCTACCTGTGCGCTACACAACCTCTGTGTCCTCACACTCTGTGCTAGTATGTGACTTCAGTGCTTGCGGTACCTGCCTGCCCTCTCTGGCTCAGCAGTATCTGCTTCCATCTGACTGCTGCACTTCACAGCTGTACTGCAAGAGGAGTCATCTGGTTGCTTTAGATCAGATGGCAGTTTGCCAAATCTAGGCTATTTGAACAGATATTTTGTCAACAGTGAGCTAATGAACGTGTTTATTCTCTTGCTAACTTTGGTGGCAATGTAAGGCCATTGGCTGTGTAGCACAGGGGATGAAACTAAACATGAGTGGCAGGCTTTCCAGTAGATAAGGAAAGGACAGCGTTCTCCTGAGCCTGGAAAGGGGGAAGTACTCGGGGAAAAAACTGCTGCCTTTCTTCTGAGGCTAATTGCTGAAGCTGTAACCTGCCCAGCAAGAACTCCTCTTGTATTTCAGGCCTCTCTGATTTATTTTTCAGCCCATTTTGTTGTTCTCTAACTGCATTTTTCCCTGGTTTTAGAAAGTGGTTTCCAGGGTAAATGCCCTGGCAGAGCCTCTTAATCTGCAAGTGCTGGAGAGAGACAAGCTCTTTTGCTAACCCGGCTGACCTAACTGGGGTGGCTGAGGGGAGGGAACAGGTACCTTTTGGGTACCAGCACTTCCCGAGGTCTTAGCAGCACGCTGAACACAGTGCTTGGGATTTTACCTGGTTAAAAAATCTGGTGGACAAGCGAAAAGAAAAGGTGATTGTTCTGCAATGCAGTATGTTAAGTTGGTGAGTTAAAAAAAAAAAGGGGGGGGGGCTGGGGAAAGAGGATAATAATAATTTTAAAAAAAGAGTTGCTTTAGTGAAGTAAATTGCTGTGGCAACAAGACTCTGTTCCAGTTACCTGCATCCTCAGTGGGGGTTTTGGCAGCTGACTGTGAGTTAAGGGTGCAGGCTGTTGGTTGCTTTCCTGTCCTTGCCTGTCACAGCTACTTCGACACTGTGCAAGCACAGCAGCACGGACACTTCTGTGTTTCCTGCTCTTTTCCACTTCTTGCTCCTGTCATTTATGCAGTTTACTCTGTGAACGTGAGTGTTTAGGTGTAGGCAATGTGATCTCTTCTTGTGCTTTTATTAAGGTTCAAACATCTGCTGAACCCTTAGCCTGACAGCTTTTTCTGCTTAGTGAGGGATACAAAGCAGCTGGCCAGGGTTAATAGGGGGGGTCAGCGGAAGGGGCAGAAGTGGGAGCCCTTTCTGCTCTGTAGTGTGATGGGGTTCAGTGGTGGTTCCTCAGGGAACATTAAACCTCTCTTGAGAGTCTGGGTTGCTTCTTTGCAGTTTTCTCTTTGCAGAGGAAGTGGTGAAGATGGTGGATGCCCAAAGATTTCTCCTGCAAGCTGGTCAAATCCTCTAGTTAGGTTAGTTCCAGTAAAGAGTCAGCTCTGTGCCAGGCTGGCTGATGTATACCATGCGGTGCTTCCATTTATGCATCAAAAAAGAGGCAGTGGCAGTAAACACAAGTGAAGAAAGAAAAGAAAAAAAAAAAAAAAAAAGTGGCCTTTGCTGGATTACATGTTCCCTGAGCATGGTGTGTCCCTGAAGTTCTCCTTCCCTGCTTGGCAACCCTGGTCTGTGAGTAGCAGTTCAGGCTGACCAGCTGTGTCTGCCGTGCATGGTCATGAAGTGGGAGAGGGTCTGCAGTGCAAACGCCTATGCAGCCTCTTGGTTGTAAGGGCCGATAGATCTGCTCTGGGCTTCACACCTTAGTAGGTAGCTGCTTGAGATATATTAAAAGTCAAAAGGACAAAAATCTTGCTGCTTTAGTTTAAAGAAAAAAAAAAAAAAGCCTTTTTCTTTTCCTGGGATGCTATTGGCTTAGGAGATAAGTTACTATTTCAATCTGGGAAGAGGAACAACCTTATTTTTGGAGGTTTACAACACCAAATTGGATAAACCCTGAACAACTTGGTCTGAACTCACTGTTGATGGTGCTTTGACTGGAAGGTTGAACTAGAAATCTCACAAGGTCCTGTCCAGCATGAATGGCTCTATGAACACCATGCATTAAAATAATTGACTGATGCTTTCATTAATTTGTTCAGCTGTGCCAAAGAGTTGCTAATTCATGGAGGGGAAAAAAAAAACCAAGAGAACATGCTAATTAACCATATTCCTTTACTTTATACAGAGAAGACAAATCGTTCTACCTACACTGCACACTGCCATGCAACAGCAACTTCTCCAAGTTATATTGACCTCTTAGAGCAAATGATTTCCTTAAAAATCACATTTGCTATTTGATGGATTCCCTATCTCATTAGGAAGCCGTTAAAATACAGAAGATCTGATTTTTACCACTAGCTGCACTGCAAATTCCAGACAGTGCTTTATGAAGGTTCAGTTAGCAACAAATGTGATTACAGAAGTATCTAATGGCTTTAATTTGCATATACAGCACAGATACTTTTCAGTTACTATCTTTTATTAAACTTAAGTGCCAAATACACCTATTAATAAATAACGCCTGATTTTGTCACTCTGCCTGACATTGACTGGAAACTTGCCTTAGGAATATATCCATCTAAGTCTGCTTGACTACTTATGCAGGGAAAAAAATCATCACAAATAGGACTGTGTGGCAGAATTTGGCCTGAATTTATCTGCATGTGTAGGTAGTCCTTATGTATATACAGGCAACTTAGAAATACATGCGTCAACTGCTTACCCAGTTTAATGTTCTTTCAAAAGGATTCTTCTATGTTATTGGGGTTAAAAAAAAAAAAAACAACAAACTTTTCCCAGGTGGGACAAAGGTCCGAGTTGCTTAGCTCTGCTTTGTGGCATGTCATTTGCCAGCAGTGCTAGTGGCTTTACATCCCGTGTATGTGTGATTGCTGTTTCAGGTAGACGAGACACTGCTAACAGTCCATTAAAGGACTCATGCCAACATCTCTTGTAAAATCCAGCAGTGCTGGTAGCTGGGTGCCATCAGTCTGAGCACAAACATGCAGGACAGATGTAGGCAGACTGCTGGATCACAACCAGGTATCTCAAGACAGCAGGCATAATCCTGCTCCATTCATAGAGCTCAGCAGAGCTGTTGACTATGAGAAATACTTATTGATAAGGCCTAAATGGAGTGGCTTCCAAGGTTACGTTTTGGCCTAATGTAAGCAGGTAAATGGGAAAAAAAAATCCCATATTTGGGTTTTTCCAAAAGTTTTCATGCCATTGGAAATTTGGCATGGCAGTAAGTTGGCCATGCCATATTTCAAGTCCTTGTGCTTTGAAAGGTGGCAGCAGGAGAGTTTCTCAGTGAAATGATTCTATGCTTCAAAAACTTTTGACAAGGCTAGGTCTCTCATCTTTTCTTGGAGAAAGACTCGTTCTGGATGGTATTTACAAAAAGGAGGGGAGAGATGGATCAGCCCAGAGGAAGACACTGGAATAGAAAATTAAAAGCGAACCTTTTCAAATATGGGCAACTTACAGGTGACCGAGAACAGCATTTTTACAGCAAGGAGGAGAAGCTGGCCTCAACTCTCAACAGATGATAATTGTGCTGTTGAAAATATTCTATCGGATGGTATGGCATTTCATAATTTTTCCATTGGTGTTGTAGGGTGAAGAAGGGTCCCCTGGCTTTCCTGGGCTGAAAGGGGATAAAGGAGAAAAAGTAAGTCCAAGTCTTTATTATACTGTGAAAAGTTTGAGTCTATAAAGGTATTGCGGAAGGTTAATGAAAACAGACCCTCTTCTAAGTCTTTAGTTTTACCTCTGTGTGTTCTTGGTTTGTGTTAGCAAGGTGCTAAGAAAAGGAGACTACACTGAAGTATTATTTTTCAGCAAAGTGCACCCTTAAAATCTTTAAACCTATTGACAATGCTCAGTACTATTTGACAAATGTGTGGAGATCTCAAGGGCATTAATTTTGATTAAATTTTGTAAAACTCTGAAACAGAACAGAAGCTCGGTGCTAATGGCTCCACATACAGAAACATCAGTGTTTCTTCAGTTTGAGACATGGAAGACCAAAAATGATGATGCCTTTCCTTGTACTGAACATAATAACTTTTGGACTGAGGTGGGCTTTGGCTTACTGTGTTGTCATCTTAAAAAAAGAAAGAAAAAAAAAAAAAAGGAATTATCCTATACTGAGCTTGCTTTGCCAACTAGTCTTTACTTTGGATGCATTGGTCAGAAATGCCTTAACCATCATTTAAAGGAGGAATTTAAACTTTTTTCACCTCTTGTAAACTAGCAAATGTTCAGGTTTGCAAGGCAAAACCCCCACCAAATAATACACAACAAACCATCTCAGTATAATCACAGCCCAGCATGGCAGTTTTCAGTGCCCATGTCTGTTTCTCTTACAAATCTTTTTTTGCAATACATCTAAAAAGAAATTCCTGCAGTGCCTAGAAGTAAAAACACTGTGCCAGTTCCTTACCATGTACATCGGCAAGCCTATTATCTTTCCATTCTCCATTTGTTCTTTAAATTGCCAGCTACACACAGCAAAAATTGCCTTTTCCCATTTGTTGTAGTCCCAGTTAGCAGTGGTGCTGCCAACCATAATATATTTAGTTCCACTCATTCTGGTGCATAGGAAGATTTAAAAAGTGGTGCCTGGATTTCTGTCTTTGTTTTCTATGGCTTTCCATGTTCACCACTCTAAGACTTGCTTCCTGGTGGCTAGGGTCATTCCTGAGGGCTGCTTGAAGTTTTCAAGGTTTCTTTTCTGTTTGCTTTTAGGTTTATTACTTATGTGCGTTATAGCTGTATCTAGAAGATTCTGAACTTTGGGATGGATGTGGTATGAGCAAGGAGTTAAAAAAGAAAATTCAAAAAATTATCAGTATTTAGTTACATAACAGCATTTTTTTGAGACAATGGAATGGTGGACAGAGAGGCTGAGGGGAGATGGTATTAGAGATGACTCAATGGTATGTGTCTAATTAGCTGCAAAGCTTTTATATCAATTTATTCTTAAATGAGTTAAGTGACTAAGAGTGCCTAGTTGCTCATTAACAGCTCATCAATCGGCCATAACGTAGTGTGTTAATGTCAGCAGCAGCTCCTCCAAAGACTGTAAATAATAAATGTTTGCATTGAAATGATTCTTCTCATTCCTTATTCTTGTCTTGACGCGTTACTCATGTCCTTCTACTTGCAATGGGTGTTAATACTGTGCTGAATGATAATTCTGTTGTTGCTACAGGGATCTCTGGGCTCACCTGGCCCCCCTGGGAAGGATGGAGCAAAAGGAGAAGCAGTAAGCCTTTTTGTTCCTTTCATGTAATCCTTGCCTTTCAGTGCTGGGCAGGCAGTGGAAATCAATCTGTATTGAACAGACCATGTCTTGGGGTTTTGTATGGCCATTTTAGGAGCAGCGGAAACAAATGGCAGGAGGTTAATAGCCTCTGCGCTCTTCCTTGCACGGTTGCAGCAATGGCAGGTGCTGTATGGATTAGCCGTCCTGAGAGGCTCCCGGGGCAGCTCTGTTACCAGTCATTAGGACGGGAAAGGGGGTGTTCATGGCAGCCTGTGGTTTGGGACCCGCTTCTGCGGCTGTGCTGGTTAATAGCTGCAGCTGCAGAGCCTGGCCATTTGTTTTAAGTCTGGCAAAGAGTCATGAGCTAGTGGAGATGGCAGGGGGTGCAGGGTGCTGTCTTACACTTCCGCAGCAGACAGGGGTTAGAGAAATCAGTCACAGCCACAGAAGCAGGGACCTGAACACCTCTTGTGCACTGCTAAAAGCAAAGGAAGAGTTTCAGGGTTAGCACAAAAAAAGGATACAGCATACCAAATATTGTCTTTAAGAGTACTATAGTTCAAGCATAAAATCACAAACACAATTTCCAGTATCTTATATAAGTGTATTTTAGAGCTTTCCCTCTCTTCCACTGCTTGATCACCATCCCTTTGAATTATCTTCATCCTGATGGTGGACTTTTATCATCTCATTCACTGTCCCTTTGTGGCAGTCATGTGGTGACTGGAGGAAGTTGGGGAAAGGGCTTTTTGGAAGGGCAGGCATACACAGAAGCAATGATATGCAGCAGAAAAGCTCTTTTTTTTTTTTTTTTTTTTCCCTGTTACTTAAATACTTTTTATGCTTTGTTCTACGCCTGTCCCACTTCAGAAAAACTGCAGTAATTTTTCCAGTAACAGCTTGCAGAACTGATGCAATTTCATCACATCACATGTGGCATGGTCTGGGATTGGACAATGACATGCTTGGACTTGCAGAAATTCTTATAGGATGTGTTTATTGCACTGAAAGGTCACCATTCGAAAACAAATGCATCTCCAAGGAATCCATATTTGTAGATTGTAGTCTGTGCAAGCTGTTCACGACTTAGGGAGCTCATTTCTTGCTACTGAGGTGGGTGTCTTTGAAGAGTAGTTCAATAGCTGCTTCAGTTTTCTGTTTGTCTCTTTCTGCTTTTATTTTGGCAAAGAAAGCACATCGTAAACTTTTAGATCTCTGGATAATGGTACTCAGGACTGCAGGTATGGATAGAGCTTCCGTTTCTAAGGCTGTATGTAATGAGTGTTTCAAGCCACCCTTGCCTTTATATATAAAAGATTAGCATTTACCGCTGATATTGCTGTTATTTGCAGGGTGAACCAGGACAGCCAGGAGCATTTGGACTGCCTGGGCCAGCAGGTCCAAAGGTAAGCTTTCCATTTCTTCTTTACATGGGCAGGCATTTTTTTTTTCACTGCCTTTTTATATCTGTGAATTTCTTGAATTACTTTTTGTTTATGACTTTTGGTATTCTCACTGGTGAAATGAAGAAACTTAAAATGCTCATTCTCATCAGGCGTCTGTTAAGGTATCAGCAATTAGGCAAGGTACGTAAAAAGAAGAAATTCCTTTTGTTCAATGAACAGCATAGCTGGAGAAGATGAAAAGAATATGTTTTGGGGGACATAAGCCTTGCTTCATGCCTTCAGTAAGCATTCCCATCTCTCACAAAGATGCAGGTGAAAATTATTATCCCTACTCTATGACTGGGAGAAAAAATAAAAATAAAAATGGGGAGATCCTACCAAGGATGTTTCTGCCTATTTTGGGAGCTTCTGGTTTGCACCATTAGACAGTGGCAGAGTGATGCAGAACTTGAGCCGATGCTTATATCACTGGGTTTGCTTCAGACAAGGTGCTTCTGAATGGAGATCTGGTGAGACTTAGCTGAGTGTCAGAAATATACCTAAAATTTGAAGCCCTTCTCATAAGCAATTCCTTAATCTCCTTTTACAGCCTCAGCTCTCCTTGCCTTGTTCCCTGGTTACTGAAGGGATCACTACTCCTCGGGTCATTTCAGTTTTGTTATAACTCAAAAAGAAGATGGTGCACTAGATTGACAAGTATGTTGTGAGGGGCATTTTGCACAGCAAGTTCAGCTCAGCCGATGAAAGGTGCTGTAAGTACAACAGTTTGATTGCCCAGTGTACTTCACCCAGTTCTGTTTCTGTACAAGCAAAGACCTTTGAGCATCATATCTTTCTGGAAGAGCTGTATCTAGTCTAAACCTCCCACTGAGTTCACTGATGCCTTTGTCCTCAAGTAGGAGTTAAGTACCTGAACACCTTTCCAGATGTAGCCCTGTCACTTGGCTCTGAGAGGACTCTGAAGCATTTCATTTCTATAGGTCTTTCTGGCTTCTGCAGCTATAGAGAGGCCCTTTCTCCACAATGTCTTGTTTTCATAGAGGGAAATGTTCATCATTCCCTAAAGTCTCATCAGGAGGGTATCGGAACTAATGGTCTGTTTGTGGATTAGCGGAAATACTTGGCAGCCATCCCGCAGTTCTCGGCGGGAGGCATATTGCCTTCAGCAACGTGAAGGGGTTGATTGTGGAAGCTGCGTGGCAGCATGTTCAGCAGGGGATAAATGACAGCTGCAAAGCATGGTTGGGCTGAGCTGAGTGGAGGCACTCTGGATGTTATTTTGTCCTTCAGTGGGATTGGGAGTGGATGAAATGAACTGAATTCATCACCCATAAATGCCTGTCAGCTGCATCTCTCCTATCACGCAAATAAATACATATTTTCTCTCTGTCCTGCGTATTTCCCATAGTGCAATTACAAACCAGTAGGCTATACAACGCTCCTTGTGGTATGAATTTCTTCACCCTTGCCTTGCAAAGCTTTTACAGACCAAGCAAAACTGAGGCATCTACATCTACCTCCAGAAGTTCTTTATTCTGGAAAATATTCCATATTTCCCACTGAGATTATCAGGCACATATACTTCAGCCAAGCAACAAGGCAATGCTGAACAGAAGTTCAGTGCTACAGGCTGGGCAGGATAGGTGCTGGTGGGGCTGAGCCTAGAGACAACTGACTAGACGGTGCCAAGTACTCCCAGGGAAGAGGTGAGCTTGGCTAACCCTAGCCTCTCAGGTCCAGTGGCTAAATGAAAAATGATAGTGTGCTTTCACAGTGACTTTTATTTACCTCAGTGGATGCTCTGGATATGTGCAGTGTCCTTAAGCTGGATTCTGGCCTGAGCTATTTTAAGAAATAAACTTGAATTTGCTGATGGGGGTTTAAAATCTAAAATATGAATCCACATGCCTTTACTCCTCAGCACTCTGCCACCCAGCTGGTGTGGTACAAGGTGTGTAGAGATGGGTGGAGCTGGCAGAGAGGTCACATCTCCAATTACAGCTGTAACGATTGGGGTTTTTTGCCAGATCACTTATTTTTATTGTCGGTGTCAGTACAGTGGCTTTGGGCTCTACCCCAGGCTCTGCAGAGAGCTACCTTGCAGTTTCTCTGGTCAGTTGGGATGTGGTCCTTCCTGCCTCAATCCATCTTCATTTGCGTTGAGCCAGGCAAGTGCAGTGCACACTCAGCAGCTCTACGTGCACCCCAGGAAATTCAAGCCCCTGTTTATCTGCTTGGCTGAGGGATCAATACTTAAACCCCAACACACTGGGTTTATGAAAGGCGGGTCCTGCTTGATGAACCTGATCTCCTACAACATGATGACCCACCTAGTGGCTGAGGGAAAGGCTGTGGATGTTGTCTACCTGGACCTTAGTAAAGCCTTTGACGCTGTCTCCCACAGCATTCTCCTGGAGAAACTGGCTGTTTATGGTTTTGGCAGGTGTACTCTTCGCTGGGTAAAAAAAATGGTTGGATGGATGAGCCCAAAGACTGGTGGTGAATGGTGACCAGTCATAAGTGGTGTTCCCCAGGTCTCAGTACTGGGGCCAGTCCTGTTTAATATCTTTATTGATGATCTGGATGAGGGGATTGAGTACACCTTCGGGAATTTTGCAGGTGACATCAAGATGGGCAGAAGTGTTGATCTGCTTGAGGGCAGGAAGGCTCTGCAGAGGGATCAGGACAGGCTGGATCGATGGGCCAAGGCCAATTATGTGAGGTTCAACAAGGCTCAGTTCAACAAGGTTCAACAAGGTCCTGCACTTGGGTCAAAACAACCCCATGCAGCGCTACAGGCTTGGGGCAGAGCGGCTGGGAAGCTACACAGTGGGAAAGGACCCAGGGGTGCTGGCTGACGGCCGGCTGAACATGAGCCAGCAGTGTGCCCAGGTGGCCTAAAAGGCCAGTAGCATCCTGGCCTGTATCAGAAACAGTGTGGCCAGCAGGACCAGGGCAGTGATCATCCCCCTGTACTGGGCACTGGTGAGGCCGCACCTCAAATCCTGTGTTCAGTTTTGGGCCCCTCACTACAAGACGGACGTTGAGGTGCTGGAGCGTGTCCAGAGATGGGCAATGGAGCTGCTGAAAGGGCTGGAGCAAAAGTCTTGTGAGGAGCAGCTGAGGGACCTGGGGTTGGTTGTTTAGTCTGGAGAAAAGGAGGCTGAGGGGGGAACCTTATTGCTTTCTACAACTACCTGAAAGGGGCTGTAGCAAGGTGGGGTCAGTGCCAAAGATAGAGTGACACACTTGTAAGAGAGAAGCAGCAATATGTTTATTGGTGTAAAACAGCAATTTAACTAAGCTTAATAGTAAATGCAACAGTGGTTTAACAAGATTCAACGGCAAGGTATACCTGATTACTGCACAGAGGACAGGGTCAGACAAATCTGTTTGGGAGACCCTCCCATTGAGTCATGAGTTCAGAAAGGATCCCCTTGTCTTCTGAACTCCTCCTCATGTTTAGGCATGGCTGGATCCAGACTTAGTCTCAGACTTGGTCACCAGTTTATGTCTAAAGGATTATATGTGCACAACTGATCCTTGATAATACCTAGCAAAGATTTCAAAGTTTAACATGCTGTTAATTGCTTTCTGAGAATCTGTTTTGGCAAGGTATCTCTCAACCTCGAGCACTAACCTTGAGAGGTGTCCCTGCTCAAGGGGAGGTCCTGGTGTGCAGCCTGCTGCTGTGCAGGAGACCCCAATGGGCTCTGGGGCTGTCCCCTATTTATGGAGTAACATAACACTCATATTTACATACTGACTAGAGAAATTAGTTTCTTTCTGACAGATTGAGTCTGACCTTGACCAGCACTGGTAAGTGGTTTCATTGCTCAAATTAACCCTTGGCTATCATGTCGTTATCTGTCTCCCCTGAATGCACTGAGTCAGAAACAGCCATCACGACCAGCCTTGGAAACAGTGATCAGGATGGAGCGGGGGGGCAGGAGCACAGTGCCACAGTTGGTCTCCTCAAGGGAGGTTTAGATTGGATACTGGGAAAAATTGCTTCACCAAAAGGGTTGTCAGGCATTGGAAAAGGCTGCCTAGAGAAGTGGTTGTCACAAACCCTGGAGATATTTAAAAGATGTGTAGATGTGGCACCTAGGGACATTGTTTAGTGGTGGACTTGGCAGCAGGTTGGACTTGATGATCTTAAAGGTCTTTTCTAACCTAAATGATTTTACGATTTTCAGCCTTTTGCCTTAGTGGGAGTTGCCAGCACTTTCTTTTAAGGTGGTGTCTCACAGCTTTTATAGACCTCATTGATTGTGTGAAGCTTCCAGTAACACAGATAAGGGTCCTGCAGACTTCTGGTAATAGGACTTTAGTGCACAGATGTGGCATAATGGATGATAAGCCTATGAGTGTACGTGTATGGGTGCAAGAATGATACGGCCTCAGTATGTCATCTCTGGTTTTACTGCTTTTGCTGCTCGGTGAAGTCTCCAGGGCAGGTTGTTCGTAGTTCAGTGTCTTCATCGTAAAAATCTGTGGGGGGTTTGGTGGTTTGTTTTTCTTTTTTTTCCTTTTCATCAAACTTGGTGGGTAAACTTCATTACTCACCCAGAAGGATGTACGAGCTTGCTGGGTATTGGTTGGGGGAAGCAAAGAAGAGTGCTCAAAGTCAGCCTTGTGTAATCGCTGTTGGAGCTTCTAGAAGGTGCCACAGTGGTCTGAGATGGCAAGAAATATCCACTGGTTAGTAGAGAAAGGTCCCACAGAGATCTGGTATTTGGAAGATTAAATGGAGTAAGTGGGTCCAGAGAAAAAAGGCTATAGCTCAGGTACCTCACTGGGGAAATAATATTATAGCAGTGAAACAAAGCTTGAATTTTTGAGCCCAGGCCCTTTAACCTGTAATATCCTGCAGCAGCTATTCAACCTTCTCTTTTGTTTTTCCCTATATCTTTAATAAAAGGTTAAAGAGATTTTTCATGGCTGTCATTGCTATGGCACTGATATAGCTATAGTGTTCCTATCTGAACTGACAGTTATCTGCACTTGATAGAAAAAAACGGGGTGGGGGGTGTGGAAATCAAACTTTTGAAATATAATATATTAGGTAAGAGTTTTATTTTGACAAATTTTCTTTTTCTTGTTTGCTTCAGCTGTTGAAGGTCTCACACTTCTCTGGTTTACCAGACATGATCTCAGCACAGGCCTTGAGTGGGATCAGCAAGTCTCATCCAGACAAGCTCAGTTTCTCTATCCATAACGTTTGTTGAGTGTTTTAACCACATTTTATGTAATAGTACTGAGTTGGACTGATAATTTGGACAACATGGAGCAGGCCTCTATTTCTGTGAAGGGTTTTGCCTAGACTTTGATAGCAGTATTTTTCTGCAGGCTGAAGGGAGAGATATAAGCATGCCTGATGCTTTCCCTCTGCCATTAGAGGAGCTGCCACTCTTCCTGACCTTGCAGAGGTCCTCACGTACCTGATGTTGTAGAGATCCCAGAGCCACCTTTGCTTGTGCTAAAACCCAGCTCTTGTTAACCTGTCTGTGAATCTCCCTGCCTGAGTTTGCCATGTGGTTTGCCTCCATACTTAACACAGGTTCAGCTGCTTTACAGACAGGCTGATGAACTGCTCACAACCTTCAGGACACAGCTTCATCTGCTTTATCAAGTCCAGTCCTTTCTGGAAGAAGGAGGGGGCAGTTTTGGCAATGCATTCCTTACAGCAGTGGTGGAATACTAGCTAAGTACAGTCCAGCCAGCCTGCCAGGTCTGTGCTTAATGACTGCTCCAAATGAGATTGTCATTTGGGCTAAGGCAAGGGTAAACATTGGTGTGACATGACCAGCCTCCTGGGTGCTTGCACTGGGACAAAAATCCACAGTTCTGCTAACAATTTATTGCAAACACAACTTGTACCTTTGATTTTATTTTTTTAGTAGGAAACATCTATTAATAAGAAATGTAGAAATGATTTAAAAGTAAGTCTTGATCTGTTTTGAAGCCTTATCCACTACAGCCACCCAATACATGAGTTAACCAGATGGGGGCGGGGAGAGGGAAGTGAGATGAGTGAGGAAATAATCAGTCAAATAGGTGATCTAAGATGCTATACCAGTTCTCATGGTCAAGTTGTCAGGCCCAGGCTGTCTCCATAGCATGGCTCTGAGGGTTGAGCCTGTTCAGCTGAGGATCCAGACCATTTGCAGGCAGTGTAATACATACAAAAACACACAGTGAGAGTGCTTTCCATTTCACTTTACCTTTTCCAGGGAGAGAGTCATCTGAAGGACTGCTGGAATGTGTCTGATCCTCTTGCATTTCTCCCATTTATGCTGAAAATAAACATTGGAGAATATAATTCTGATCTGATTCTTTCAATTGACGTTTCAAAATACATAACATTCTGAAGTCTGTGTTTTGTTTATGCTAGGGTATGACCTTTGCTGCAGCTTTTGCAGCAACGTATGTCTGTGCTTGGTTCCACCAGTGCTGTGTTCAGGAGCTGACAGAGCTCAATCACCCTGCCCACAACAGGCAGGCAGTAACTGACGTTGCTTAAACTTCTGAAATAAGTTGTAGAGGGACTTGCATGGGACAGTTTGCCTTCATAGGGCAAGACTGAAGGCAAGAGGGTAAAACCTGCTAAAGTCTGAGTGCTGTGGGGAGAAGAGGACATTGGGGTATCACTTTGAGTAGGTAGCTGAAAAATCAGACACTGCTCTCTGAATTAATGCTAAGACAGTTGAGAAGCCTCAACAGCCCACACGTAAGCTCAGGAGTGCAACTTATATTTCTGAATAACTGATGTTTTTCTTGATCTTTTACTTGAAACAGTTTCTGGTGTTTTACTGTATCTTAATTCCTTCCCAGGGAGCTGAGGGAAAACAGGGTCCTCCAGGAATTAAAGGCTACGTAGGTGCACCGGTAAGTCATGGCTCTTGTTAAATTTTTAACACTCTAGAAACTTTCTCTTCTTTTTCAGTGTGCTCTGCCCAGCTATGTGGGGTTTTTATTATTATCATTGTTGTTATTATTATTAAGCAGTGTAGGGCATGTCTGACCTCTTACTTGTACAGTGTTCAAATAGTGATATTTTCTCGACTTCATTGAGTTTCTTCTGACTTCTTTAAATGAGAACAGACCTGTAGCCAGTAGAGAGATGATAGTAGAAATGTCTTGATTACCGAGATAACAGCTGGTGATTTTGTGATGCTTCCACTGTAATGCATTTTCTTTGGTTTATGTTGATGCACCATTTATATGGTACTTGAAAATTTCATCATAATGAGAAAAAATACTACTTCTCAGCAAGTTTCCGATCATATTTTCCAAACTGTCAGGGAATAGCCTTTGGGCTCAGGGGAAAAACCTGCCTTGAATGAACAGACAGCAAGACCAGAGTAAATTGGATTCTATCAAGTAAGCATTTCTGTCTTTGGGCTCACCTTGGTAATTGTGGAGGCAGCCTTTAAGTGGGTGTTCTAAAGGCTGATAGGGTTTTCTGAGATTTGAGGACATGACTGCATCAGGACAACCCGCAGTATCAGTACAGCCTGAGGGATGAATGGATTGATAGCAGCCCTGCAGAGAAGGACTTGGGGGCACCAGAGGATGAAAAGCTGGACATGAGCCAGCAATGTGCACTCACAGACCTGAAAGCCAACCGTATCCTGGGCTGCACCATGGTGAGGGAGGTGAATCTGCCCCTCTACTCCACTCTCATGGGACCCCACCTGCAGTACTGCATTCAGCTCTGGAACCCTCAGTACAGGAAATACACGGACCTGTTGGAGCATGGAGAAGGGCCACCAAATAGAGATAGAGCACCTCTCCTATGAAGACAGGCTGAGAGAGCTGGGGTTGTTCAGCCTGGAGAAGAGAAGGCTCCAGGGAGACCTTATAGAAGCCTGCCAGTACCCAAAGGGGGCTTATGAGGAAGACAGGGACAAATGTTTTAGTAGGGCCTGTTGCAACAGGATAAGGGGTAATGTTTTTAAACTAAAAGAGAGTAGATTTAGACTAGATATAAATAAGATGTTTCTTATGATGAAGGTGGTGAAACACTGGCACAGGTTGCCTAGAGGGGTGGTACATGTCCCATCCCTTGAAACATTCAAGGCCAGGTTGGATGGGGCTCTGAGCACCCTGATCTAGTGGAAGGTCTCCCTGCTTATTGCAGGGGGTTTGGACTAGACCTTCAAAGGTTCTTTCCAGCCCAAGCCATTCTATAATATTATGACTGTATATCAGTGCTCTTTAGTGGCATAACAGATGTCCTCATGTACTGAAAGATTTCCCTGTGTCAGCCAAGGACTTGCTTTCCAGCTCACTACAAACAGGTTCAATGTGTTCAAAAAAAGCTCAAGCACTCAGGTACATGCTGTTTCCCTGTATGTCAAAGGTTCAATGGTATTAAGCTTGAAGATAATAAAATAAATATGGGGGTGGCATTACCTGTCCACGTGATAGACTTGCAATATTAATGAGATAAACGGACAAAGCTATGTGAACACTTCCTTCCTGCTCTTTGAGTCACGTTTTGTGTGAGAAGCAGAACACTCATGTGGTCCACCATTACTGTAGGTCCTATCCTTTTCTGTCATAAGATTGAAGTTTGGCTTGGGCTGCTGGGGAGGAGCAAGGCAATAATTGTCTACACAGTCTACGTGAAAGCCCCGTAGTCATTATTAGTGCATTACAGGAGTCACGTTTTTAAACATCCTGCCATTTGCTTTCTGGAAATAGCAGGGTTAATTCTTTGCAGCATGGGAAGCTGTGCAGGCTCAGTTGGGGTTGTTAGAGGTGGACAGGAGTGTACAGAGTTTGCTCACAGTCAACCATGGCCTGAAATCTAAAAATCTTAATTATGTAAATAATCCTAAAGGCCAAATAAACCCAGACATGTCACTCTTATTAGCATGGAGGTAGCCTCCACTAGTGTAAAGTGAATTAATGTTTAAGTATGAATGTATTATTAGATAAGAAGCATTTTAAGCTTCGACAGTTTTAGAGAGATCACTACTGACCATCTGCCTGTAGATATTAGTTGGTTACTCAGTTGCTACAGTAAGGGTAAAATACAAGGTGCTTGTCACGTCAGGGGAAGGGGAAATCTGTTCTTGCCCATTGAGTCAACTGCCTGTGTACCTGGAGGGAGATAAGTTATGCGGCCCAGATGAACACTGGCATTGAATTCACAGTGAAAAATGTGCTTGGGCCTCCAGGACAGGGATAATCTAACATTCGCCAGTTCTCAGAGGTACCTGCTGTCTGCCTAGTTGTGGTGTCCAAAACCACCAGGAACCAACAGGAACATAAATAATTCTTGCTTATTTATGCGATAGGTTTTTCCATCAGTATTGTCCTCTACCAAAGTCCTCGTTGTTTACGAGCAACATGAAAAATGCAGAGCATTGGTTGTTTTCCAGACCATCTGCAGCTGTGGTGTGTTGCCTGTCCCTCCACACTGCTGTTGGCAGGAGGGTCATGTGTCTGCAGGCAATATAATATTACAGACGTTTGTGGGCCCACAGGTCATCCTTGCTCTGTAGGTCTGCTTATATCATGCTTGTGGCCAACTTGGAGGGCTGGCAACACAGAAAATATCCTTGAGGTTCACTTGAATAGATTGTGCAAATGTGCACAGTGACTCAGTGACTACTTAGAGGACGTAACTATGTCTCTACTTGGACTGAGCTTTATAATTTTTTCCTTTTTATTTTTAGGGTCTACAAGGAGAAAGAGGAGAAAAGGGAACACGAGGAGACAAGGTATTCCTGCTGCATGGTAGGAAAAGCCAGGCTGCTCTTTGCTTTTGCCCATTAGGTGAGGCAGTCTGCCAGGCCAGAGCTCTGGAGGGTGATGGATGATGGAGTTTCCTCACTGTGCTGAACCTCCCAGTGCTGTCTGGGAATGACCTGCCATGGGAGTGCAGGAGGTCTTTATGGATCTCTACTGTCTGCTAAGCGACTTCTTGTCTGTGTGTAGCCAGGGATGGGGGGGAGAGGGGGGGAGTGGACTGAAGGTCTACCACTGAGGAGATCTAGTGGGGTGTCCGCGTTCTGTGCGCCACCTTAGAGCTGCGAATGACTACTGACTGCTGCTGACCATGTCTGCAGCCAGCATTTTCCCATTGCACTGCAGTTGCTCAGATTATCCAGCTTCCTATATTTCTGTCTTCTCCCATCATCGTAAACTCAGTAGTAGTAAGTACCAGGTAGTTTCTGTGTTAAAGACTTCAACCAACTGTTGCTGCTTCCCAGTTTTCTGCTCTCTCCTGTCTGGGAGTAGCTGTTTTACAGAGTGCAGGACGCACTGGGATTTGAACCATGTTTATAGTTCAAGAAAGAGACCAAATGCCTGTTATACCTGGACTAAGCATTTAAAAGGAGAACTGGGCAGACACAAAGTCTTTGTTATTTCAATTTGCTTGTTGTGTTTGGAGAGACCTCAGATGTGCAGGCACTTCAGGTGCTCGAGGCTGCCCAGAAATGCCACCAAAAATGTGTTTCGCCATCCCTGCCAGGAGAAGTGGGTGCTGGCCCACTCCTGTGCCCCAGCAAGCAGCTGGAGATGGGACATCACCAGACTCTCAGTCAGACCCAAGTCACTCCTTTTGTCATGCAGGCAAAACAGGCAGCATGGCCTTTCTGGTCAGCTGTGAGTGGCTTGCTGCCCTGAGCCATGTCCTGTCCTGCTTGTCTCAAGCTGGTCCTGGGACAGGAATATCTCACATGTTGGTCAGGCAGCTTTGCCTGCGTTCAAGCTATCTTTTGTCATATCCAGCTACATGCCTTTGTGCAAAGGAGGGAGTTGTTAGCTTGCTAGCTTGGCCTTGTTCCTGTTTCTCACTTTCTATCTCCTTCTGGAGAAGAAATCCCAGTGATTTACACCAAGCCTACTGGGAAAAATGATCAATAGACCTTTAGCATGAGATACTGTGTTTTGCTTTACCATGTGTTAAGGTGTCTGTTCCCATTGTCCATTTTGTTGTTCATGATGAAGTAGCCACAACCATGTTTATTATCTATCCTCACCATTGTAGCTAAAGCAAAAGGCTGGATCATACTTTTATTTTCCTTGTGCTTTTGCCTCTGCCCTGTCTCAGTGTGTTGTGTCTAGCCAGTGCCTTCACTGCTTTTCCAGAGGTGAGGTTGTCTAATCTGCTGGAATATTTGGCTTCTGGAAGAAAATCCATCTTTCTGACATCACCATGATGGGAGAGGAAGCTGGAGCTGTGTGTGGGCAGGCAGCTGACTAAGCTAGAGGAAGATTAAAGTGGGGAAGAAATGAATTAGGTTTTGTTTCATTAAAAGGATATGCACACACACACCCCTTTTTTTTTTTTTCTTTTTTTATCTGGAGGAGCCAGATCTCTGGTACAACAATTGTACTCTGTTTTTTTTTCCAGGCCTTAATGATGGTCTCAGAGCACTTACTGCCATTGCTTTAATTTCTACCAGTCAGTACTAATGTGAAAACAGTGGGCGTAAATTCGGCGGGCCAAATATTTTCTTGTCTGCTCTTCAGTCTGTAACTTGAATGCTGACACCTACGCAACCTGTGTTTCTTTATGCCTAGGAAGAGAAGTGTTTATTGTATCAGATGAGAGCATTAGCCCATGCACTGAGTATTGGTCTATTGAACCTGTACCCTAGTATCAAAAAAACCCTAAAGATCGCATAATACATCTTGCTGCTCTATTCTTGTATCCTGGGACCTCAGATGTAAATATTGAAGTTTTAGGGGGATTTTTCCAAATCCAGTAGTAGTGTTGGTTATGTGTGCACTTTAGGAATGCCACTGCACAGTATGAGTGATCTCTCATATCCTTTTGTATCCACTGTGCTCACCATAAACACCAGGACAGACTCTGCAGAGATATGCATGATGCACTTACCTGCCAACGTCAGCCATATGTGTATGTGATACTTGGCATGTTAATTTAGGCATGTACAGCAGTTCAGCACGACATGGGGCATTGCTTTTGCTGCATATGCATATGTTCATCCTCTAAATCCTTGTCTACTCTATTGGAGAAGAGCTCATGTAAGGAGGCAGCAGGGCTGGTCTGCTGCTCCCAGGTTCCTTGTGCAGTGGGTTTGCTCTCTTTCAGCCTTTCTCAGGGCTCTGCAGACTTGTGGGGAATCATTTTTCCAATAAATATTACACTTTCTAACTGGTAGAGGTCAGAAAACAGCACTAAAGTTTCTGTGGAACTGACATTTCCCCAAGTTGCTTATGACTCTTCACCATTTTGTTCCAGTGGTTAAAAGCAGAAAAAACAGTAGAGCACAGGAGAAAGAAATTGAGGTCTTAAAGTGAAAATCAGAGAATCAAACTTTTATTGTGTTTGTTCTTTCTTCTGGGGGGAAAAAAAATCCCACAAAACATCTTTTTCTAAATAGCCCTTTTTAAAGAATGTAAAAATAAGAAAAAATATTTATAATGACAGATTTTTCTGAAGAAACAACTGAAAGCACAATCATTTGGAGTGTTTTCAAACAGGTTTATTCTATATATTTGTATAAATAATAAATTCACATTTCCCAGCCCCCATTACTAGCAGTAAGAACATTGACGCTTTTCTGTTTTGGCAGCTAAAACAGCATGTGTGAAGTACTCGTTGCTGCAGTGTATTGATGTTAAAAATTCTTCTGAGAATATACTGCACATTTTGTCAGCAATCTACCAGACTGTTGCTTACTGAAAGTCTCTCAAGTTCAGGATACTCGTAGTTCAGTCAGTGCAAAGGAAACCATTAACGTGGAAACAATCACCCAAAAAGAAGTACGTATGGATGTCTGATGCTTTCTATAGGGTATGGAGCTCTCTAATTTCATTCCTCAGATACGTAATTTTGAAATAACATTTATGTTGCAAGAATGATTGTCTTTCTAAATGGGAAAAAGTAATAAATTCATTTCCAAAGCCATTTTTGACTTGCTGAATCAATGTAGTTTTCAAAAGGAGCTAATTAAATTCAGTGCCATAAGTGTGGGTTTGCAGATAATAACAGAGGTCTAAACACAGAAGTCTAACAGGGATCCTGTGGGATAGTAATCAAAATTTACTTCATTTCAAAAATTAAGTAAAACTAATATTTTACTCTGTAGTTGTAGAATTTGCTTTTACATGCACATTTATGTTGGCAGTGGCACTGTGTGTGTCTATTTGATGATTTATACTCAGCTGTGTGTGCAGGATCCAAGCAAAATCAGTGTTTCATTTTACAGAGCAAGAGAAATCCTCTGCTCCAAAGAGTTTTAGACTAAAGAGGCTGAAACAGATAAGGGCCATAATCTGTAAGAGAGAAGTGAAGTTCAGCAGGAGTATGTCATTGATCTGATCATCATTTCTATTGAGGATCTGGATTATAAAATATGAAATATGTTAGGCTCGAATGTGGGAGTACGGTGGAGGTTAGGGTCAGAATTCAGAATGATCTTGAAACCATAATCCCCCAAAGCAGAGGGTGATGCTGTGAAAGGGCAGCTGCAAGATGCTTCATACACACTGCTACAGGTTGGGAGCATCTGATTAAGGAGCTGTCCTGCAGAAGAGTGTTTGGGGTGAAGTAAACATTATTCTGGGATTTAAACAAAAGAATACTCTCTAAAACATGAAATAATCTTTCTACTCAAAGTTAGCCTCAGCTGTGTCCGATTTTGGGCACATAGCTACAGTGAAGATATGGGAAAATTGGACAGTGCACAAATGGGAGCAACAAAAATGATCAGAGGTCTGAAAGACATGCCCATGAAGAAAAGTTGAAAGGATTGAGGTTGTTTAGTCTAGAAAAGGAGGGGAATTTGGTAAGTCTTCAAATATGTAACAGGCCATTGTAAAGATGAAGAGAACAGTCTGTTCTCTGTTGGGAGTTAGGGTAAGGCATACTGGTCTGAAACTGTACAAGAATAAAACAGGTTTAGGTACAGGAAAAAAATAAATCTTCAGGTATTAAAAATATAGAAGTGGAATAGATTGTGGACTTTGTGGACTGTCCAGCTCTGAAGACATGCCGGAGTAGATTAACTGTTAATTTATTAATTAAACAGTTAATAGATTAACTGTTCCCCTAGGTTACAGAAAGCAAAGGTGAAAAACGAAAGGTTTTTCTTAACTGGGTAAAAATGAACTATTGCTGCATTGTGGATTCATTATTTCTGTAAGAGCTGGTGTTCTCCTGGTGCAATTTGTCCAGTTTGCATGAACCCACCTGAGTAGACAGAGGGAGGATGCTGATGTGGAAAGCTAGCACACAACTGCTTCTGGTCACAGCGACTTTTCATAGTGGGAACTTCATCCATTTTCTTTGTTAGTCTGGCTTGAATTTCTCTCCTTACTCCTTATTCTCGGAGCAGATAACACAGCCATCTCCTGCGGAATGGTGGTCTAAATGCCAGGGATTTGAGTTATAGTGGTTCTTTCTCTTCTTTTTCCAGGGAGAACGAGGCCTAGATGGGTTCCCTGGAAAGCCAGGTGCGGAGGGGAAACAGGTACGTGCCACATACTTAACAACTGGAGGCTTTTCTTTGGAACAAGTGCAAATTGACTGTAAAACTGGGGCTTATCCTGGGTGTTACTGAGTCATGGAAGGACCTCACTGCATCAGCTGTTTTCATACTCTTTTTTTCTAGGGTTCTGTGTTGGCATAGTTGTTTGGGGTTTTTTTGTTTGGTTGCTTTTAGAATTAAATTGTAATGCAATATCACTTAAAGGAAATGTCATTCCTTTCAACATGGTAGGTTAGATGTTTGTCATAGTTTTCATTAAAGACATAAGAAAGCACATATAAAAGTTCAGCTGTTTAAGCCTGATTTTTATAAACTTCTTTTTCCCCCTCCCACAACACAAAAGGGAGATAACTGGATTTAATATATTTGGTTTGTCTTCTATAAGAAAAGCTTGGAACTATTTACATTTTTAAGACAAGATGAAATCAGAAAATAGTCTAAAAGTCAGTATATTTCTGCTGATTAGACAGATAATGCTTTTCTAAAACTGCTATCTGTAGATCCCACAAGACTGTTTTCATTGCTCAGGGTATGATACCTAATGAGAGGTGTCCTTTGTTCTTAGGGATCTTCTGGTCTAAATACCAAAAGACAGAGTACGAAGCAGAGGCTAAAAAGTGATTTGCCAAATGCATGCAGATAATTATTGCCATCCTTGAGCCTCAAGCCTCCAGAATGCTGCATCTGCATCCTATTCACTAGCCCTTGCTGTTTCCCTCTCTGGAAAACATCATTTGGAGGCATGTTTTTGCAGTTAGAGAGGTGGAGGAGTTGCACCTTGAATCCTCAGGATGGTCCATCTTTAGGTGGTTGATCCTGCAGCTCACACAGACAAAGTGGCCGACGGGGTCTGACCTGAACGTGCTCTACAAGCATGGCAGTCACGTGCTGCCCAAGGACCTTGCTCTCACTCCTTTAGTATCTAGAGTTTCAATTTGATTTTGTTGGGAAATTTTTTTGTTTCCATATTAGACAATCTTTTGTATTTAGATGGCAAGGTGTTGTGTCATTAGCAGCCTTAATCTCTGTTAAACCTTCCTTTCTGTATCTTCCTTTCTGTAAGATGATAGACACTTTTGCACTAAATGTTCTTCTGCTTCTTCATGGTGGTTTGGATGATTAATCATCACTCTGCTCTGTTCCTCAGCCACAGTTTACCCTATACTGAGAATTATTTGTCTAGTTACTGTGTATCACTATCCTTACAAGACGGAAATGTTTTCTGGTGCTAGATGCGGCACTGGAATCACGATGAACTATATTCACTATGCCCATTACATTCTTTACAGACCTGTTTTATACTTGCAGCAAATGTAGATGAAGTGAGAAATTGTAGAGAGATGTGAAAGTGGATGCTGATTGTTTACTACTTCTAAGGAACAATTCCTCCTAGTGACATCTATTACAGAAACTGGATTTTTCTGAAGCTTTTTTTGCCTCTATCCTGTCTAGACACCTAGCAGTGGGCAAATCTTTGCCTGAATTTTATCCTAAACTTTGTATCTGACACTGATGTACTCCCTGAATTGCAATCCTTCTAAACCAGCTGAAATTGGATTGCTGTTATCGTGGCTGCTGTGGCATCTCCATCCTTATTCCTCCTCCCTCTCTATGCGGCAGAGCCAAGCTGGGTCTTGTATTAACACTTACCCCAGTGCAATGTGCTGCCAATACCCAAACCTACAGCCTTACGTTTCTCCTGCACTTTAAGAGAATGGCAATTGATGACCTGCAGTATGTAACCAAAGATTTTTCACTTTGTTTTACCTGTTTATAGGGCCCTGCTGGCAGTCCAGGCCCTCCAAGTGCCAGTGGGACCAAAGGAGAAAAGGTGAGTTGTGATGGGATGCACAGGAGGGATCTGGATACACATTTGTTGATTCCTCCTTGGGCCCCTGGCACTAGCAATATCAGTTGTTGGCCTAACATTTAAATCATTTGCGTACAAATGAAGCTTATATGCATTTCAATGTTTCACTTTCCTGATGTTGCCTCAGTCTGAAATGGCTAAAAGTGTCTAGTTATAGCTCCTCTGCTCTTAGTTTAACCCTTGTAGTGGAATAGAAGGAAGTAGGGAGTAGTTTTCTACTGAGGAAGAGGAAATCTTCCTCACCTAAGAAAGGTGAATAGAAAGGTCAATATGTTTGTGCCAATGCTGGTTTTCTGACCCAGGAGATGTAGAGAATGCATTTAGAAAGTGCTGATCAAATGACCCCAGCCCTCTTACCTGCAAAATATTATTAATCACTGCTCTCAGCAGCAATTTTGTCCTCATTAATTTACAGAGTAGATACAGTTTCCAGGACAGCCTTATGTTTCCCTCTCAGGTAGAGGTGATGCTGTGGTCTTGGTATTTCCTACCCAGTTCTTTGGCATGAGTGGAAAGGCATGTCCAGTTCTGGATTTTCTTTCTCCTTTTCTCCTCCAGATAAGGCAGTGAGCCTTATCCAAGAATGCAGGGATCAGAAGCAAATCTATTTCCCATTACTTTCCCACTCAGTTGCAACAGTTATAGGTGAGGTTTAAGTAGTACCTACAAGCAGTGTACATCCACTGAGGTGATAAGCAGCAAGAAATTCTTTGTGCTTCAGCATGTGTGGAGCAGAGAGCAGTCTTGAGTTCATAACGCTTCATCCCTATCTCTTGAAATGGCTGAATTTGGGGGTTCCAGAAGATGTTGAGCTCCTTGCTCTATTATTTTCAGTGCAGCTGATGTGTGTCTCTTCAATCCTTCTGGCATAGTATGGACTCTTTAGAGTAAATAACATAGCAATTAAACATGTCTTAAGAGGAAAGAGTATGAACGGTATGCTGGGTCGTTCAGAGACCTACATAAGTAATGAATAAAGAGTGTGAAAGGAAGCTATATAATAATTTTTGCATGTCTGTATGTAAAGCAAAGGATATACCTTCTGGGTGCTTAGTCTTAAAGCATAATAATGATGGACACTGCTGGAGAAAAATGGGCTGGAACAAACTGATAGCCTAGATGGCAAAAAATCGTGTAAAGAGGATGTAGCATCTCAGTGTCCTGCAAACATTCATAACATAATTCTCCTCTATAAAATTACTTTGGCAAAACGGTACCATTTCTCACTTATTTTCTATTTGCGAAGGGTTTTTGCTTCTTAACAAACAAAAGCATTTTGGCCCCTTAATATCCATCCTGCAGACTCTGTTAGGGATCTAAGAATAAATCAGGTTTATTTGTGTGGTATGTGTAGACCAATTATAAGATTTTTGAAGCTCAAATTTAATGTTATGATGCATCCAGTGCATCATTAAGTCACTAAACATCATTAAAATCAATGTATAACAACACAGTGACACAGGACACAACCAGTTCCTACATGTATTCATCGGCAGGACAGAGAAAACAGTTAATTGGGATTGCATGTTCATATCTATTAATTACAGCATGGTATTGAAAATAAGAATGTACAACAGTAGTTCGAGAACATACTCAAAGGTTTGCTTTTGTTTTATGTTATGTATTGTGCTATATTGTGTTCTGGTTTATATTATATTTTTTTTCTTTCTTTCATGTTTCCCTGAAGGGTGAACCAGGGCTTCCTGGACTGCCTGGCTCTTTAGTAAGATTTCTTTTTTAGATTTATCAAACTCTGTAGGCATTATTACATATGAGAAGAGAAGGTGGAAGCTGGAGGTGGGAGGACTTGATTGAGAGATGTTCTTAAATGTCTTTTCAAAAAAAAAGTGAAGTTTAAGACAGTGAAGATTTTTTAAGAAGGCAAGTGATGGGTTCCAACATCAGATGCACTGCCACAATTTTGGGAAATTTTGAAATGTGTAGATCAGGACTTGAAGAGGCAATGAAAACATTGCCTCACATGCATCAGAGGGAGCAATACTGTGACAGGAATGTGTGGTTTCCAGGACAGTTGCTGAGTTGATGCCTAGTGGCCTTTGGAAAACAGAGCCTGTGAAAGTTATAAAAGCAAATGAAATTTCAGAATTTAGTTGAATTAATGAGTGCCTTTATCATGGGCTGGATGTGAGAGTTGGGATGGGAGACAAAAAAAATGAATTTCTGATGAGAGGGGATGAGCTTCTCTTGACTTTTACCAGAAAAAGGCCTGGTGGAATATGAGACAAGTAAGACCTGTTGTGCTGAAATCAGGAAAGAAGCAATAAAAAAGAAAACTGAGAAAATAGGAAGGGGGGGTTGATCTTTCCTGTGGCACTAGATTTACATGCCTTTGTGCATCTCTCTGCCTTCAGCAATGCCAGAGAAATCACTAGCAGAGATATAAGGATGTCCAGAGGTTAGTATTGTCTGTATAAAGAGTTCGTTTCCAAGTGAATGGAGAAAGATGATTTCCTGCAAAGTATGCAAAGGAGAGATCTAGAACCCAGGTCTGCAGGGGCTTGTAACAAAACAGTTGGGGGGTATCCCTCTTTCCAAAAAGAAGGATTAAAATTAGGAAACAGCACTCTCTGACTATTGGTAGAAAGCATTAAAGGGCTGGTAATACCATGACATTAACTGTAGCACTGTGCCAAAGAAGGACGGGGTGCTAAAGGCAAGAATGAGAAGCTGCCTGGTGATCATGAGAAAGGCAACAGGCAATTTCATTGCTCAGAATGTGGTAGAAAGCAAAGGAGGAGAAAGAGTGAGCTCTGAAAAAAACCCTGTTTGGGTGAGAGCTTTTTACTGTCCTGCTTAAATGTGAAATTAGTGATATGACAGTAGTTGCCAAGAGATTTTGAAAGACACACATAAAACCTGAAAATGAGCTTAAAGTTCCAGGAGGTGGGTGGAGAACTCGTTGAGCATGCACCATATCCAAAGTCAGCCTGCTATTTATATGATGCCTTCTGCATTCAATAGATCTTTGTAATTTAAAGCAAGATATGAGCCGGGCAATTTACTAACTTAATTCATTATCTCATTGGCTAATAAATAAGTTCTTACTGTTTATACAGCCACACAAATCACTTCATAGGTAACTGAGTAAGCAAACCTTGTGGCAATCTGAGCGGTTTAGATAGAAACTATCCCCCAGCCTGCAAAAGGATTTGAGGAGCTTTAGCAGTTAGTGTACGTCTCGAGGGAATGGCGAGGGGAGAAAAATACACTGGGGGGGACCGTCATACCTCTGGCACCTTCTGTGCTGTCTTTCCTCTTTTTATCCTTTATGACTCTATGTTTTTATTGCAGGTGCCTACTGAAGGCCTAAAAGGAGAGCAAGTAAGAGAGATTCAATATCTATTCTTCTGTTGCAAGGATACTTTCACATAGCTCAGTTGCCTGATAGGTTAGATTTTGCTTTAAAATAATACATCAAATTAAAGTGGGTAGAACCGTTGTCAGGCCATGAAGAATTAAGTTTTCTTATTTACAGTGGATAAAATTAACAAGAAAGGAAAAAAGGCAATGTCCTTTTCAGATCTGGTGAATCTAACATGAATAAGAAGTATAAACTGAGGTGTCAGCTATGCATTTCTTTACATCCAGAGAAGTGTTAATATGAAACTTGAACTATTTGGATTTAATGTTAAGTTTGTCACTGAACCTGGGCACTCAAATAGGGTAGAGACACCTGTTGCTGCAGTCTGTTAGTCCTACATATAAATAAAATATATTTTAATTTCGATTTTGTGTTGGTAATGTATAATTTTTATGTAATCTTATTTCACACAATGATATGCATCATACAAGTGATACTTTACAGCCCTTTGCAGCTGTGCTGGCTTGGTGGAAATGCCTCTAGAAGCCATTTTTGCAAGAATTGCTTTTCTCTACCACTGAACCCCAACCCACAGTATTTTGTTGGAAAATCCAGGATAGTCCAGTGTCATCGGTTGAGTTACTACCTTTGAAAAATAAAGAGCTAGTTATGGATAAATGCCTGCTGAGCGTGGGTGGATCAGTCTGTGTGCAGTCTAATGAGTGCTGATTATTCAAGTAACCAAAGGATTAAAGAGAAAACCAGCTGGTCTCTGCACTGGTTCTTCAGGACCTATGAGGAAAGGGGTTGTATAGGTCCTGTAAAGATGTCCAACATGACTAATGTTATTTTTCATACAGATATTTTAACATTAAAAAAAAATATTTCTGTAGGGAAAGCCTGGGCCACGAGGACCACAAGGCCAACCTGGATTTCCTGGACCTCCGGTAAGTTGTTTTTTTCACTGCTTGCAATTTCCAGAAACTGATACTCAGACTGGTATGAGGCATACAGGCAAAATTTTATACATTATTCAGGCACTAATATCTTAGAGTGCCCCCACCCTCCTGCTTTCTTGACTGTTGAGAGAAGGTCTCCTGCTGTGGATGGCCACTCTGAACACATGGAGATGGCACCCAGGACATGGGCAGTCATTGCCCAGAGACAGACTTTGCCTCGAGGCTGGCGTCATGCAGAACGTGATTGTCTTTCTATTTCTAATGTCCTGAAGAGCTGTATGGGCATTCAATGCATCTCAGAGAGGCACTCACTGTTAACCTGTGAGCTGTCATAATGAGTGTCAGGGAATGGTTGCTGTAAAACAAGTTGGCTTTATGCCCCAGTGTCATGGCTAAAATATTTTGTGGATGAAAAATAAGAATTGGGTATCCGTGTTCATGCTTCGACGCCATTTTTGCAACAATTTAGACATATCAGCATTGTTACTTTTGGCTTAATTGTAGCTTATTCTATTTATATTTTATATGTATTACATATATAAAAAATATATTTTATAACCCAGCTCTGCAGTAAATCTCTGTTCAGACTGTCACTGCTGCCTCATTTACAGATATTCTTATTTCCTCCCTTTTGAATTGTTGTTGTGTTCCACTGTTGATTGGGTTTTGTAAAATTGATGGTATTGTGAAACTGCATTACTTAGGTAAACCTGGTTTAAATTATGTAACTTAGATATAGTTGTGTGCCCTGTATTTAATCAGGATGTTGTCACTTTTCTCTATCCTGCTCACAGGACAACATAATTATCAGGTAAGAGTTGTCTAGGTAGCCATGCAGTAATGGTAGCGTAAGACAGCTAGGAAAAGGTTATACCGTTCATTAGCTTTTCCTACTCAGTTAACTTTCTAAAACTTTTCTCTTTTAAAGGGAGAGCCTGGTCCGGAAGGCAAGCCTGGAGTCCCTGGTTTATCAGGTCAAAGGGTGAGTTGCTCTTTTTATTTAATAGAAGTCTCAAGAGGCTGGGCACAACTTTGTTCGATAAGGTTTGGTACTTTGACCCACTTTACATATACTTTTCTACTTATTTAAGGATCCTGGAGGCCCAGATCCTTTCCTCTATTCCTTCTTTGTGGTCCAGAAACTTTCAGTACCTCTTGGAGTCCACAGGTTGTATGCAGTGCCCTGTGTGGGACCCTAGGAAAATTTCTTTCTTGTCATTTGCTCTCCTGTCTTTATATCTGCTCATTGCTGCCAAGAGGATTCTTGATATGACTTGAGTGTGTAGAGCCACTAGTAATAGGACAGGTTTAAAGTCCAGAGAAATGCTGTTGTCCTGGAAGTCAAATAAATGTAAAGACGCTTGCATTACTTATTATTTTCTGTTCTGTTTGGTCTGTACTCAAACAGAATGTCCCACAAAATGAGAGATAGTATACCATTCTCTACCAGAAGCTTAGATAGCTTCCTCTTGTTAAAAAAAAACCAACCAACCAACCAAACAACAACAACAAAACAAACACTGGATTTTCTCTGACTCAGAGTTACATATTGGAATATTTGAGTACTGATAAAAAGTGAATTTTATAGTAGGCCTGATATTATTACATGCATACTCTGAACCTGCCTTTCCTTGCTTCAGACCATTTGTATGAAGAACATCTCACCAGACAACAGATAAGGGTGGAAGTGAGCCACCTGTTTAACTTTTGTGGAGGCAGTCACTTCAGTCTCAGTACTGTGGTTTGATGGGTTACTTTTTAAACCAGTTACAGAGACTTGGTCATAGCTGAATCCATTGAGGAGATCATGGGGGTTGCCCATAATACTTTTTGAAGCTGAGTCAGCACCAGTGCTGTTAAAAGACTGGGTGTGAGAGTGCTACTTGTGAGCATGGGAGGGTTATGGAGAGAGGACAGCACAGGGAAGAAATATATACCTTGGCAGGTGGTTTTCCACAGACTTGACATTGAATTGCATGACATTAAATTGAGCTGTAAGTGACTTCTATGAATCTTCTCTTTGGGAAGATCAGGGACACAGTCTTGTGTTTATCCCACAGTGGAAAAGGGCAATTACTTGCTTTCTTGTACTTTTTCAGTCTTCAGAAAATACCACCTTATCACTTTAGCCACTAACTGTGCTGTGCTTTACACAGTCCTGGTTTTAAAGCCTGCTATGAAATATTGTTTCTTCAATAAGATTAACAGAGCATGTTACCTGGGTAAAGGACAGTGATCCCTCAGGTTCTGCAACAGGACACAAAATGATCGTTTGGTTAGAGATGTCATTTGATCCATACTGTCTTTGAATGTTTCCCTAGCCTCTTTTGTGTCTAGCTAGTTAGACTTCTCCTAAGGGTGTTTATTAGGCACCAGGCATCTTAGGTGGATATTTTTATTTTTTTTTTTTTAAATAAAGGCCATTATTCACTGACTGAATGTGAGATGGATCAAAGTCCTGGGCTTGGTGGATCTACATGGATAACCTACATGTGGGAGAGAGAACAGATTAGCAGATACTACTGATACACCATTAACGCAGTTCTTGAAAAAGTACAAACATAAATCCAGGCATTGATTACCATCTTACATAAATTTGGCTGTAGAAAGCAAGTATTTCTCTAGACAGGCTTAGAAGTTAAAATGCCAAGAGCAGTAATCTCAAATATTTGTTTGAGCCTAGCTTCAAATGACTGGCTTTGAGGTGAGGGCATGCTCTGAAGGCAGAGCTCAGAGTTGTAACGATCCCTGTTTGCTGCTCTCCAGCAGCGTAGCCTGGTGTTGAGGACATGATGTCTCAGTATCATTTGTGGCTCCTGCCCTGGCTTGTTGTAAGACTTGACTTACTGGCTGGATATTAGGAAAAAATTCTCCACTGAAAAATTTCTTCTGGCTCCCCAGGGAAGTGGTGGAGTCACCATCCCTGGAGGTATTTAAAAGATGTGTAGATGTGGCATTTCTGGACATGGTTTAGTGGTGGGCTTGGCAACGCCAGATTAATAGTTGGACCTAATCTTTTTTCAACCTAAATGATTCTATGATTCTAAACTATTCTATGATTTTATTCTAAGACACACGCATTGCTTCTGCACCCCCTGTCAGTAGGAGTAGGAGTGTAAGGCTGTACAGGTATGTGATCAAACCAAGCAGCCAGGGCAGCAGTGTGAGCATCAATTTGTTTAAAACTGAGCATGTTCTCCAGCACACCTTTGGGTCATGCCAAATAAATGCCTCCTACAAATGTCCCTGCAGTGCAAGGTGACTGTATTTGGCAGGTTGTGTAATAAAGGCAATCCTTATTTGTGGGGAGGGTTTACTGGCATGCTTAGGCCAGAAAAATCAGACATAGCTAGAGGAAGATTTGGGATTTCTTTTTAGCAGACCTGTGTAGAACAGATGAAAATCACTGAGGAAAAAAAGATTAAAATGGTCCCTCTACTCTTTTATACTGGTGAGGTTTCAAGATATGATGCTGCACCAGTTTATATCTCCTGAAAATTTGGTTCCTGAGGTACTTTTTAGATATTCTGCACTACTGTCTTGTAACATAAGGGATAGATTACAGGGCAAGATTGACTTCAAGACACTTTTCAAGTAGCATGCTCCAAAGGGACTGATGTGAAACACTTAGTGTTTTGCAGTATGATTCAATCTCAGTTTTGCTTTATAGTCCTCAACCAAGATGTAAATGAAGTCAGCACATGCACAGAGTCCCTGTCATGACTCAGGGATGCAGACATGACCATTTTTTTGGAGTTCTTAGAAGCGTGCAGTGCTTTAGTTAGCTGTAACACAGCTGGCACAAACTACTAATGGACTAAAGGCATGTCTGGAGCCATTTCATAGAGGAATTCATGTCTCATAACACGGTTCACTGGAAGTGAAGGACTCTGATCTGTGCAAAGGCAGAGGCAGTGTTGGCTGATGTTAGAAATATAAGGCAAGAGCCACCTACACAGTGTGTAGATTTCATAGAAGATGACATACTGTGCCATATACTCTAGTGACAGTTTGGCTGACAGGAATAGGGTCATGCATCTTGGAAAGATTTCTAGGAAAAGAGGAAGTATGATGTTCTTTTGGCCTGAAGTTGCTGTTCCTGTTATTGCTGAAAAAATAAAAGAATACATGTGATAATACAGCTGCCAATAAACAAGGCATAATCTTTAGAGTCACACTTTGTATAGTAAAGAAAGTGTCAGTTTCATTTTTTAAGATGGCTACTGCAAGCCTAATCTTTCATTTAAATGTGTTCATTATGCTTGCATAAATATTTTACCATCACCCTTGCTTATACTGCACATTTCTTGGAGCAGTTGGAAAGTCTTCTGCAAATGTGTGGTACTGGTATGCGTGAATAAGCAAGTGGGGTGAAGAAGCCCTCTCATCATGGTTTCTGATGGCCCAAGGCTTCTTCTGGACTTGATATTACAGATTGATTGAGACCATGCTTAAGAACCAGTATTGGGGCCAGTCCTGTTTCATATCTTTATCGATGATCTGAATGAGGGGATTGAGTGTGCACTCAGGAAGTTTGCAGGTGACACCAAGATAGGCAGAAGTGTTGATCTGCTTGAGGGCGGGAAGGCTCTGCAGAGGGATCAGGACAGGCTGGATCGATGGGCCAAGGCCAATTGTGTGAGGTTCAACAGGACTCAGTGACGGGTCCTGCACTTGGGTCACAACAGCCCCACACAATGCTACAGGCTGGAAGCTGCCTGGTGAGAAAAGGCCCTGGGGGTGCTGGCTGACAGCTTCTGAACATGAGCCAGCAGTGTGCCCAGGTGGCCAAGAAGGCCAACAGCGTCCTGGCCTGTATCAGAAACAGTGTGGCCAGCAGGACCAGGGCAGGCTGCATCTCAAATCCTGTGTTCAGTTTTGGGCCCCTCACTTCAAAACATACAGTGAGGTGCTGGAGCGTGTCTGGAGAAGGGCAATGGAGCTGCTGGAGGGGCTGGAGCACAAGCCTTGTGAGGAGCAGCTGAGGGACCTGGGGTTGTTTAGCCTGGGGAAAAGGCGGCTCAGGGGAGACCTTATTGCTGCCTACAACTACCTGAAAGGAGGTTGTAGGCAGGTGAGGGTAGGTCACTTCTCCCAGATAACATGCGATAGGACAAGAGAAAACAGCCTCAAGTTGTGCCGGGGGAGGTTTAGACTGAATATTAGGAAAAATTTCTTCACTGAAAGGGTTGTCAAACATTGTGACAGGCTGCCCAGGGCAGTGGTTGAGTCACTATCCCTGGCGGTACTTAAAAGACGTAGATGTAGCACTTGAGGACATGGTTTAGTGGTGGACTTGGCAGTGTTAGGTTAATGGTTGGACTCAATGATCTCAAGGGTCTTTTCCAACCTAAATGAATCTATGATTCTGTTCTCTGTCTCTGTTGCCTTTTGAGGGCTTGCCACCAAATCAGCTGTATTATCTGCAAGCATTGAGAACTTTAGATATAGCCCAGCCATACCCAGGAGGTCACCTCCAAATCATTTAGAGCAACATGGTGTTGCTCTCAGAAAATCTTTCAAGAAGTTATGGACAAGAGAGGAGCACACTCGCAGCCATTCTCAAAAGCAGAAGGGTCACTGGTGAGTCATGAAAAGTGTGTCTGAATGCTGGGATTTGCTGCTCTGCAGGAGGATGGGGTCTGAGGGATCGGGGGCAGTCTGAAGAAACTACTCTGAAACTACAGGACTTTAATTGGCATTAGAAAAAGAAAGGCCCACGAGCTGGCTGAAGGATGTGATAGAGCATCTTCCTAGTGTTTTGTTTAGAAAAAAAAAAGGAAATTAGGCATGTTTGGGGACAGAGAGTGAAGGGTGTGTTGTGCTCTAAAAAAAGCTGATGGTATTATAAAGATCTGTTTCCCAAATTTATCATACACTGAGCTTGCTGTACATGAACCTCTTCCTCCTGCAGCCGATTTCCAGAAGCTCTGATATGGACCATGTGGTTTTGGCGTAATTATAATAATGCACGCTCACAGCCATAGCTCTGTAACATGGAAAGCTAATCAGAAGGCTGCTTACATTTTGTGGAGTAGACCACTAGTGGAAGCACACTAAGGGGAGCATAAGCTGGGAAGACATCGTCTTTTGGACATTTAAAAGCACTTCTCTGTTAGCCTGCTTTAATTGCAGGTCTTGAAGTGTTTTATGGACACAGAAAAAATGTGCTATCTCCCTGGTACATCTGCTGGACTGCTAATCTGACAATTCACGTCCATCATTTGATCCTGACTGGTGACAGGAGATAACAGTTCCAACCTTAACCAAACAACTGGGTTATGTTCATTTTATTAGGCAGCTGCTTCTAAGTGTCTGGCACCTGACATCTCTATTTTGAAAATGATACCCTCATATCAAAAGCACACAGTGGGAAGAAAGAAGTGTTGCTGTTCTTATGTGTCCCATAAGACCTTTGAGTGATAGACAGTACTGTCTCCCTCATCTTACTAAAACTGCCTGGAAAAGAGTAGAAGTCTGAGCATCTAGTTTCATTTTAGGGTCGTTTTGAGTTTTTTTTCCTCTCTTCCTGTCCTCTTCTTTCTTCTGTGAAACTGAAGAGAACTGAAGTACTTTGCTTCCACTTTGAAGTTTTTTGACACCTGATCTGCTGAAATATTTGTTGGAAATAAACCCAACTGGTTTTGCTTGGTAGACACAACAGATGCAGATGTACGGCATGTTCCTGCAAAGCACACAGATCTTTGAATAATCCATCCTAAACACAGGGTTCTTCTGAAGTGTGCTCAATAACTTAGATTTCAAGGATTTGCCTCTTATTGATAGAAGTTCATTCAAGGGATTGAAATTTCAGAACACTATCAAGAGAAAATGTTTATTCTATAGCAGTACTTTCTACACATGCATGAGGTGGCAGCTACCTAAACCCTTTTTGGGTTTCATGTACTGTACTGCAGCCTAGTTTTCTAAATTTGCTTTTTCAAAATTTTCCCATGCTCCAAGAACAGTCAGTACAAAACAAAAGAAAAACCCAGGGTATCATAGGAGATTAAAAACACTCATGGGAAAAAGTTTTAAAGGAAATTATCTTTTTTGAAAAGGTAATCTTTAATGAATGTCCATCTCCATGTTTAAGACTCTAATGTACATGAGTCAGGCAGATAAGTAATAGCAATTCCACATTTTTTCAAGTTACATGCACAAAATAATTTATATGAAGCATGGAATGAGAGTAATTTGGATGTAGAAACAGAGATAACTTTGAAAAATTTTACTGCAGGACCCTTTTTTTGTGAGTTAATTGCAAAGTTCAGTGTCACGGTCCAGCAGGTTGGAGGCCAGAAGAATGAGTGCAGCTCTAGCAGTGAAATACAAAGGGGTGTCTTCTGCATCTTTAATTCAGCTGTCATGTTTCAGCAGGTTTTCATGTTCACGTGTCCACATCCTCTGAATGTTTACTGCTGAAGTCAGAGCAGCACAAAAAGCTTAACAGACCTTTCTTGACTTTTTATAACTAGATTACAAGGCTATGGGTCTACGTAAATGGTACATAGTTGTTTCACAAGTCTGTAAAGGATTCTGTTAAAGTTAGGGACTACTGGGCTCAGGGCACACCCTCCACCCAGAAGAGATGTGTTAAAGAGCACTTGCCAACACAGGAAAGGTTAATCCCTCTTAGTTGTCATGGGGAGGATGAATTTATCACACCTCTGGAGGGCTGCTGAGCTCTTCTTTATGCTTTTGATAGAGGAACAGGAATATGTGTATTTGACTATCCCCTGACCTACCTCTCTCCTGTCTAAGAGGATTGTTGTATAGATGTTCCTGTTCTGGCCAGTCGCAATTTGAAACGGGCAGTCAGCACTGTTTCAACTCTTATTTCTCTGTGTATGAACTCCCCTTGATTTGAACTAACTTAGACTTGCAGGCTCCAAGGGAAAGAGCTTGGTATCTCCAGGGGGAGATATATAAATAATCCAGGAGAGAGAGGAGAATAAGTTTGCCCAGCAAATTAAGCAGACTTTTTGGAAGGAGCCAGTCCCAAAGTGCAATCTTTCTCAATGTCCAGAAGTCCTTACAGTCCTTTTTTTCCTTTGTCACAGTAGTTCCAATAATCACCCATAAGCTGGCCAGCCCTCATGGTATTTGCATCCTCAGGATAAGGAGATTTTCTCATTTCATAATTTATTGTCATTGCCTGATATATATGGAGACTAAAAGGCTAGTGCCTTCAGGGACCTCAGACTGATTATCACTGCTGTATTTGTTCTGGCTTCTCTAGTAATGTAGAGGTAAAAGGACAGGGCTGAAAGGGGTAATCCTAACATCCCATCTAGTTTACAGAGGAAATAGTTGGCATTTATACTAGCAGTCATCTGTTCACAATTAAGGATGCTTCCTATGCACTTGGTACCAAATCCACATCTGTTCTTGGGGCCAAACCTCAGAGAAAAACATGCTATGAAAATATATGGCCACTCTGGCTATTGCACAGCAAGATGAGAAACGGTCTTGGGTTATGATACCTTTCAAAATTTTCCCTCTAGCAGAGTGGAGCCCACATTTTCACTTGGTTCCCTGTGTTCCATATAGTAGACACCTTTCTGATGGATGGTTGTGTTTGTATGTATTTGTGGGTGCTTGAACAGTTCAGATGACATTGCCTGCCCTGGCAAAGGTCAATCATACAGAAATCGAGATGTAAGCAAAGCAACAGCAAGAAGTAAAAAGGGATCGATAGCATACTTTAAATCCAGAGTGATGCTGTAATTTTCAGTGAGGTAAATATATAAATAAATCTATTTCCAATAAACCACACAATTCTAACTGTGCTATTGTTCAAATTGCTGATGAAGGCAAATGACATATTTCATATAGTCAAAGAATACACATTCTTACATGCTTACCTGATTCTTGCTATAAGTAACAGAGCATAATTGCTGGGTTTCTCTGTCATATTATTAAGCGATATGACATTTTGCTGAGCTTTGCTCTCATAGGTATAATTTCTCCCAGCAAGTATTTTCGTACTTTATAGACAGGCTGTAATGTTATGGAGAGAACCTGTTGTAGTTTGATTTTGGCTAACCTCTGCACGATCAAAATGTTCCCTTCACAATGGGAAATTACACTCTCGCCCTCTCTGTCAGTATAATTATATTTTGCTTTAAGGGATCTGTGTGTTTTGAAAAGCACCAAAACTTCTCAGCATTATACCCAAGGAAAGGATAGGCTCCTCTCACATCTCTCATTGCTGCCTCAGATTAGCATGCCTGGTCATCAGTGTGGAGACAGAGCAATTGCGGTATACTTGTACCAGGAGGCAAACCATGTCCTTCCTCTGCTTTCTTGGCTTTTGAGATTGATATTGGGAGAAGGTGGTGCTGCTACAAACTTCCACAGGTTCCCCAAGTAATATTTTACAGTTGAGACAAAGTTTCCAAAAAGCAGCAGTTCAGCAAACTGTAATGAGATAATGCCCCTAAGATTTAAAGCCACACTCTTACAGACCTCCAAAATAAAATCTACATGTACTACTCGCATCTCTTCACTTGCAAGGTTACAAGGCTTATTGGGATTTTGTTGACCTGAACACCAATGCATGTATATCACCCATTGTGGTTTTGTATGAAGTACATAACAGGGTATGTTCATGCTCTCCAACTTGTGCTATCTGATTTAGAGTGAAGCCAATTCTGTTATGCTCCTTTAAAGGGTTATCAAAAGTGCTTATATCAGGTTCCTGCCTCTAATGCAGTCTCTGAATTAGAGTCTGAGGAGATGTATAAACATTGCAAGGGGAGGTGTAAAGTGGGTGCTGATTATATCCAGTGACCACCTAGGTTGGTGGGACATGGAGAAATCATAGAATGGTCAGGGTTGGAATGACGATCTGGAGATCATCTAGCCCAACCCCCTGCTAAAGCAGGTTCTCCCAGGGCAGGTTGCACAGAGTCACATACAGTTGGGTTTTGAATGTCTCCAGAGGAGAAACCACAGACTCTCTGGGCAGCCTGTGCCAGGGCTCTGTCACCCTCGAAGGAAAGAATTTTTTCCTCATATTCAGATGGAACTGCCTGTGCTGCAGTTTGTGCCTGTTGCCCCTTGTCCTGTCGCTGGGCACCACTGAAAAGAGCCTGGACCCGTCCTCTTGGCACTTGCCCTTAAGGTATTTGTAGACATCGATAAGGCCCCCTCTCAGTCTTCTCTTCTCCAGCATGAACAGCCCCAGCTCTCTCAGCCTTTCCTCAGAAGGGAGATGTTCCAGTCCCCTCATCATCTCTGGAGCCTCTGCTGGACCATCCCCAGTAGCTCTCTATCTCTCTGGAACTGGGGAGCCCAGCACTGGACACAGCGCTCCAGATGTGGCCTCACCAGGGCAGAGCAGAGGGGCAGGATCACCTCCCTTGACCTGCTGGCCACGCTCCTCCTGATGCACCCCAGGGTCCCATTGGCCTTCTTGGCCACGAGGACACACTGCTGGCCCACGAGCAACCTGCTGCCCACCAGCACTGCCAGGCCCCTCTCTGCAGAGGTGCCCCCCAGCAGGTCAGCCCTAGGCTGTACTGGTGGTGGGGCTGTCCCTCCCCAGGGGCAGGACCTTACACTGGCTGAACTTCACCAGGCTCCTCCTG
>JAVJGJ010000037.1:3158551-3181098 GCA_035590215.1 Microhierax caerulescens | reverse complement strand
TTTTGCAGAGGTAAATTGATCAGTTTGAAACAAAATTAATCAAAATTAAAGTAGGCTGGATGCTACAAGGAACCCTTCTGGACAAGCTCTGTGTTATTCATTACCATTGATGGCCTTCAACTCCTCCATCTCTTGTACCGGAGTGGAGGGTGGAGCTCACCTTGTAGCAAAGTGATTAGTGGCTGGCAGGAGATCCTGTTCTGCTCCTGCACATGGGTTTCTTGGAACTCAGTTTGGCATCTTGGTTTTTTTGGACAGAATTTAATGAAGCGAAGCTCAGTGCGTTTGTCTGTTTCAAATAGGGCTGCTAATGCACAGGGGAGGACCTGAGGCTTTCAGACACTACCAGAGAGTTTGGTAAACTGGTTTTGCTTCCTCTTTCATAGGGACCTCCAGGGCCCCCGGGCATTGCTGGACCCCCTGGACCACCTGGAGCACCAGTAAGAAAAAAACCTTGGGATTTTTTTTTGTTTGTTTTATATCAAAGAGAAGAAAAAAACAGCTTGGGGAGAATTTTAGGTCATGGGTTTCAGTGGGAACTGAGTTAGGACCACTGGCAACGTGTGTTTTCTTCTGTATTTTCTCACTGAAAAGCCACAGCTGGTCCTAGAAGACAGCTTCTCTGTGCTAAGAGTTGGAACCACGTTGGTGCTACCTGGGGATAAGTCAATGTCTACAGGACTCCTCACAGCAGAGACCTGACTGCCACAGAAGGGAAAATTGCATTTAAATTGAAAGCAGTGACTTCCAGTGAGGTTTCTGCAAAAGACAGAAATACTGATTTTTTTTTTCTTTTCTTTTCTTCTGATTTCATTTTTCAGGGACTGCCAGGAGAGATTGGAGTTTCTGGTAAAACTGGACCACCGGGACCAGCTGTAAGTGTCAAGGAACTGTTTCTCTTGTCTCCATGCTCTCCATGACTTCAGATACTTTAATGCTCAAGTCTTTGCTTCGTTTCCCATAGCTTGTGTGCATGCAAGGTCTTATCGTGAGCTCTAACACTGTTGTCTTTAATGTAGACGTTAGCCTGTGATGCCTTTTGTGAATAAGAATTTTATCAGATGCAGCTGCACTGTTCCTACACACTGGGACCATGGTGTTTTCTTTATATGATACTTTTCAAAAGTAATTTTGCATTTGGCAAGATATTGTTCTTTGAAACCTAGAGTTTCCTGAATCAGGCCAAAGAACTCAGAATTAAAATCTCAGATTTAGCAGAGCGTAGCCATTTCTGTTGGCTGTTAAGTCAAGAAGGGTGAGTTATGAAATAGTTAGTATTAAGAAGTGCCACCTACAGCCTGCAGTGTTTATGGATATACTGACACTCCAAAACAGGACAAAACTTTTTCTCCCCATTTTAAATGCATTATAGGAAGACATTTTAGTTCTTATCTTGCTGAATGACTCTGTCACTATGTGTTGTATAATTTAATTTTAGGAGTCTATGTATTGTATAAAAAATGACCGATATTTAGAAAGAGAAATAGACTTTGAGAAAAAAGCTTTATAGCTACAGATAAGAGACTTTTATAGAGAATGATAAGTAATTTTAAAAGTTATTTAAGAATCCACATTGCATAAAAGCACTATACTGTTGTTTCTCTGTAACAACACTGACATCCAGTGGTCCTTCACCAAAACTGGGATACTGGGAAAAGGGCTGAGCAAATAAATACTGTGAGAACTGTTGCGTATTTTGAGTCACAGTAGGGAAGAAGTCAAAACAAAATGCATGAGGTAGTGCTTCTTTTCTTAAGCTTACCTGAGTGGCAAGAGGGACAAACTGAGCATTCTCATACCGAGCTTGCTGTTAATGATTTAACGAACAGGCATGTACAGTTTATGATTTTCTCTTGTTTAGGGGTTGCCTGGCAAAGATGGATTCAATGGGCTTCCTGGGCTTCCGGGTCAAAAGGCAAGTGACACCACCTACACTGGTATTAAGCTACTTAGCCAGGCAGCTTAGCTGGGTGATCTGGCAATCGTAACTGGGAAAAGGGGGGGCACCTCCAAACACAGCCTCACCAATCATACATCGTGAGCTACTGGTGAAGCTCCAGAGCCAAGTCAGCTGGTGTGATTTCACTGTACTGACTCATTATGAAGATCGAGCTGGTTGTAACTACAGTAGGGATGAGAGATCCTCTTCCAGTCTTCAACCACTGCATCCTATTTGGCAAACCCAGTTGAGCATTGCCAACAGAGGAGCTTCTACTGTCACTCAGGAAAGCCACTGACACTAGTAAGTCAAGGCATGTGTCCAAGGCACAAAGAAGAAGAAGAAGAGAGAAGTGTGGCAGGATCCAAAGATGATTCTTTCTTTCATTCCTGAAAGGATGGAAAGAAGAGATGCCATCCTGCTAAGGCTTCTGTAGGTCTCTGTGCAAGAAAGATGGTTCATTATTTCCTACTTCTTATGCCCCATTTGAAAGCTTCTCCAAATAACAGTATGGGAAGTGTTGTCTCCTCTCCTATCTCTGCAGTGGGAGAAGGGAGGTAGGAGATTTAGAGGTAAGAGACACTCTGGTTGACTTGCCACCACTGTGTAAATAAGTGTCAAAGAAACTTGCCATATTTTGACTAGAAAGGCCAAGCTAGGCTTTGGGGATGTCACTGTATTGGAATAAGGTCAACAGCTCTTAACCATCTGCTGCTTTGGATTGCATTGGCCGCTGTTGCCGTGCCTCTGGTATGTACATGCGCTATGACCTCTACGTGTTCCAATAACACACTACAGTTATACTTGCCTCTCTCAACTGAGTGCACTGAGTGCTTCAGCCCAGGTCTAGCACAGTTCGCAGCTCCCATTTATTGATGAATAAAGGTGAGGAATTTGGACCCTATAACAAATTTCTGAGGCTAAATAAACTTTGGATTTTATCTGCAGCCCTGCGCAGTACCTACTGCACTTCCCAGCTATGTAGCACATTTCAGTTTTTAATCCACTGCAGTCTCTGGTCTCCTGGCTGACACCACCTACACTGAAAGATCCGTTTCCAAGTATTTACCTAAGAGGCCCAGTAGCCAAGGTTCTGATCCCACGATTATTTCTTTTTCTTAACAGAAATAATGTAGGCTTTCTAACCACATATAGTTCGAAGAAACTGAATGGAGGTTTTGTTTTTCAGGTAATTTCACTGCAGACATCTTTATGTAACTGTGGTTGACTTTGTGTTATTCCAGAAATATTCCAGCAGGGTCATTGGTGCTGGAGATGTGATTTCAGACAGCATAGAATGGAAAAACATTCTAGGATACATATTCTCACATGGCTCCATTTGCATCCTCAGGTTGACACTGAGAATCTGAGTCAAAATACTCCTCACTGTTGCCTGCAAACATGCTGCACTACCAGAGGAGTTTGTATATTAACTTCTCATGTTCCCTGCAGGGGGAACAAGGGGAGAAGGGTGAGGAAGGCTTTCCTGGAAAAGCCGGCCCTAAGGTAAGGAATTTTATTTCATAGTTTGCTGTAGACATTGAATCAATCAAGGTGTGACTTTGGAAGGTCTTATACTGAAGTCAGGAGGGTAAGGCTCCTCTAAAGTTGGAGGCGTACAAGGATGAGCAGTTGTAGCTCATTGCCTTTCAGAGTTCATGGTGTTCCAAAATACCAAACCCTGTTTGATGGTCCTCTCTCAAGTCTACATGTGTAGTAGGGTGATGTGACCTGGCCCTTGCATTGTCTCCCTGTGGGCTGGGTTCCCAAGCCATCAAGAAGGCAGTTTCAGTGCCTTATGGGGAAATAGGTAGAACAATATAGGCCAGGACAATAGGGAACACACTTAACTAATGAGGAAGTGTTCTTACAAAATGGTCAGGTCCTTGCAATGTTAAAGCCTTGCTTTTGTTTTTCCAGGGTGAACCAGGGAGCCGTGGCCAACCTGGTGAGCAGGTGAGCAGGAAAAATAGTCTTAGCAGCAAGGCCTACCTGTCAGAGCAATGTAAAGTGACCACATGCAATAACAAACCCATTTGTCAGTAATGAGATCTGTGCATGTTATTTGCATCTACAATTGCAGATGCAACAGATGAGTGGGTGAGACTCCTGGTTGGACAGAGAAATGCAAAAACTCCAGAAGAAAAATGTGCTAAATCCAGCTTTTCATTGCATCCTGGAAAATTCGGCCATCTAATTCCTGGTGGATAGGGAGGAAAAGGAAGTCAAAGTGGCTTAAAAGTGCTTGTTTGCCTTCACACCTCACATTAACCCAGGATATTGGTTCTAGAAGATTAGGAACTTAGGATAACTATGTGATGCAAGGGGTGATGCTGTCATTCCTAAGTTGTAAATGCTTGCTGGGAAATAACACCAGATGACTGTTAGAAATTACACAGGTGTCTTAGTCTTTTTGTATTGGAATTCGGGTTTCAGCAGACAACTGCTGAATTCAGTGAAGAACCAGGGAAAAGTCCTGCAGTTTTCTAAAGCACACAGCTGCCTACAAAGTCCAGTCAGGACCACTAGCCATAGATGTTAACATTGTCATCCACATGCCAACTTTCCAACTATAGTATTAAAAACTGTAGAAAAGGAACAGCTCAGTGCAACAAAGGGGTTAGACCCCCAACCAAAGCACTGCCACTCGGTCTGGATCATCTCCCCACACAGGGCTGTTTTGAATTCCGATATCACCTTCCAAAACACTTGCTTCTTGCTGTAGTGTGGTGGACATTTCATAAATGTTCTCTTTTCTATCACCTCATAGATTACAATATTGAACACAGCAGACCCTTAGAGGACTTTGTATATCCTCTGAATTTGATGGGAAATGGCTAATAACAGGAGTGTGAATGTAGTTTCTTCATTCAGTCGTACCCTGATGCGTTTCTGTGGTTTGCTAATGAGAACATCATCTTGACCCGTGTCAGATGTCTTACTAAAGTCAGGATACATCACACAAATTCTTCCTTCTTTTCTGCTTGGTTGTCATGTCAAGGGAGGGAACTGGATGGGTGTGTTATAATCAGTTTTTAACAAATCCGTAGTGGCTGTTTTGTATTATCTTTCTGTCCTTGAGCTCATACAAACTCATTGATGTTTTGCTTCAGTACCTTTCCAGAGGCCAAAGTTACACCACAAGGTTTTTATTTTTCCTCCAAATTGTCCTTTCTTTCTTCTTTAACATTAGGCCCTCTGTTTGTCCTTATGATCTCTGGGGTCTCATCATCAGCCAAGATCCTGCAGTAACTCATAAAGGTTATGTGTTATGTTATGTGACCAAATGTCACTTTCTTTAGCATTCTCCAAACATTACCTTGATGTTCCTAGTCATACTCGGTCACCGCAGCATCTTGTTCCTCACCTGATTTCTTCTACAGACTTATTGTACCTATATCATGATTATGTTTGGAGTCTTCCCATATTTCAGTGATAATTTCTTTAGAGCGGGGATCACATTTTCTTGTTCAGTATCTGTACAGCGCTTAGTGCATTTGGGTCCTGTCCATGACTGCGATTCTTTGTGATATTGCACTACAAGCGCAGATAGCAGAGTAATTATAAATAGGAAACCATGTAGTTATTTTCAGATGACAGGCTGGGTCAACTGGCAGCTAAATTTGAGAATATTTCATATATTTAGAACAAACCACATAACACAGAGATCATAATTGCTCCAACCAACAGCAATATTATAAAGAAGAAACTCAAATGTAAGGTTCAAACAGAAAGAGATCCAGATATGCAGTTACTGCATCCAGAAAATTCTAAATCTATTCATCAGGTAACACCTGTACCATTCAGATAAACACAGTGCATTTTTTGCATTTCCAGACTACACCAGATAATAAATAAATAAAAATTAAAGTCGGATTTAATTCTTTTAGCTGCTTTCATTTGCTTGCTTGGTCTTTCTACAGAGCAGCATGAAGAAAACTTGTCCTAAATTTCATGGTGTCAGTTAACTATGTAATGGCAAAAAAGCAGAGATCATAGCTGCTGTTTCAAGTAATGATTTTCCAAGAATAGCAGATTATTTGATAAACAAACTGATCTCATTCTCTCTCAACAAACTACTTTTATAATCAGTCCCATGGAAAAACTGGGGCAGGTTCTGGCCTACAGCATAGGTGGTATGTATCGTGGTGTGACTAGCTATCAAGAAGAGACCATCTGCAGACATGAATTCTGAACAATTCACAGCCTAATATCAGACACAAAGAGAGACCGCTAAATCAAGGCTTCATCCTCCACAGCCTAAGGGCGCTGTGGCTAGACCAGCCTACCCTGAGGACCAGACTTGATGCATTTTCAACTGACAGGAGTGAGCAAAGACTTTGCCCCCCCCCCCCGCCTTTTCATTATTAATTGTATTTGAGAGTAACAGGATTTATTAATAGAAGCCATGCTTGACACCTCTTCTTAGATTTCATACACGTCTTTGTCTTACTTTCAGGGTGAAGCAGGTTTTCCTGGTCCTCGGGGTTTACCTGGACTGAGAGGAGAAAAAGGAGACCAGGTGAGTGACTTCAAGACACAGCATGAATTTTTTTGGCCCTTTGGTGCCAAGGAGACTTCTTGTGAGTGTCCCTAGATGGTGGTGTCTCTTGTGTGATTTCTGTGGTGAGCAGCTGATTGGAGTCCAGCCAAGTCACCAAGTACCCCTTCCAAAAAGGTACTTGACTGCCTAGTGACTGTTCTTAATTGCAGCAGAGGTGCTAATGACTAGTGTCTATCCTCAGTGCAGAAGCTTATGACTGATGCCATGCTGCTTGTGAGGCAGCAGAAGATGTGCAGTGATCTTTAGGCCTCGCTTTCAGAAATACCTGCCTGATTTAAGAACGTTAAAAAACTGTAATAACAACAAAAAACCAGAAATCCCCCTTGCCACTGAGCCCTAGAGAAGGCTCCAAATGGCTGGATCATTTTCTGATGGCCTAACTTCCACCCAAGTCCTAGTGTCCACTGCTCCAGACCTTCCAGGGGCACCTACGTAAGTGGGAAATAATTGGATCGGGGTCTGACAGTAAATGTAGCCATGTAAATGAGACCCGTGCTGCTGGTGAGTGACTACATGCTTGAATGTGATTCTTATTGTTCAGTTTGCTGTATTATTTGTATTGCAGAACATGGGATATAGCCTATATTCTCTCTATATATAAAATCATAGAAGTGTAGGTCACCTAGCTCCTGTCTGAATGCAAGATAAATATATTTTGTGTGTGCATTCGGAGGAGTACTCACATCATCCTTGTTAAGCATTTCCCATTCAGATGACCACGTTACCTGTGCAAAATAGAGAGGCAGGCACCAGTAAATGGATGATTCAGAAATCTTTTATATGAACAAAGCTGGTAGTATGAATGTCCACTTCGGGTCTTAAGTCCTTTTCTGGTGCCTCTTTGTTCAACTAGAAAAAATCTGGCTTTTGTAAGTGCATCGGGCAGTAGGATCTTCCACATGCAAGTTATTTTAGGATTGGTAGTTTCCTTTCCATAATCTTAATTGCTATTCATTGGATTTTTAAAATAGTGTGGACATTTTGAAGCTACCTCTAAAATGTTATGTTTTTAATTGCTTCCATCACATGTTGGGGTCAAGGTATGATCAACTGAAAGTGTAAAATATTCTCATGGGACTGATGCAATCAAATCAAAATTTGCATATTTCATGCTTTTCTTTCCCTGCCTTTAGGGAGAAAAAGGAAAAGATGGTCTCCCAGGATTCAAAGGTGAAAGAGGAGAAAAGGTAAGTCTTGAAATGAGCGTGGTATTTCTTAGACAAGAAAGGAAAAGAGACAAAAGGACAGAGACAAGCAATAAAGGAGAATATCTGAGGAAGATTAGGACCATTGGAAGTCTTTTACCTGAGCTTTACAGAGAAGCAGCAGAAAAAGGTGTGTGTGTGGGACAGGGACAATCATAATGCAGGAAATAGTAAGCAGCTGATGAAATCTAAGGACAATTTCTTTAATTCAAAGAAACTTTTCTTTGATTTAGAATTGGCTGATAAAAATAAGCCTGAAATTAAATTCTAAGTAAGTTTTCTGTGCCTGCCTGTGATGTGCTAGAGCAATAATTTAAGGAACTGTCAGGGCTTCTGCCATCACAACACTATTAATTTTAGTGAAAATGAGAGAACTAGACAAAGGCGATATTTACATTCTGACCCCTGTGAGCATGAAGATGAAGCACTGACCTTGCAGATGCCTATGGTTATAGAGTGAAAAATTGAAAAATTTGCCCTCGTTATAATGGTGATAGCCATCAGGAAGTGGGTACCATTTTGTTCTTCTTCCTAGGATATATCAGTCCTCAGTTTACCAGTGACATTCACCATCTATGGAGGTAGTAATTCTTTCACAAGTGGTCAAATGACATCTCCAATGAAGCACCTGAATTTCCCATATCTGGGAGGTTAGCACGTGTTGTTCATAGTTCTTGGCTTTGAAGTGTCAGGGGGGCTGATGTTTGTGGAGCCCAGCCCAGAGGAAGGTCAGTGGCAACTAAGACACCCAGACTGTAACTCTCACGAGATACCCCAACAACAGTATAGTTTTAACTCAAAAATCAGGGGGAAAACTGGATTTAGAAACTTATATTTGAAACAGGATTTTTTTTCCATCCATAAAAGAAGTTCAGCTCAAACGTGGTTTTTGATCCAGAATTTTGATCAACTTTAACTTAAAATGCAAATTAAAGTCCATATCACTCCTACACTGGAGTAACATTAGAAATTCATTGACCTGTGAAGTTAGGTCAATGAAAAAGTCATAAAGTAATAAAGACAACAAAGTAAGAGCCCTGTGTGTAACAAAGCAAGGACTGCAGAAATTCTGGCCAGAGCAACGGGGTAAATTCCACCCATCAGAGAAGTGCTGTGGGATTTTCAGTGTCACTGAGCTGGCAGGTTGCCATTGGGTTACATCTAATCTGGTAGTGTTGCATCTTCTAACTGATAATGGTGAGGGGGTGGGGGGCATCTTTTCATATCCTTAGTTTTATTTTTCTCCTCTCTCTAGGGTGACACAGGTTCCCCTGGACCCCCAGGCTTACCTGGAACAGTAAGTAAGATTGTGTTCTGTGCTGTAACTATATTCAAGGCATCATTGCACTTCCTCCACACAAATTCCTCAGAAACAAAGTTTTTCAAGATCCTTACTTCTCTGCAGAAACCTTAGGACCCGTTTGCTCTGAGATTATCTCCCTTTGCTTTAGAGAAGCAATATCAAGGTGTATTTGGTCTTTTTTTTTCTGGGGGAAGTTGTGCCCTCCTCTGCCTCTTTGCAAACACGATTTTTATATGCTCTTGCCTTGTGGTAACACTTAAATTGAATTTGTGATTTGTTTAGCAGCTGTGGGAGCTGTGTGAAGGTCATGACTGAAAGTGGGGATTACATTCATACAGATTTTCCAGGGGAAGCTAGATTTTTCCTACTGGGATCTCAGACTGGCTTGCTCTCAACAGATAACAGTGAACAACAGTTTGTCTTCTCAGGGATGAATTCACCTTTTTCTAGGATGAGCAGAGCATTCCACTTCTCATTGACATGAACTTATGTGGTGCAGCATTCAGCTTCAGCGATGCTGCAGCCTCCCAGAGCCTCCATTGTATACAGTGCCATGCTGTGCTGTAACCCCAGCAAGACCCTCTCATCCCAGAGCTCATTCTGGGTTCAACACTGAATCCAACACAGCAACCAGTCATACCTGATTGCATGTAACCTTTCTGTCAATAAAAAAAAAAAAAGACCATGATAACATCAATTTGTTGTTTTAAAAATGAACCTGCAAATTTCTTTTGGGAGCATGAGTATAATTACAGTGAAGTTCACTAGTGATTAAATGAGCATCCACTGAATGTAAATACATAAACCTCAGCGTTCAGTTCAGCAAAATCTGAGTTAGCAGCTTGTAGTAAGCACTAGGAATTGGCCTGTCATTGCAACAGGAGGGCTGATTCCAGTCACTCCAAAAATTAGCAGATATCCACTTGTCAGCTTTGCTCACCACAGCTGGTTACAGCTGCCACATTCACAGATGATGGAGAGAATTTGAATCAAGGCCTGTTAGCAAAAATCAAGTGCCTGAACACCTTCATGCAGTGATGGAGGTGTTATAATTTATTCCTGCCATTAGTTGAACCTCTTTAGTCTGCCAAAGGGTGCTCCATGGTATTGGAAGGAAGACTTCACGTGTATTACACAAGAGTGACCCAGTCACACCACCAAGGATAAATCTGTTTTAGTAAAGGTGGAGAAGGCAGCTTGCATACACAGTACAACATGGCTTAATATAGAGAAGATATGCCCAACTGCTCAAGCTTCCTGTGTTTGCAGGCAGAAATAATTTCTGTTTCAGCTGTAAAAGCAGGTGATTTTGACATATCCTCATTTCATCAAGGACTAGTTTTTTCTTCTTAATTTTATCAATTTTGATAAAAGATACTGCCCCCCTACAAAACTTTGTCCTTTCTTTGTGGCTAGTTCATCAGAATGACTATGTAATCCCTAAGACAACCATATTGAGATATATGTCTTGTACATGACACAAAGCAGAGAGAGAATGCACATGGAATCAGGAAATTTAATAATACTGAAGACACCCCCGAGTGCAAAAGTCAGCTGGAGATTGCTAATTGTAAACTTGCTAACAAGGTTAAAGATTGTTTGGTTTTTCATAGCAGTGGGATGTACAGAATGTTTTTGAGATTTATGTTTATATTTCAAATATTGTAGGAAATGACTGATTTTTGTGAGCTTTTTTTCCAGACAGCCAGATGTTACAATGAGTTGCTCATTCATAAGCCTTGTGATGGATATATAGAATGTGTAATCTCTAATGACAAGGATAATAGCACATAAGTTACTGCATTTCAAGGAAAATAGGCAATGCTTCTTTTAACACTCTGGTTTCAATTCCAGACAGCCTTCTTCACCCCACACCCTAGGATTCCTGTAAGTAACATCTCTAATAAGCATGGCCTCTGGCTTGTTGCCTGTTGCATCTGATTAGATACACAGCACCTTAGTAATTTCCATGTTATCTAAGTGCTTTCAGTTAAAAACTCAGCTTGGGTTTGATTCTGGGCAACTTCACCTTTGTAATCAGCTATGTCCTGATCTGTCCTCGTAACAGCAGCATCCAAGCCAACTGTGGCTGGGGCACAGCTGTAGGCTGTCCCAGCCTCTTCAATGTAATTGAAATTGTAGTTTTATTTGCCACTTGCAGCCCATAGTGGGAAATATCTGGCATTACATAGGATCACACCGTTGGTATGTGAATAGGCTTAATGATCAGGAAGTTTTGCAGAATGTATAAATGGCAGAGGTAGGCTGTAAGAGTGCCATTAGAAAAGAAAGTGCATATGCCAGATTCTTCAGAGGCTGAGAAAGAAAATAGGAATGTAAGGTAGTGCTGGAAATAGGGACAAAATTTTTTTAGTTTACTTTTCCCCTTGGCTTGTAATTTGCTAATACATATACTAAGGAAATAGGCAGAACAACGAAATCTTTCGTGGTCTCCGTAGTACTACAGTCACAGGAGTTCTCTTTTACTTTGAGTGCATTAGTCTTGTAAATGAGCTGCAAGATAGTAAAGAATAAAAGGCTTGCAATGTGTCAGCAGGTCAGGCTGCTGGGATTTCTCCATGTGCAAAATGAACGCGATGATTCATATCACACACAGGTATCATCACATCAATACAGATGTAGCACAGGTCTGCATGTAGCATTGCAGGCTTTGGGCGGAGAAGGGGAGGTAAGGATAGTTACCTTTGATTAACAGCTCTACAAATTAAGGTGTCAGAAGCTGGTGATAAGCGTTAGTAGCATGTCATGGGTTATGTTTCAGAGGCCACAGGACCAGCAGGGTGCTGAAAGTTGTCATGCACTCTCCAAAACACAATGCTTGCCATTGCCGGCCATTGAGTATGTGGTGTATAGTGCCAGGGAGCAACTTACACAGGTGGAGACAGGGAAACACAGCCTGGAGAGAAGGCAGCAGCACCATTACTCTATTTACTTATTATTAATTAAAATAAATTTAATTTAAAACACACCTTAGTCATTTTCAGAAATAAAACATCTGTGACCAAGTGAGTCTGAGCTCCTGTTTACCCACCAGCACAGCTCCATCATTTGTTTTGGGTGCAGCCTGTGCTGTGAGTTCTCCAGAAACTTGCTGATGCATTAGGGCAGTGGAGCAGGGATCAGTTTCTTCCATGGGGTGCAGGGAACTTTTTCATGTTTATTTAGGCTAGTCAGTTAAAATCAGTAATCACTCTTGGAGCTGAGGTATGTGAGAACCACAGTGGTGGTCAGGTACGATAGCTGGAAAGAAGCAAAAGCAGTAAAATGGGAGATGGCTCCTCACTTTGACTTCTATCTCCCACTGCAGCTGGACACAGCTGAGCCCCCACTGCATTTGCTCTCCTTTAAGTGGCACAGAAATTACTAACGTGCTAATCGAGGCTATGGGAGGACACTGTTGAGAGCAGGTCAAGGAAGCTGTAAGCACTGATCTGGCCCAGGTTGGTAGCAGCTGTTAGCTGTCACCACATCATTTCTGTTCACTGAGCTGTAGAAAGGAAGTGGGTAGCAGTCAATTAAGTCCAGCTGCCAGGGGCAGAGGTCTCCACAATGTGCAGCACTAGCAGACAGTGTTAGCATTCTCGGCAGATAGTTGTGGGTTCAGCAAATTTGGAAGGACTTGCAGGCAGATTTGCTGGCAGGTTAGGTTAAGAAGTGCTGCCTCTACCCATGTTTGTGACTGTGCAAGAACATTAGATGGGAATTTTGCAGATTTTGCATTACTATGCAAGTCAAGTAACAAGGAAAAAGTAGGAGAAAAGAGAATATTAAAAAAAAACAAACTTCCTCCCTGTTGAGTTATTTCTTCCCTTTATAGTCTTGTGTTCCCTGGTAATATGTGCTCTTATTCCCATTCAGTAGTACTATCCTTGTCGACAAATTTACTGCCCATGGAGGTGGTGGAATCACCATCCTTGGAAGTGTTCAAAAAACGTGTAGATGTGGTACTTAGAGGCATGGTTTAGTGGTGGCCTTGTCAGTCCTGGGTTAAACGGCTGGATTTGATGATCTTAAAGGTCTTTTCCAGCCTAAATGATTCTGTGGTTCTACGGTTCTATGCTGTATGTCTGTGCTTTGTTTCTCTGCTCTCTCAAAAAGGTTTCAGAGCTTGAAATAACTTTATGCAAAAAAAATTCCAGGCACAACTATACAGGCTTGTTGCATAGGACCCTTTGCTTATATTGCCTTAGAGGGTCCCGTTCTCTTTCTGAGGGCCACTAGATGGCATCAGGGACTGCCTGATTAAAAATTGAACTAACGGTGCTACTTGTAGACTAAAATTCCTCCTATTATTTATCACAGATGATAATATTTATTCATAATGCATAATAAATACAGACATAAGTAATATTTATGCAGTTACATTTATTTTGTCTGTTAGAGAATCATTTGCAAATGGACTTTGAATTCCCAGGTGTTGCAGAAATGATTGGCAAATAGCTGATGTGAATAAAATTCAAGCTGATTTGTCTTGGGCTCTGCATTTTGACTGATCACTATTCCTTGCGTGTGTATGTAGCTTAAATTACTGATGTTCTTACTCTTCCTTGATTGCATAATTGAAACACTTTGTATGATAAATAATGAATAAGTAATGATTGCTCTTGCCTGAATACATATGTTCATATAAATACACAAATGTAAGTATTCGTGTAATGCCTGCTTTTCCCAACTACTTTCATAACTGTGTGCTGTCCCTTTTCAATCTATAAAAAATATGAATTTATGAACTTATTGATTATTGCTCTAGAGCTCAGAACAAAGCTGATAAACTTGCCGGAAAGCATCTTCAATTTACCTAAGGAGAAAGAACAGGAATACATTAATCCTATTAGCCAGTGATGGTGGTGCATGAAATAATATACTGACATTGCAGGAGGAAGCAGAAGTTGTATGAATGTATGGGGATGTTAATAGAACTAGAGATCAGGAAAAGCTGCACAGTACACATCTCTGAAAGTGCCCAAGATGAGATCCTGAACACTCCTCTGTTATAGGTGGAGTAGGGAACTGTCTGCAATGTGGGATAATTTCTCCAGTTGTAGGATGACATGAGGTCTGTGGTCCTACAGAGAGGTAGTGCAGTGGTGCTGGTGCTTTTGCTGTTGGTCATACCATCTGGCCTTTTTAGTACATTGGAGCTGAATTGATCAAATTTTGGAGTGGTAAATTCTTTACTGTTCTCTATGAGGGAAAAGTATTCCCCTTTTAAATTAAACATTTTTGCAGTTAATATCATAACAGTCCAAGAAGTCTAGACAATGATCTTCAAGTCTCAGTGTATGATAGCAGTTTTGACTCATTGACCTCCAAGTCCTCTGAAGAAGGTACTCCGTATCAGATATGCATAACTGATTGAAAAAGCTCTTATCAAACATGACCAGTGTGGCTTGCAGCCATGGAAATAACTTTTACTTCTTTCTTTGTCTTATTGTTTTATATCAGGGTGAACCTGGACCAAAAGGGGAGAAAGGAGATCAAGGAAGAAGTGGCGAACCTGTAAGCACAGCCAAGTGTTTCTTCAGCTGGTTTTGAACTTTAGCAAGGAGAGAACATGAGAGCTGCCTGTTTTGGAGGGCAAGAGAGTGGGACATGCTCCTTCCATAGTTGGGATGCTTTTCTCATTGGAAATGGCCACAGTTGTGCTTGGCTTTGTACTGACTGTAGAGGAAGCTACATGACTACATGAATTTAAACACCCAATTTATAGCTCTGGGCCTTAGTAGCTGAAAAAAAGGATTATGGGATTTGCTAGACAGAGCTTGGCTGACAGCAAGGTTGTACAGGATTTATTAGGGCTTTTGAAGTGATGTGGCCTGGCTAAATTGTGCATTTGGCTACTCCATTTGTGTTCTGGACTGCTTTTGTTCTGGGTGGAATTCCTAGGAAAGACAGAGTTCTGTAAAAACCACCCTTTCTTCTACCAGTGGGAGGAAGGAGAAACATCTGTTCAGGAGAAGAAAGGAGCAGTTTCCTTCAGTTCCTTCACCTCTCCCTCTGTTTTTGCAGGGGTTACCTGGGGTCCCAGGTGAGCAAGGTGTCCCAGGACCTGCAGGAGCACAGGTAAGAGGGCCCAGCCTTGAAGAAAATCTTTGATATGACCAGAAAGGGGTGCCTTCAAGATCTATATCACTGTAAATAATTCTTCCCCTATACACCATGACCCCATTTCTCCTTCCTCATTGTTGTAAGCTCAGGGACTTCTGTAGAGGTATGGTGGCTTATGCTGGCCATCAGGGTAATGCGAGGAAAATCAAAGCAGAAAAATGGCATCTTGTAGCACGATCAATATTGTCTGAAAGACTCCTTCCAGCTTCAGGATCCTTCAAGAGAGCATCTTGCATTGATGCCACTGAACTACAGGCCTCACAGCTAAGTTACCGCAGTACATTGCCAAAACATTGCAGAACATTTAGATTCGATCCCAGCTCATTTGATCTTGAATGCATTATGGCTCATATGAAATGGTTTTCTAATCTCAATTATCTTCTGAAAATCTCTTGGCTCATGTGTATTATTTCCAGTCATCACAGAGGTAAGTTTTCATGTCAGCATGGGTCAGCGTTCACTCTGCCATCGTATGTGCTGTGCCCAAGTCATATAATCAGCTCTTACTCGGGCATCAACAGCTTTGACAGGTTGACAGCAGTTTTAGAATTATGAAAAAAAACCCGTCATACCATGCAACTTTGAACTAACGTTGGCTAAGTGAAGGACTGTTTGGTGTGTAGGCTCTGTTCTGGCAAAATCCTTAAGAAAGGGCTTTGTGGTATGCAGGACTGGGCCAAACGCTGCAATCTGTTTTGACCATTTCTAAATGACTGGTGTTTGTATTTGAGAACTGCAGGCAAAATGTTTTCTGTAAAGGGACACCACCAGAGTTCAGGTGGAAATAAAGCAGCTGAAAGGCCTGAGGGTAGGAGTTTTGCCCAGGTGAATGCCTGCAAGTTTCAGCATCCTATGCTGAGAAACAGTTTCTGAGCTGATCAGTCATTAGTAATTCTTCTTGTGTCTCAGGCTTTTATTTTTGTATTTCATTTTCATGCTGCAGAGAGAACTGGGAGCCATTTCCTCAGCCATTAAACTCCTCTGTGTATTGATTAACGAAAACCATTGCCTAGTGCACGTTCAGGAATCTTGAAGGTTTTTTGTCTGGCAGGCGTTGCTGTCCCATCTCTAATCCGCTGCTATCTATTCTTTCCACACAGGGCATAAAGGGGCAGAAAGGAGCCCAAGGAGAAGTTGGAGCCTCTGGAGAGACTGTGAGTAGCTGCTTCCCTTGCAGCTTTTTTCCCCGACAGTAACACACCTGAAGGGACACTGAAGTCAAAGCCTTGCAGATTTGCAGTCCCAGGCTGCTGGGGCACAGAGCGCATCCTAAGATGCAGCTGGAAGAGTAACTGCTTGTGGGCAAACATGCATAGCTGCATGAAACAGATCAATGCCCACGCAGCCCAGCACCTTCTGTGTGGGAGCAGTGGCCAGGTATTTCCAATGTGGCCAACAGGCTCTGTTAGAGAAAGCACGGGGACTGTTTCCTTGGCTCAGAAAGCCGGTAGCTCAGGTTTTGTTACTGCAGTTCCATAGCTGCAAAGGGAAGGTGAGGGAAAGCAGCAGAATCGCAACAGAATTGTGCATCTTCTGTTGGCTATCTCTAACACAATGCCCTCTTTTCTGGGTGAGGTGCTGGCAGAGTTTGTTATTGCATTGCGATATCAGCCAAGGCCAGGCAGCCAGTTGGTGCAGGGACCTCACTTCTCATCAGCAACCTGATTTAGTTTTCGATCACGGTTGGTTTTAGGCTTCTTAGTCAATTCTGCTTTCTTTGATACAGGCTTATCACCAGAGGCATCATCACATACCACTTTTTGAGTCGTGTGTTGTAGGGAGTGCTGCTATTGCCTGACTGTGCACTAAAGAACAGCAAAGGATTCAAGTCCTGTTTTATTGTTGTGAGAGTTTATAAGCCCATTGTAGCTGAACAAAAGGCCACATACTTTCTTTGCAAGCAGAAAAGAAAGACTGAAAGACTCGTTGAAATAATGATTGAGAGAGATGATGTTTGTGTCTGGGAGAAGGAGGGAATAGGAAATCCAAATGAACCATCCTGGAGAACTGAAATTTCTTCTTCCAGCTTTGTGTTCATGGTTTTCCATCTTGGGCATGTTTTTAGATGTTGTCTCTAGCAGTGCTTTGATGCTAAACTCTGAACTGCCTGTTCCCATCTCTCTTTCACTCTTTGCTGAAGGACTCCTTAATCTTTTTGGGGAGGGGGGAAAAAAAAGTCAAAACAAAAAAAAAAAGTCCCCCTTCCACCAAACGTATCCATTGATTTGTTGGATTTATTCCTTTGCACAACTTGGTGGCTTGGAGGACATTAATTATATGGAAATGCAGGTATATGCTGGCACGTTTTTTTTCTTGCCATCCTTTCACAGATTTGCCACTGCTCCAACTATTTCTGTTGGCTTGTAGATGAGGGACTTTAAATAACACAGAACTGAGGAAACATTTAATTCTTTTTAGTGAGCTAAGGCAACAGATGGACATTAATTTTTTGAAGAGCTGTGCTGTGGAAGATTTTCATTGTCTCCCGATTGTTTGTGTTGTCCTTCTGGAAGATATTAGTGCCCAGCCCTTCCAGTAGGAGGGGTTTCTTTGTACTCCAAGTCACTCTGATTATTTCAGTCTGGTGATGCAAATGTTTTTAGATAGCCTGTCTGGTTTAGCCCTAAATGGATTAGGTATGCTAATAGAGAACCTTTCCCCGTGCCAAACTCTAATGGCAGGTGAATCCTGGCCAGTGCAGGGCAACGAGCAACTACAGAGGTAGCCACTTTATCCTGATACAGTCCAGGATAGAGGAAAATGTCTAAATATAGCCAGGTAACCCCAAACATACATCTCTATGGGGTCATAAGTCCCAAAATATATGTCTTCTCATGTTCCCGTGTATTTTTAGGGACACAGATGGGCTTTCCTACCCTAAAAAGCTTTCATTTGCAGACAGAAAAGAGCTGTGATTTAGAACAACACATTGAATGGTTTGTCCTGTTTGTCTATTTAGTGCAAATGAGTGTTTTCAGGTTTTGTTCCCCAGAGTAGAGAAAGGTAGAATTGTCAACAAAGAGTATTTTGTTGACCTAGATTTTTATTTTGATGATAAATCAACATACTTTCCTCTGTTCTTTTGATGTTTCAGGCCCAGACTTTTCTTCCTGTATCTCAGCTAGACTTAAGATTTATGGTTTTTTGGAAGGTATTGCTGGGCTCCCAAAGAGAGTCTTCATCCATTTTGTATTGTTTCATGCTTCTTTACACTACAAACTGTTTCCCAAAAATGCTGGGGTTTCTTTTGTTCTTGTGCAACACCTTCTCTGACAGGAACTCCAATCCTACTGATCATCTTGTTTCTGTGATGGTACAAGCTGTGAATTACACATTCACATACACTTCATTTTCTTAAAACAGGGTGTGACTGGACCAGCAGGACCCCCAGGTCCAAGAGGCTTGCCAGGAAATGTGGTATGTACGCACCACTGTATTTGATTTCCCATCTTTGCCCTGATTTCTTTATTTAATATATTTAGTTTTCCCTTCCACAGGTTTTACTATCAGGTTCAAAAGGCTGTGTTTGATTATACATTTTTTATGGTTGAATTGAAAGATATGAAAGCACCTGGGAATGACATATCCATGAAACATATTCTCATATTCATTTGGAGCAAGAAGAAGGCATGGAGCTGCTTCATTCCTCACCAAATTGTCAAAAGCAATATTTGCTGCCAGCTTTTTGAGAGAAAAATGTCAATATTTATTGTCTCTCTGGTTTTGTTTCCTTTCCCTTGTTTTCATTTGTCCTTTCCTTTTGAAAACATGACTTCTTGATATAAAAATTGCATGTAAGGACTTGATTCTGCAGTCAGAGCCTTGAAATCAATATGGTGTCCTCCTTACCTCAGTAGATGTTCATCACCATTTTTAAGTTGTGCATGATAGAGTTTTTCATGTGTGCAGAAAAGTCTACTCCCTGCTTCACCAGTGAATTTTCTTTCTAGTGCCTGGGGTTTCTCTGGGTTTATACCAGAGTAAGTGAAAAACAGCTGTTAGACCCCATGTTATAATGTATTCAGGCACAGTGGTTTAGAACAGAGGGATCTTTAATGCAAAGTTTATTTCCTGGGCAATCCAAGAAATCTAAAATTGCTTTTCTACTAATTGTTAAGGTACATTTGGTTTAATTGTATTAATGTAGTGATTTAATTTCAAACTGAAAGATGACATTGAAAATGAAGACCTTTTTCAATTTCATATTCCTTTATGCAAACTTCTATACCAGTAATACAAATATATTACCTATAAAAGCTATTATATCTGGAAATAATTTATACTGGTGCAGAAAGGAAAATAATTATTGCATACATTCTGTGGGGAGGTCAATCCAATCTTACTGGTGCCAAGACATCATTTCACATCTTAAAATGAAGTACCACTCCGTAATGTGTTTTGGTGAATTAGGAAGTTACAGTATTTAATTTGGAGCTCTAAATCTTCTATATTTTGACAAGAAATCCTTTGAGATCTGCCAAGATGTGAAAAGGATTGAAAACTGAAATAGAAGGTAAAATGAACATAGCTGTGTTTTGCGGTGTATATCTTCGGAGAGAGTAGCCATAAAAAAATAATACTGTGAGACTACTGGCTTCTCTGATAAAGAGATAGTGATTGGGGGCTTGTTGGTAATGGATTAGGAACTGCTGAGGATTTCACTGAATGAAAAAAAATAGTTATTGGTAGAAGGAGAATGCACAAACCTGGGATTAGCTCAATTTCTGGTCTTGCTGTTCAGCTCTTTTTATACTGAAAAAAATAACTCCTTTAAGGATTTGGTACACAGCTCTTCTGTGGTGTTCTCTGGATTACAGGTTGTACTGGGAAATGTAAAACTGCTGCTAATCCTTGAGATAGATTGTACTGAACCCACAGGTCTATCCATTCACTTTAGGATCAAGTACTGCGTAAAAAGAAAGTTTTAAGCTTTAAAGTTCTTTTCTCTCCAGGGTGTGCCTGGAGACCCTGGACTACCAGGAAAGGAGGGAGCAAAGGGGGAAAAGGTGAGTTTGTTCTTTCATGGATTTGTTGCTTTTCTTCTTGGCCATATTAAGTAACCTGTGACAAAAGCAGTCTAAACTGGGAAATTATTTCATAGGTTCATAGATGGTTAACACCTTGGTTCATTAGATCATTTGAGCTGGAAAAGACCTTTAAGATGATCAAGTCCAACCCTAAACCCAGCTCTGCCAAGTCTACTGCTAAATCATGTCCCTAAGTGCCACATCTACACATCTTTTAAATACCTCCAGGGATGGTGACTCAACCACTTCCCTGGGCAGCCTGTTCGCATGCCTTTCAGTGAAGAAATTTGTCCTAACATCCAATGTAAACTCCCCTGGTGCAACTTCTTGTCTAACCTCCTCTATTACACATGCTATAAGGTTTTCACCCTGTTGCAATCTTTATAATTTAATAATTATAAATAATTTAATATAATTTATTAAATAATAATAGTAATTTTAACTGTATATTTAATATATACTGTTAATATAATAAATAAATAAATATAAATAATTTAATGAATTATAAACTAATAAGACCAGAGAGGTACAACTGCATACAGTAAAGTCACTGCTACACATTTTGCAATTATGATCTTCTGCTGTCCTCATCAGCTGACGAGAGGGGATTTGGTGTTTTAAGAACTTCCTGTTCACCACTGTAAAGCCAAAGCTGGAAGAAAAATTGGCTTTCATGGTTAAGAAACTGAGATTTCTGCTTTCCTGATAAGTTGTTGTACCTGGACCATTAGCTCAGCTTTCCAGTGCATCTTTTTTTACCTTTTGCCTGCCTTGCCTAACTGTTCCATCCCATCTTACAGGCAGGCAATGAGCTTTCTGAAGTCAGGAGTTGTAGTTTGTTTATATGTTGTACGGTGCCCAGCAGGGTGTAGTCCAGATCTTTGTTTCTTGGAGTAGGAATGATTAATGAGAAACATGGCCCCATATATATGCATATATATAGGGTTTAAAATGGGATGAATCCTAGCCCCTTCAGTCAAATGATATTGCAGGTTACTGAGATCTACCTCAGGGTCATGTGTGGACTAAGGGTTCCCTCATACAGCTGGCTCCAAAACATTTTGAAGTCTCCTTTTATTTTTCTTAAAGGAATTTACAAATGCTGTGAGGTGACTGAAGGAAAAAGACTTCCCGTAGAAGAGGGTTTTGTATGATACCAAGAGAAATTCAGTTGAGAAGGCTAGAAAAAACCACCTATCTCTCAGTCCTAATGAAAGACTTGAGACAGGAATGGTCTTTAGTCTGGTACTAAAAGTTTTGCTGGATTGTCTTCTGCAGGGTGATCCTGGAAAAGAAGGAAAAGTAGGTTTACCTGGGCCAGCTGGTAATCCAGGGCCTCCTGGAGAGCCAGGATTGCCTGGTAAGGGTAAAGATGGAGAACAGGTAAGTACTGCTGGCAAGCTTTGCACTTGAGTAGTTCAATGTGAGATAGACAAGCATGACTTCTGCAGGAGAAGAGTGGATTTGTGGTAGTTGGTACTGGCAGGCTGTCTAACTAAAGACACAACAGCCCTGGCTGTGCAAAACACTGCAGAGCACAGTGCTGCATCCAAGAAGGCAGAGAGAACTGTAGCTGTATTTCTGAAAATGAAACTCCCTTCAGCTTGCCATGGTGGCCATTGAAAATGTAGAGCTCTTCTCCTTGTGACCAGGACAAAAATTACTAGCTTGATGGAAGTTCCCTAAAAGCATTTAATTCTAGCAAAGTTAGCAGATTTAATTTGCTTACATGTTGTCAGTAAAATAATGCCAGAGCTGTGTGAGGCAAGGAATGTGGTGGTGGGGATGCTTGCTACCTTGACTGTCTCAAAGTTCAGGCTCCTGTTTGGCTGCATGGTGACTGTTTTCTGGTTTTGCTCTGTCACTTTAGGGGCAAAGAGGCCCACCAGGCTTGCCAGGACCCTTTGGACATAAGGTGAGCATGGACTATATTGTGGACTGCTACTCTTAATCCTGGAACTGGAGAAAAAGTTATGGTGAAAACATGGTCTGTTTTTCATTGGAAAATAAGAGTTTGTGAAGCTGTCACACAAAAATGCACTTCCAGCCTTTTTGGAGGTTCCTATCATCATTATTTATTATTCCTTATATCTTTTCTGTAGATGTAAATATTAAGATATTAATTAGGTGTATTCACCTTCCACATTTACAATTTCTTCCAGCATATTTAAAATAGCTTTTCTGACTTCAGCAATGCTTTTGACACTGTCTCCCACAACACCCCCACAGGCAAGCTCAGGAAGGTGGGCTTAGGTGAGCAGACAGTGAGGGGTACTGAGAACTGGCTGAACGGCAGAGCTCAGAGGGCTGTGACCAGCAGCACAGTCTGGCTGGGGGCCTGTAGCCAGCGGTGTGCCCCAGGGGTCACTGCTGGGTCCAG
>JAVJGJ010000037.1:3112666-3145380 GCA_035590215.1 Microhierax caerulescens | reverse complement strand
AACAATTTAATAGGTACAGCAAAAGCTGCACACAAGCAAAGCAAAGCAAAGCAGGGAATTCATTCACCACTCCCCACGGGCAGGCAGGTGCTCGGCCATCCCCAGGGCAGACGGGCTCCATCATGTGTAACAGGTACTCGGGAAGACAAATGCCATAATGCCAGATGTCCCCCCCTTCCTTCTTCTTCCTCCAGTTTATATACTCAGCATGATGTCACATGGTATGGAACCCTTCTTTGGCTAGTTTGGGTCACCTGTCCTGGCTGTGTCCCCTCCCAGTTTCCAGTGCTCCTCCAGCCCTCTGGCAGGCAGGACCCAAGGAACTGAAAACCCCTTGATTTGGTATAAACATCACCCAGCAGCAACTACAAACATCAGTGTCCTATCAACACTGTTCTCACATCAGAGTCAAAACACAGCACAGTACTAACTACTAAGAAGAAAATTAACTCTATCCCAGCTGAAACCAGGACACTGGATGAAATTCAGGTTTGCTTTATAGCTATAATCATGGCGTACCAGGGTATCCCAGCTTCACCTGTGTGCACACACACACTGCACTTGAATCTTTAATCCCCAGGTACCCAAGTAACTCCCCATCTGGTGGTCTGCATAAATAATACAGTGAACTGATTGGAGACAACAGACCAGCCTGAGACAAGGTGATTAACAGAACACCCAGTCCCCTTCCTGGCTGAGAATTTGGCCAAGTTTTAAAGCAGCTTTCCAGGTGGAAATTTTGGATAGTCTCAGAGAGTCCCCTAAATAGCCTCTGCTGGACCTAGACCTATTGAAAACCACTACTCGGATTAACATCCTCACAGGGGAATCTGGTACCATGCCAGAGACCTCTCCAGATGCATTCTTCTTGCAGAATCAACAAAACTGAACACAGATAAGATGCTTTTAAATGGTCAGTAGAAACTGTTCCTGCAGATGCAAAAATGGTCACGTAGGGCAACCTTCTGTATCTGGTTAAGATAGAAGATATTTTGTATGTTCTTTAAGGTACTCAATATGGATAGAACACACATATGCTTGAGTAATGACACAGAGTGACAGCCAGATGGATACAGGAATTTAACAGAGAATGGTCTGGGGAAATCTCACTGAGTCCAACTTAAAACACCACAGCAAGGATGCTTGCAATGCATATTTCTGTCACAATCTGGACAGTGACCAGCTATCCTGTTCAAAAGATTTGGTTTCCCATTTGAGAACTACTTTATGAAAGATTAAAACATAACCTTTTGTTTTGTTTGTTGTCGGTTTGTTTTTCTTTTCACAAACTAATGACTTGCTAATAACAGGAAAGAGAAAAGCCCATTGAGGGGTGTGTGGGTGTCCCTTTTCCAAACCATGACTTCCTGGTCCTTAAATTCTAAAGATGCTCATCATTTCTATGCCTTCACCTTGGGGAAACTGATACCAATACAACCCCACAAACAAGCAAAAAGGCTCGTTGCTATTTCAGGTGCAAGGGATTTGTTTGCAAGGCTTGTGCAAAGCAAGGTCTTGATTTTGAATTTTACAGGTGTCTTAAGGGATTTAAAGCTTCATCCTTCACACTATTGCAGTTCATAGTGTTTCCTGTGACCAGAAGACAAGTTAAAGCAATTTCAGTCTTTGTGTGACTCAAATGAATTTAACAAAGTCACATGGTAGATAAATGAGATTTAGGAGGGGTTCAGAGGATGTTGAAGTTGCAGATATTTAGAGGAGTTTACTGTTTGTCATGTGCAAGGAGCAGTGGTGCTCAGTGGCAAAAAGTAAAATATGTGCTAGTCCAGAGCAATCAGCATAGCATGGGAGTAACCAGGGGGTTATTTTATGATAATTTACAATTTTTTCTTTCTCTTGATCTGTAGGGTGTACCTGGAAATCCAGGGGAAAGAGGACCTCCTGGAAAACCGGTATGTAACTTAACTTCTGTATTATATCTTCCTTTTAACTCAGTTTCCACCTGTACACCTCACCTCAGAAGTGCAGTTCAGTGCATTTCCACTGCTGCTTTTCCCAGCAGAGCAACTGGAAACCCCCTAAGAACCACTAAGGGGTTATGATAAAAATACCTGTGGTGGCTTTGGAACAGTATGAAAATAACTGGATATCCTGCATGTAAATAAGAGCTAAAATTCTAAAGGCACTTTCTTAGCACCACTATGCAGCACCCTCAGCAAGAAATCCTCTTAGGTGTGATGAAGTGCATTGATAATATAGGGCAGCAAGTACATTTTCAGTCCCGTGAGTCCTAGGCAGGGCAAAGGAAACTAATGAGAGTCCATAAGCATGTTCAAGAAAATTTCTTATACATTGATGCCTTTTAAAATTGCCTGAGCTAATGAATTTCTCATTCCACAGGGTTCCTCACCCCTGCTCTCACCAGAGGACATAAATCTCTTAGTAAAGGTAATCACCCTTTGATGATGGTAGGATTTTAAGTGTATGTTTGATTCACATCTGACTAACATTCTGTGACGGGAAAGTGTCTGAGCTACAAGTGCAAAAGGTGCCTTTAAACACTCCGTCAAACCTTGAAGCTTGCAGGTCTCCTACTTACACTAGGTCACATACCGGAGATCAAAATCCAATGCCTTTTGATTGTCCCTAGCAGTGAAATGACTTACAAAGATCTTTATAACTTTGTGTATTTTGCAAAAGATGTTATTTTCAGCTCTTTCTGAGAGGCATGCGTTCCCAAGGAGAAATAAACTTTGTCCAGTTGCTTTACCTAAACCAGACAATTGAACACATATTAATAAAATGTCTGATTTTTCATGTATACTTCCAACAGTGACTGAGTAGTCCTGAACTGTGGGATGCAAAGTTAGTTAGCATGGTGCATCTAAAAGAATGCAGGTAATTAACCCCAGATGCACCCATGTTCCAAAACAATGATCTGTCGGTCTGCTTTTAGTGTCCATGAGAGAGTTGTCTGGGAAATGTCAGTATTTGATAGGTGTTGACTGCAGAATCTTTACAGATTTACATGGGCTGAGGTGGGAGATTTTTAAGCAGTCTTGGGACATGGCAAGAAATCCTGACTTATTGATTAAAAGAAACTAACACACACACCCCTTTTTATACCAATCCCATTAACAAAAGGACCCTTTTAAGACTGCTACTGTGAAATGCCTTCATTAAAGAGCTGTCTTATAGAGGTAAATATTTTTCTGGAGATTTTACTGTACGGTATTTTGGGGGGTTTCTGATCAGGACAATAGCAGGAGACTGATTCTTGGGCATATGAGGTCATTTTAATGTTCCTTTGTTTTCTTCCTTTGATTATGTTCTGATTAAACATACTCATATGCCTTGCATATTCTTTCTGCTTGGTATTTTTTTCACTCCACACTTGGTACAGATCTATATAAAGCAGCACCATGAAATCCCAGATGAAATTAGGGTTCTGTTGTTTGGGGTGTTTCTCAAGCACATATAAGTAGATAAATATGCATGTAGGGACTGAGACTTAGAAAGACAGTTTACCCCACAGTTTTACAACAGATCATTGACAGAGTTGGGTGTTGGAGCAAGGCCTCCTAACTGTCAGCCTGATGAGCTGCCTGTTGTGCTATGCTTTCTCTTACAGGCAGGATTCACTCCTCTTTTTCTGAAGGGTGTCTGCTTTTCAAATGGAAATGTCATACCCATGGTATATCATTTCCTGAGGATAGTAGAAATGTAAAGACTACTGAGATAATGGTTCAAGAAGTTTTGGAAGGAGGGAGGTAGTAATTCTCCATGACAGAATTTGGCCAGGACACTGACATTCACTTGATCTTCACAAATTCCATTGGATGAGTTCTCCTTGACCACGCTAGATGCTGAATACAGTTTCAGTTCTGAAAACAGAGCCCTAATTTCATCTGGGATTTCTAGGTGTTGCTTTATATAGATCTGCACCAAGTGTGGAGTGAAAAACTACCAAGAAGAAACATGCAGAACAGCCTTTCTGACATTGCACTCCATGTGGGTTTTCCCTAGCAATCTGCCCTCTGAGCAGTAACCCAGCTTTTTCAGACTGGTGTAGACAGAGTTTTCTAGTAGTCTTGTAGCTTCAGAATGAGGTTGTTCTTGGCAGTCTTGCTTTGTGGTTCTCTGGCCTTCCCATTAGGAGAAGCTTTTCCTTGGTTTCCTGATCATGGATGATCAGTTAGGATCTGTCCAATTAGAACTGATAGGGTACTTCCCATGGGACCATGTGTGAGCTCAGATGCTGACCCTTTCTCTGCTCCACACTGCCCTAATTTCAGTTCTGTAAGGCCAAGTGATCCAGATCCTACCTAGCATGGTCAAACTGCAAAGAGCTATGTATTATTATACTAGCACCACACTGATGCATTCATAATGGGTGTCTGTGGGGTCTGCTAAGTGCCTTACATCTATTGCTAATTTATTTCTCCCATCTTCCCTCCTAGGATGTGTGCAGTGAATGCCCTCCTGGCCCACCAGGACTAGCAGGCATCCCAGGTTTGAAAGGTGATAAAGGTCTCCGAGGACCACCAGGTAGAGATGGCCAGGATGGGAAAATGGTAAGAGAGCTGGGGAAGTGACCATGCCTTGGATGTGCTGTAAAATTGTTTTCCTTATAACATTTTTAAATGGTCAATTTTATTTTTTTTTCATCAGCAACCTACTGAATCTTTTTTAGATGTCTGTGGAGTCAATGGTCTAAACTAGTGTTTACTTCTACCTTTCCTGCGTTGCAGGGGAATGCTGGTCCCAGAGGTCCTGCAGGCCCACCTGGGCTTGATGGCCCAAAGGTTGGTTGGTTTTCTTTAGTTGTCTAAAAAACTTATTTGTGACTAGTTAGTACCCTGGCTAATGCAAGGTCTTGGTGGTATCTATCTATGTGTAAAAGAGGTAGGACTGGCCTGCTGGGTGGGCCCTGTACTGGCAATTCTCTGGAGTGCCACATGCGAGCAGAACTGCACAGCTCCCCACATGAACACTGTATTACCTAAATAATGTCTGCTACTGTCCAGTTGTTCACACACACACACACACATGCATACACAGGCACAGAGTGAAGGGCCTGATTTTTGATGTTGAATTCCGTTACATTGGTGTTTTGATGACAGATAAGGACTTGAGAGTAAGTTTAAATTCAAATCAGTTGAGGAAGAAATTAAAGCCTCAGCAATAGCCATCCTGCCTGTCCCTCTCTTCTATGAATCCTGTATGCTTGAATCATTTAAATTAAGGATGATGCAGTGGGCTACCAGACTCTATATGCACTATCTGCCATGGTGGGTTTATCCACAGACTGAATATTTCCTGAAACATGCTATAGGAATCGCTCCTTTCAACTATATAGTCCTGCCTAACAGTCATGGGATATAGGCCAACATAAAACTTCCAGTGTCTGAAGGATTCCAGTAATGTCACATTTCAAGCATTTCCCATGAAGAGGTCTGGCATCAGTCTGCTCACAATGCCAGTGCCTGGTCACAATCAAAACCTTTACAACTGCCTAATGTGAAATAAATCAGAACAAATCAATGAAGGAAGAGATAAGGTGATTTCACGATGGAGCAGTTTCCTCCAGACTTGCCACGTTACTGACCTACTGTCTAAAACAGCTTCTGCTGTTTTAACATCTTTGTATTTGCACTTATTGGAGTGTACGATAAGCTAATAGAGATTCATGAATTAATTTTATATCTTGCAATTAAAAGTGTGGTAGGGAAAGCAGTAGAGTCGCAAAAGCAAATATAGGGTTCATCAAAATGAAAGTATGTTCCAGGATAAAATTTGCAAAGGAATTAGTAACCCATGAAGATAATAACTAGCAGAAATGTGAGGCAGTCTGAAATATACCATGTCTGCAGCTTTCTTATATGTTATGAGAAATCAGAGATTTGGGCAGCAAGATTAAATGTTTAGGTGAAATAACAGGACCAATTTTAAACTGTACATGTGCACGTAAAGTAAAATCAAGTAATTGATTAATAGTCTAACTTGCATTCAGTAAAAAGGCAGATACACAAAATTTGCAAATGTTAAAAGAAAATACTGCAAGACCCCTAAGAAGACGCAAAGACAGTCTTCGTGTTTCCTTTCTAATATTAAGAGGATCCTTTCAGAGAAAGACTGAAAGAGCTCTGCACTTCTGAAGATGTTGTATATTTTTCTTAACACCATCCAAACTAGTGTTAGGTCCCATTTATAAAGAGAGCAGTAGAACTGCAGATCTTTGCTCATGAGCAGCTTCATGCCTTCTGGAAATATGAATTAGGCCTCTTTTAATTAAGAAATAGCAGCCTTCCCTCCCCCACTTGTCTCCTAGCTCCCACGTTCTAACCAGAATATTATTTCTATGGCCAAAAATTCATTAGTGCATTGTTCATAATTTGTTCTTCATCATCTCGGTATTTTTCACTGTATGAGACTCATCTTGCCTTACTTTAAGCATTGGTAATACAGGCACCTACATTTGAGTTAGCTGTTTCTGTTCTGTCATCACTAAGAAACAAAAAGAGAAAGAGAGAGAGAGAGAGAGAAAGAGAGAGAGAAGGAGAGAGGGAGAGAAAGAGAGAGAGAAAGAGAGAGAGAGGGAGAGAGAGAGGGAGAGAGAGAGAAAGAGAGAGAGAGGGAGAGAGAGAAAGAGAGGGAGAGAGAGAGAGAAAGAGAGAGAGAAAGAGAAAGAAAGAGAAAGAGAAAGGGACACTTTCTGGGTATGAATTCTCTCACTGGACCTTAGAAATGCAAATTCTCATGTACGTGAGACTACATCACAAAAAAATGTGCTATTCTGGGACTGTTCAAAGTCCATTCTTCACATATAATCCTGGCTCCAACATTGGTAGTGAAAGTCTAGGGAAGAGTTGAAGAGGAGGGCAAGCAGGACTCAGTCCTAATTTGTGATTTTAATGCTCAATCTCCAAGTGCTTTATGAAATAGGTATAAAAGCTGATACAATAGTGAATCTAAGTGACTTTCAGTGGCTTTTTTTTTTTTTTTTTTCATTATCAGGGTGCTAAAGGAGACCGTGGTATGACTGGGGATGCAGGAGAAAAAGGTGAACAGGTAAAAACAGAGTGTGCTTTCCAGCAGTGCCACCACTGTGATTGTGCCTTCAACAACTCATATGACATCTGTAGAGGAATATCCTTGTCAGAGGTAGAGGAGGAAGATGGGAGCTCTTCATCACTGATAAACCTCAAATGGACTATGCTGAAGAGTGGAACTATAGTAGTCTTCCACAGGCTTCCATCCCTATCTCAAATAAAACCCTTCCTGTATGATCTGTTTCCTTACCTCTAGATTAAATGCGGCCTGACCAGATAATGCCTAGATGAAATCAGATGAAATCTGATAAATACCTGACCAGATAATGCCTAGATGAAATCTGGGAGGTCAGGTGTCTTTGGGTTGAAAAAGCCAGTGTTTCTATCTGACTTAGAAGATGAATGTAAGGATGACTTCTTTTAGGAGAGACTGACTGAGATGTCACAGGAAAGAGGAGAATGGTCTAAATTAGAGCAGACTTCCATAGTTAATTTTGCCAAAGGCTGAGTCAATACCTTAAGGTGCAAATAAGCACTTCAATGAGATTTGTAGACTATTTTAAAGAGGTTTCCTGCCTGACCTCCTGCCATGTACAATTCCATAGTATCTGTTGTCATCTTCCATTAGCTCAGACTGAAGTACACATTAGAAAAAGTACACCTTAAATTTTACTATGTTTATTTCTGAAATACATCCTTTAAGAAACAAGGTTTTGCTTTAAAAAGCCATGGTTCTTTACTTCCTTATAACCAGCTCTCTGTGTATTGTCTCATTTTGATGTTGCCTCACAATGTTCAATCACCAGTTAACATTTATACAACTAGAAATGCACATAATTCATAAAGAAACTCTATTTTCTGCAGGGCCACCCTGGAATGCCCGGCTTCTTGGGGGCTCCTGGAAACCCTGGTCTGCCTGTAAGTTCCTCTGTTGCAAAGATAGTCCTGTACTTTCCCTATTAATAAAGGTTGTTGCAAGCTCCATGTGGAAGAAGACCATTCCCGTCTGTCTGTGCATTGTGTTTGCCTTTTCCAGTGGGTTCCAAATGGTCCCCTGGGTGTCTTAGAGTTCTCCACTCATGATAATTACTATTTAATACATTAGCCACTTTTCACTGATTGCTTCAACTCACTCTGTAAATTAATGCTAAGCCTCAGTCACCCTCTTTATACAAGGCAATGATGATGCAGACTCTTCCACAGAGACTACTTAGTAGTGTGTGTATAGCTATTTTCTTTTATGTGAAGTAAGTTGTCAGTCTAGAACCAGCAGATCTAAGAGTGTTGTAATTCTCAAATTTATGTGGTGGTATGAGACTGGATTTTCCCCAATTTTCATATCCTATGGGTTACTTTTGAATTTTAAAGCCTCTTACACATGTCCCTCTCTATCACCATCCTTCTCATTCCGAATTTTACTGTCTCTGCAAATATAGTTATGCTTCCTTGTATTTAAAAAGGGGTGACAGTGCAGAAGCAGGGCTGAAATAACTTGGCTCTCCTACTTGTGATAACATTGCTTAAACCCTCCAAGAGTTGGGACTTTTCCTGAGTGAAGGCCTTTTCTTTCCAAACCACCTTTCTTTGCCCAGAGTCATCACTACTCATATTGCTGCTTACAGCGCAATTTGGCTCTGCCATGCTGAGGGTGTGCAGCCTTCGTCTGTTCTGGGGATCAGCACAGTCTCTTCAAAGCTGAATTTACATTGCACTGACTAAATGACAAGAGGTACCAGAAAGGAGGATTAGGTTAGAATTGTTTTCAGATGGTAGCAGTGCCTAAAGGATGCTGAATGCTTTGCCACTGGGACAACATGTGGGCTTGTTTTGTGGGTCATTCGCTGTCCCGTGAGCATTATTTTAGCAGTTAGTAACACAGACACATTTACTGTGTCTGTATTAACCTCATACTGCCACAGCCATAGGGCTATTCCAGTAGGATTAAGACTCTTAAAATTTTCCTATCAGACCCTCTGATTAGACTCACAGTCAAAGGAAATGTGCAAAGTAAAACTGAGCCTGTGAAAGCAGAGCACTCTGTGATGTTATCCTAGATACTTTTTCTTCAACTTTTGCTGACTTTTTCCTCTGTCTGCATTGACTTGTGGCTCCAGGAGTTTGTCTGCCACAGCATGTGCTTCAAACTGCTCTCATAATTTCTGTTCTTTAGAGTTATTTTTGTCAAAAGATTGGGTTTTTCCTATTTTTCCCCTATTTTCAGAAGGAAGAGCCAGGACCAAGCTCAAATATCAGACTATTTTTTTGCTTTGGAGACTGATTGCATGCAGAGGTTGGCACTGCTTTTCTGTGATGAATGAAGAAATGATGGAATAAATACTGAACTGAGTGGCTGAAGAAAACGTCAGTGTTGCCAGCTGTGATAGGGAGTGTGTTGACAAATGTACAAATGCGTTAATCACTCATGTGGTTTCTGTTCTATTTTGTTCAGGGACCAGATGGGGCACCAGGACCAATAGGACCAGCAGGAAGCCCAGGAGACATAGTAAGTTCTAAGCTGTGTGTTTCACCTACATTTAGGTCTGTGAAGTAAAGCTGAGCTGGAACCCATGTAATGTCCTTTGAAATCTTTCCAAAATATCCAGCCTTAATCAACTCTACATCTGCAAGTAGGACCTCCTCAAATAACCACAGATGACTCTGTTCTTGCAGATCTGTTTACGCACCAAATGAAACTCTGAATCAGCCAAAACATAATCCAGTCCATGGGACTTCTGAGGAGGTTTTCACACCTCTGATCTGTCTGTCCTTGTTATTAACATCTCTTCGCCTCTAGAACAGGATGACTAAATCTGTTAGAATGCTTCGTGACTCAGGCTAACACCTGAATGGTGCATGGGGACTGTCAAAATGAAACCAGCAACTTGTTGAAGGATGTCATGGCACAGACTGCTCAGATACTGGGACCTGAGATCATTCCCTAGCATCAAAGTACTAATATAGATGTAATTTTTGAGAATTCCATGAAGAATTTTGCTACATCTGTTCCATTTGAAGGGTGTTCAGATGCTATGTTACAGTAATGCATCAGAAAATCCTGGGGGAGACAGGTAATCTGATTGATGCTAACTTCAGGCTGAAGACAAAAAAATGAACCTTTCCTGAGTAATGCATGCTGTTGAGCTGGAACAGTTTAAGGCTGTAATTCTGTGATTAATTTCTAGAGCAGGGTTTCCTAATGAGCAAGGTGCCTTTTGCAGATCCATTTCAACCAGAACTTCATCATAAGTGAACAGCAATGGTCCTTCTGATTATGAAATCAGTGAGCACTCTCAGCAGAGAGGCCAGAGACTACATAGACAGGTTGGCTTAAATGCCCTTTCAAACGGATGATCGAAGTTGAGACACTGAAAGACCTGGGACGCTATTGTCCTGTCCTGTGAAGTTAGGGGATTTCTTGGGACTGAGGGCAAGGCACTACTCCTAGTTACTCATTTGATAGGTATAAAATACAGATCTTCTACTTCCCAGCTAGATACTTCATGCAGGAGGTTTAGGACTAAATACAATTAAACTTCAGAAAAAAATTACCAGTGATTTCAGTGGTTTCTCCATCTGTAACAACTTATAATACTGGATATTGTATACCGAAGAGGGTTCCCCGTGGAGAGTTGGCCAAGTCATGACAATCACACCAATATGGCTACATGCCGTGCTCTTTATTTAGCAACTTTGTCATATTTATACTTCTAATGCACTGTTCATGCAGCAACTGCTTAACACTCATTGGTTAACAATTATGTATTCATGTTACTTGTTGACTGGTTGTCATGCTGCAAGTGCCTAAGTGTGCTAACTTAGCAGCTTTCATATCTTGCTTGGCATCCAGCCTTGTTTTTTGCACAGTGCTTGTTATTCTTTATTTTGCCTATTCAAGGACAGTTTAAGATCTTCAAAGTAACTTTGTAATCTGCAGGCCAGGGTTGTCCAATCCTTGCAGGGGTACAGCATACCCTTGTTCTACAAGAAATTCCTCTACAGTATACAAAAAGAAAGCCCTCCGGTTTAATCTAGAAGGAATTCAAGGAAACCTTGTACACTGTGTGACATGGGCTACAAGACCAGCTTCCCACACTTGTCCCTTATCAGACTCCACATGTGATAAATCTTCATCTGATAGAAGCATCTGAGGAGCTTGTCTGATCCACGGTGTTTCTGCTTTATTTCCAGGGTAAAGATGGCCCTCCAGGTCCACAGGGCCCACCAGGGTTGCCTGGACTTCCAGTGAGTGCGGTTCAGCTCCTTCTAATTCAATACATTAAACTGTTCATAAACACATATGTGTGTAAAACAAGAGGTGACATTTCTGAGGTGTTTTGAAGGCTATGCACGATCTGTTGTGGTATCTCTCATGTTGATGTTATGTCCTTGGCTGTATTTGATCACTTTAAAGCTAAGTGTTAATCACCAACATGAATCAGGTCAGTTCCTTATCTATCTCCTCACTGGAAGAAATACTCTTATGCAGAGCACGAAAACCAACTAATAGCTCTAGTTTAAGTGCACAAAAATTCACTGAACGAAATACTGTCTTTATCTGAATCCACAGTCAAAATAATCCCTTTGCAGTGACTCAAGTCCAAATGCATCTTGGACATAGACTCTTCTCTTCTGGAAAATGTATTAGTATAAAATTTGGGGTTTTTTAAATCTGTCATGTGGATGGGCCAGAACTATTTCCAGTGTAAAGTAGCACAGTTGAATGAAGATAATGGCATTATAATGTTATATAACAGCTGTTTTCAGAATCCTGTTTTAAGACTGTTGGAGTGCTTGCCTTGCTGCAAAGGAGAAAACCCCTTAGACTTGCCATGCTGTAAAATGGAAGTTTATGTTGTTAGTGTGGTGTGGCAAGGTAAATTTATGGCTGAGCTATAGTAATAGGGGAGGTTTTGGAGGATTATGCAAACTCAAGTATGCCACGATGAAGCAGATGTCACTGTGAAACTCGCACTGACAAAACCCACACCAGTCTTCCCCGCTGACTCCTTCCTTACACCCCATTTTGCATTTCATTTACAGGGTATTGCTGGGAACGATGGCAAAGATGGCAAGCCAGGGTCTCTTGGTGAACCGGTAATGTAATTTAAAATTGTTTCACTCAGGCAATCAGAGCCTGCTTCCAGTTATTGTTTGTGGAGCTGCCTATCTGTGGGTGCCTTGAGGGGGCACGGAGCCTGTTTGCACATCTGTTTTTTAGCACCAGAAGGACTATATTGTCTCGAGCAATTTATAAGAGTTACACACTAGTGATCTTGAAAAGAAACTGGATTCTTTTACAGCTACCATAAATACACTAAAACTTAGTGATTCCACTTTTACAGCTATTGTAAATATCGTAGAGAAAGAAGGTTGTCTTGTAACATTAAACCTAGTGATCCATTTTTTATGTAGAAGATTATGGGGCATAAAAAGTTTAGAGGAGGTGTCTTTAAAGAAGCCTTTTCTGGATTGCTCTGTGACAGTTCTGTTGTCCAGGATTAGAGGGTTTATATTTAATTTTCTCTACTTAGTTTACACTTGCGTTTGCTGAGGGGAAAAAAGCTGAGCCATGAAGTTGTCAGCCAAAAGGAAATGTTAATAAATTGGGCAGTGAATGCCATTCCTTGCAGCTGTATTTGTTGCATGAACAACATGCTTCCAGTATCTGCCATTTCCAGCCTTTCTGTGCCTTGTAAATGGGACTTAGTGGTTCTGGAAGGAACCATCAGTTGTGGTGGTTTGACCCCGGCTGGGATGCCAGGTGCCCACTGAAGCTGCTCTATTACTTCCCCCTTCAATTGGACAGGGGAGAGAAAAATATAATGAAAAGCTCATGGGTTGAGATAAGGACAGGGAGACATCACTCAGCAATTACCATCACGGGCAAACCAGACTCAAACTGGGGAAATTAGTTAATTTATTACCAATCAAATCAGAGTAGGATAATGAGAAATAAACCTGAAACTGAAAAACGCCTTCCCCCCACCCCTCCCTTCTTCCCAGCCTCTACTCCTGCTTACCTTCTCACCCCTAGCAGTGCAGGGTACCGGGAATGGGGTTGCACTCTGTTGGTCACACGCTGTCTCTACCATCCTCACACTGCTCCAGCCGGGGGTCCCTCCCGCGGGACACAGCCCTCCAGGCCCTGCTCCAGCGGGAGCCCTTCCCACCGCTGCAGCCCNNNTGCTGCGGGGCGGGGGGAGCTGCTCCCCCGGGGGCTCGACGGGCCGGGGGCGCGGCCCGCCCCGCCGGGGGCTCCAGGGGCTGGGGGGGAATCTCTGCTCCAGGCCTGGAGCAGCTCCGGCCCCTCCGGCGCTGCCCGGGGGGCTGCAGAGATGTTGCTCCCACACACTCCCACTCCTCTCTTTCTGGCTACAGTTTGTTGCACAGGTTTTTTTTCCCCCTTAAGTATGTTATCCCCAAGGTGCTACCACCATTGCTGATGGGCTCAGCCTTGGCCAGCAGTGGGTCTGTCTTGGAGCCGGCAGGCATGGCCTCTATGGGACATGAGGGAAGCTTCTGGCAGTTTCTCACAGAAGCCACCCCCTGCTACTAAAACCTTGCCAGGCAAACCCAATATACCAGTCATTAGGACGGCTGGTGTGGGGAGCAGCACTTGTCACAGCAGCTACAGGCAGTTGCATGTTTGCATCAAAACACCTGGTGTCTATGTGCAGTTGCTGATTTTGTATGCGCTGACTAGGTGTTGGTGTGGTTCTGTGCATTGCCCCTCTGACATTAAAGCCTGTAAAGGTGCACCAGTCCAAAGGTGTAAGCTGCCTTTGAACCTGCAAGGCTGCGTTCCTGGCAGTGCAGGTAGCAGTATGTTTGGGCATGTCTGTCACTACTGTCCTCTTTGCATGCTCAGACTCTGGCATTGCAGGAGGAACCCTGTATGAAGTCTTCAACAGCAGAGAGATGGACCTAAGACTAACATGAACATGATTGTTTCCCATAGGGAAAGCCTGGAGAACCAGGGCTCCCAGGCCAGGAGGGTGCCAGAGGCTTACCAGTAAGTGCTGCTCTAAAGGGTTCCATCAGTCACTCTTCTGTACTGTAGCTTATTGGTGGGCAGATGAGGTACTTTACTGATGCAAACATATATATACCAAGGAGCTAGCCTGGTTGAGAATAGTCATGGCATTGTGAGTAAATAAATAATCAACAAAAATTGAACACAGACATTTCCAAGTCCTTCACACTTGGAGTGGGTCCCTTATCTAGAAGTTAAAGCCACAACCTCATGACACCCCTTCTACCAGAAGGCATAGTCATATCTGTAGCCCTTGTGTTCTGTTACATGTCCTCTGAAAGGATGGGGACAATGAAATTTAGGGTTAAATAATTTATTAGCTAGTCACACCAGGAATACATACACTACAGTCTTGGTCTTGCAGCGTAAGGGGCTATGGAAAGCTCTTCCTGTGATGTGACCCTTCCTAATCACTCCCTGGGACATGGCAACTCCATGCTGATCAGTCCCCAGTAATCTTAGGCAAACTAGAACAGAAGGTTTTTAAGTAAACATTCAAGCTAGACTTTATTCTTAGTGTTTTGTGCATCATGGTAATGGATAATTATTGACTTCATTCTCTTTTGTAGGGTTTCAAAGGTCAGAGAGGAGATACAGGTCCCCCAGGTCCCCGGGTAAGTAATGTGTACCTCCCACAGGATCCTTTGGAGAAAGATTGTGTGAATTGAAGTTGATATTTCTGAGGCAATAGGTTAAAATGATGCCTGGTCTGTTTTTAACATGTCTGTTTTCAACTACAATTCCATGGGCCACACCTATGGCATAAAATCACAGCAGCTGTCTTCATTCCTTCTGCCAAAGTTCTGATTCTGAGCAAGGTGAAGCAGGTGGTAGAGCTGAGTCCCCTGATGCTCTGCTTGAGAGAGCCCCTTGTGAGGAAGTTTAAAGGATGCCTCCACACCACATCCGTCTGGTATGAATGCTGACGTACAAGATAAGGAACCCTACTGCACTTGTTGCACAAGTATCTATCAGCTATCCTTCAAAAATGCCTAAGAAGGGCAAAATAAGTTCAGACAGAATTTACAGAAATGAGAATAAAAATGTCTCTAGCCCTTCGACTTAGTTTTCAGTGGATCATAAAACCCAAAACTCAAATCCTGCATGAAAAGTTGGTCTTCCTTCTGTTCTGAGCCATACAGTACAAAAATCTCCTTAGTATAGAAAGCGGAATACAAAACTCCGAATGTCCTTTTGCCTAATTCTGGCTTTTCACAGGGAAATAAAATGCTCAGCCTGCAGGAGCTTAGCTGCAAAATGTAGTTCTGGAGTTCCTCATCTCTTCCTCGTGGTAGTTTCTGTATCATGAATAGGTTGGCAGTTTTCAGTGACTGCACTAGCCATAGCAAATATTCTGCTGGAAAGGAGCGCACTGTCTTGTGCACCGCTTACAGAAGATGCTGTATATGTTTATAGGCTGTGTGTCATGTATGATGAACAAGGCTCTTGTTGGCTTTAAAAAAGTTTTCACTGAGCTCAGTCCAATATTGCAGAAAGCCCATACTGCTTATGGTGTTTCTGGTCTGTCTTTGACCTTGAGCTGATCTTTTTTTTTTTTCCTTTTTGCTGAATTGCAGGGGGAGCCAGGTGTGACAGGCCCTGCTGGGCGTGAGGGGCCACCAGGGAAGGATGTAAGTGTGCTATTTTGAGCAGAAACTAATCTCCTTCTCCCTGACAAATGAAGTTTTTAATTCACAGCAACCCTGGCCTAACAGCTGCAGAAACTGCAAAAAAGGGTGAATTACTGCAGCAGTGCACAGGGAATGATTTGTGCAAAGGTTGTTAGGGTAACAAAGAATTTGAGGGTTTTGTCACTGCTCAGCTGCTGAGGCTAAAATGTCAGCTATATCTTTGTAAAAGCAGAGAAAGGTGCATTGTTTAAATCCCAGGCTGTGCTGCATAGCCACGGCCCTGCTTTCTGCCACCCCATTCCAAGCAGCACCTCATTTTGCAGGTCCCACTGGGCCAGGTTCTGCTGTGCTTCCTCTGCTGAAGCTGTACCTTACTGAGTGCGTAGCTGCACTGAAATCTGGGAAATGCCTGTGGAATAAGATGATGCTGCTCAGAGGAAAAAGAGGCAGTATGAACAGGTCCTCTGACATTATTAGCGTCAAATGCAGTCAGGTAACAAAGTGCTGGGAGAGTGCAGCTGATGTGGGACCCTGCAGTAGCTGCTGAGCAGTGTACCGAGAGGCTGATGGGCCATTGCCATGGGACTTGGGGAAGTGGTTTCTCATTTGCTCGCTCCTTGTATCACTGGAAAACTGTTGTGCTGTAAATGGTACCCTACGAAGTAAAATGGAAGATAGACCTAAGGGAACCCCGCAAAGAAGAAAGAAGCAGGTCTTAAGTTTCCCTCAAGAGAGAACAAAGTAGTCAGTTCTTGAGAAATACTAGAGAATCTCTGTCCCTGAGAAATCCATCTTTAAGATAACCTGGTAATAATGGTTTCTGGCTGTAATCTGCCTGAAAAGTTATAGATGTTTAAAATTCAAAAGATTGGTCTTCCTCATACATAACTGAAAAGGGATAGCGAGCCTCCTTTAATGCTGTTTCCCCCTAATATGTGAACAGTGTAATTTAGTAGAAACATTTTTCCTGTTTGCTCATCTTTATGTCAGATCTTTCTCACTCACCAGAATATGGTTCTTCATTTCAGGGTGATACTGGTCCCATAGGACCACAGGGCCCTCGAGGATTCAGAGGGCCACCGGTGAGTTTTCTGTCCTGACAAACCATTTTTGGAGGTACATTGTGTATAGTGGGAATGTCTTGCAGTCCAGAACCCTGGTTTGGATGGAGAGTCTTAAGCAAGATTCAGGTGATGTTTGATTAAAATATTTTGCCTACTTTGAGAAAGACAAATCAGAATGATATTGCTAGAAACTGGTGAAGACTTCTAATACTGCAGTGGAATGATGGTTGCTGACTCAGTGGGAAGAACGGTTTAATGGATTCTGCCAGGACTGCAGTGTCAGAAGTGCTCATATTCCGCTCCTGCCTCTGGCATCTCACTTGTTTCTTATAGTGCCTCAGTTTTCAAAAGTAGAGACTAACTGTGGTTGCCCAGTTTGAGATATATGGGGTCCAGTTGTCATACTATTCATTTTTTCTCATGCTCTCTCTAAATTATTCTTTTTTCGGGGGAGGAGGGGGAGCATAATTTTAGGAAAATATTTGTTTAATTGAGCAACTGTAGAGTTTTATTACAACTTCAGTGGAGAAATGGCAATTCAGTTGACATCTCAGAAAGTGTCATTTGGGATGGTTGAGAAATTACTTTTATTAATTTCATGGGTTTTTCAATTCTCTCTTGAAAATCAACCCATTCCAAATTTGGATGCAGGTCTCTCTCGCTGAACCTAGGCACATCTTTAATATGTTGCAATGAGTGATTTCATTTCCTGTTTGGAAGACCTGCTAGTGAAACAGATTCTACAACATGTCTCATAATCTGGGCAAAATGCTGATTCAACTAGCAATGCCAGGAGCTGGAGCGGCAGGTCCCTCTGAGCTGGGAGGGTAGGGGTTTAAATTAGAGTGCAGGAACATATGGAGAGCTCCTGTATCTACCTTGTAATTTACCTCATTATTCCTGTACTGCTGGCATCGCTCACTAATGTGTCATGCCCCACAACACTATCAATGAATAAAAAGATTTGAGGAGACAGAAATGATCATAACTCCAGGCCATATTGTTCTTTGGAGAAGAGATGCTTGGGGTTTTGTATGTTGGGGGGCAAAGTATCAATTTCTCTTGTTCTTCCTCTGCTTTGTTTCTTCTCTAATAAGTAGTGTGAGGCATGATTTTTGGATATTGCCAGCAAAAGGGCTGTTCTTAACGGTCAGCTCCAATGCAGGGAAAAACGTCCCTGCATGGTGAGTTGGGAGGAAAGAGGAATAGGGTGTAGAATTTCATCTCACCAAAATTTAGTTGGTGTAGATGTACAGTTTAGGTACTTTGATAAAAAATGGTGAGAAACAGGTCCTTTTAAAGGATGTTTGGCTTAATCTGGTGTCAGGCAAGTATCAAATGCCTCAAGGCTTTAAGACAAGTGTTTTTCTCCATTTCACAAAAAAGGAGAAGCCTGATATGATTAGAAAATAGATGCCTAGCCTCTGTACCCTGATTCAGATGATAGCCCTGAGAAGACGATAGTAGATGGAATTTGCAGGACCTACATCATGTGGGAGAGAGGAAGTGCGGTAACACAGGAAGGTGTGGGGGAATCTGCAGATATCTGTCAGCTAGGGCAGAGCAGTTTAACGTTGACCAGTAGTTGCCAAGAGATGCTTCAAACATGGATTAAGGGGCCAGTCTGAACACTGGTGACTTGGAGCAGCTCTGTCCATCCAGTATGCTGCTGCATATGATAAGGATAAAAGTGAAGAAAAGGAGGAGAAGAAAGAGTGCTGGCTTGGTCCTCTTCAGACTAGGGGATTTGGGTCCACATCTGTCAGTTTTTGTCCTGAGATGGGGTCAGCCATGCAATCAGGGATGCAGAAATCGTGGGGTCAATTGAAAATAAGAGATCCTTACTCTGCAGTCTGCCAAGAGAGGAGACTGGACAATGCTAAAGAAATCCCTACTGGTGCAACAGGAGGTGGATATTTTTAACTGTTGTATGTTGTGGTTTAACCCCAGCCAGCAATTAAGTACCACGCAGCTGCTTGCTCATTCTTCCCCTCCCCCCGCCCCCAGCCCCAGTGGGATGGGGAGGACAATTAGAAAAAGGTAAAACCCATGACTTGAGATAAGAACAGTTTAATAATTGCAATAAAGTTAAAAAAACCCCAACCAATAACAATAATAACAACAACAATAATTGTAATGAAAAGGAGAGAGAAAAAGACAGGAATAAAACTGGGGGGTAGGGTGGGGGGAATCCAAACAAGCGATGCACAATACAATTGCTCACCACCCACTGACCAATGCCCAGCCAGTCCTTGAGCAAAAATTGCCCCTCCCAGCCAACTCCCCCCAGTTTATATACTGGGCAGGATATTCCATGGTATGGAATATCCCTCTGGCTAGTTCAGGTCAGCTGGCCTGGCTCTGCTCCCTTCCAGCTTCTTGTGCACCTCTCACTGGCAGAGCATGGGAAACTGGAAAGTCACTGACTTAGGCTAAGCACTACTGAGCAACAATTGAAACATCAGTGTGTTATCAACATTGTTCTCATGCTAAATCTAAAACATAGCACGGAACCAGCTGATAAGAAGAAAATTAACTCTGTCCTAGCTGAAACCAGAACATAGTATACATTGCTTCACTAACCTTTTTCCTTTTGACACAGGGCAAGAATGGATTGCCTGGATCTGCAGGAGAACCTGGCCCAGCAGGTAACCCTGTAAGTACCACAAAGGGAAACTCATGTACCCAGTAGTTACGTCAAGGAGAAGTGACTGATGAGGTACAGATGGGGTGGATTATATGTAGCTGCCTATCATCCCTGAAGTTGCCGTGTGTGAAGATCGCTGATCTGAAAAGCAGTGGCTGGCCCTGACATTGCAGGGGTGGTGGTGGGGTGGTGGTGTGTGGCTATGTTCCTGAAACTGAGCTGCTAGCTGGATCATCATTTTTCCCAACAAAAGTTAAGTGTTCTTGGAAAAACGAAATGAATGATTACCTGGTATGGAAAAAAGATTGGCATGCCTCAATTTCACCAGTAGCTTTAATTTTGCCAAGCATAGAGTGTGCAGCCAGCAGACAGTTGTCACAAGGAAGGAGAGGGCCTCAGGGAGTTGTCAGACTGCCATCGAGGAATAGCAGCAGCAGAAAAATCCTCCCCAGGCACTTGGGCAAAGAGCAGACAGTGGGCAGTAAACCAAAATCACTAAGCAGAATGAAACACCCCTGGGGGCATCCTGTGTAGAAGAACAGCATGGTAATGAAGAGCTGTAAGGAGGACAGTGAGGAGCTGGGTGGTTGTTTTCTCTGTTTTGCTGCTGCAGATTATTCAGGATTCAGCAAATCCATGCAAATGTAGCTTTGTGTCCAGTAGCATCTATTCCAATGCATGGCTCTTCCCCCTCTTTGTCCACCTAGGCATTTACAGCTTGCTGGGCTGTTAGATTCAGATAGAAACAAAGGCATAGCAGGAGAAATCTGAAAAATTGAAACAGCACTTTATTCTTCTTTATGGCCTTTGTAATGCCATAAAGCAACGTCAGCCTCACCACAGACTTGTGCCCTGAGCATCTGTTGCTTTGCTGCAGGGATGTCCCCTCCTAAGTGGCCACAGAGAAGCAAGCAACACCATTCTGCATGGGGAGGTGATAGCTCACAGATTACAGGTGGGGCAGGGGTGGGGCAGTCTCTCAGCCTTTCTGCAGCCAAGAATAAGTGCTATGTTTTTTTTCTCCTTGACATAATTTCTTCTTACCTTCCTGGGACTACTGCCATTGCTTCTTACCCCATAGATCCCTGCTGTTATCTTTTCAACCCTCACTTCTTCTCCTCAGCATGCCCACACTTGTTCCCAATTCCTGACACTGATTTTTTGGCTTTCTGGTTCTTCACCAGTCCACTGTGGCTTTGGGATGCCTTGTGAGTGCAAAAATGGGGGTTATTTTTTCATCATCTTCTTGTTATCACATTACCTAGACAGGCAGCCAGTGACCCAGGTACTCAGAGGAAGCTTCTTGCACAAACACAGAACTACAGCTGTCTCTGCTCCAGAAGATTTACAGTCCAAAAATAACATAAGGGACTGAAAAACGATAAATTCAGATCGATGAGAAAGGGGAAACAATGAGACAGTGTCAGTCAGCAGAACAGTCATCTCATCAGTACACTTCTCAGTCATTAAAAGGAATCCTCTCCCTTTCATAAAGGTTATTATGTGAAGTATTTCCTTGTGCTATACACGAATCCATTTATTTCCAACCTTGTCTGGAAATGCATTAATTTCCTTCACAGTGTGGGGTGACAACCCAATATATTATATTTCTATTTTGAAAAAAAGGAGAAGCAAGAAAGGTTATCATGGCAATAAGGATTTCTTTTCCACCTTCACCATTACTGACTCGTAATCACAAGGTAAAACCTGCCAGGAGCCTTCCCCTTTTGCATCTGCTGTTTTGACTGTGCCCATCCCAATTCACAGGGCTCATGCTTAAGCCTGCACACAGCAAGGCAGCCCAGCCCCTGAAATCTGCAGGGCTGATTGCATACCTGAAAGCCACGTGCTTTGTGCCTGTCAGCTTCATTGGTGTTCATTTGACCGTTACAGGAGACCAGCTTAAAATGAAGACAAGTTTTACTCTAAGGAGAAAAAGCGGTATGTGCTGAATGAGAAGGTAGGGGACAAAGTTGTGAAAGAAAAGGTTAAAAGAAGAGTAGGAAAAAATATCAGAAGTGTTTTTGAGACAGCTCTGTGTCATGATCTGCCATTTAAGCTGCCCTGATCTGTTAGAAAAAGGGATAGTTTAGCAGAAAATCAACAGGAGATAAGTAAAAGGCTGACATTTTTTAAATTGAACCTGGAAATAAAGGCAAAATAAGTAGCTGTCTGTTGATTGTATTCTCAGATTTGAGCAGTATGACCACCTGCACCATTTCCCTGTCATTACCCATCACAGCATTTCCACTCTGTGACACCACCTTATAAACCGTGCATGCCAGGATAGCCACGGAACACACCTCCGGCCTCTCCCATAATCATTGCTTCCTTTTCATCTTTTCACAGGGACCCCACACAGCTTATTAATAATGCAAGCATGGTGCTTGCATCTGCTTTTCTAAATTGCTTTATTCTTCCTTTCCTTGTCAGTTTTGGGAGTCCTGCTGCTATGGTGAAATTTCCCAGTTCCAATGTATCTGTAAATGCATGCTCTGGAAAAGAGATGCTGGAGAAAGGGCTGCTAGTAACTGTCTCATTTCTGTCCTAAGGGTCCTAAAGGCAATAAAGGAGAAAATGGAAGCCCGGGACTCCCTGGCTTCATAGGACCCCGAGGACCACCTGTAAGTATATCTGGAGATGCATTACACCCACTCATAACCTGTTTTTAAATTTTGGACTGATGAAGATGGGATACCATCATCTTTAATTAGATAAAAAAAACCCCAAACATAAGCAGGAGATCTGACTGATCTAGAAGCTATACACTTTTTCTTCCAAAGGAAACTGGATTGCAAAAATAGCATTTTTTATATGGATGTAACATCCATAATCTCATTTACTGAGCTAGTACCTGCCAGTCAGCCCTGATAACGTGCACATTAATCAGACTGGTTCAATAGTCTTCTTAATATGGGTATGGGATATTTAGGTTCTCAGCTGCTATCTCTGCATGAACCTCTGAAAGATTAAATAGGGAAGTTTTAAGTGCTGATAATAATATAGGTATTTATGATATTTGCTGTGCTAAGGTAAATTCCTTCATTACCAGCAACAGAGGTACATTGCAATTAAGGAATTCATGTATCTCCCAAAGTGATCTAAATTATAACTATACATGTGAGAACATCATAGACTTGAAATCCAATATCTTTAGTCCTTCCAATGCAAGTAAAATATGTTACATTCCACTGGAAGAATGGAAAAGGTGAATTCTAGATAAATAGGTAAATATTTTTGTTTCTAGCTCTGTTGTGACTTAAAATGAGATTTAAAAGGTTTTCATATGATTGTAGCACAGCTGAATCTTCCACAGGATGATTTTTTCTTTTCTTTTTTTTTTTTAATGATTGGAAAGGGAGTTTCATGATGAAGAGAGGAGAAAGAAATATTTCTTTGAAAAATTAATTTAAAGCAGCAAACATGGTGACCATTTAAAAGTGAGGTGGCCCTAAGGAATACTCAAGTGAGCCTGATGTTGCCTAATTTGAATTTGATGTGAAAACACATTGCTCATGTGTGCATGTATAGATGCTAGCACTAACAAAAATGTTATATGTGTTTCCCTATTACAGGAAAAACACCACCTGCATGCACACATTATAGATATGATCAAGATTGTGGATTGTAAATGGACTATAAAGATGAATCTTTCACAGAATTTTAGCAATCACTAGTTTAATGCTTGTTTTGCTTAATCAATGCACTTCAGGACTGCTGTGAAATATTCATTGAAATGCTAAAATGCAAAATTGTATTGCCTAATTATCACATTATCAATGCAGAATACAGGAGAAACAATCCTAATAGGGTGTTCAAAGTGAGGTTAATTAATGTAGTTCTGAAATACATGCAAGCTTTCAGGCTCAAACTTGCTTTATCACTGGCTCTGTATGCGTTATCTTGGCTTGTGTAGTACATGATGGTACCTCTGCTTACAAAATTTACTTCCATTGCATCTTTAGATTATTGTGGGTATAATATTGACAGTGCTTCAGCTAAAACAACCCAAGTAAAGTGTATGAAGATTTGTGAAATGTTTGTCAGTGAAAGAAGTAAAATGCGTTGAAAGCAGGAACGTAGTTTCATGGAAACATCTGTCCTGCTCTCATCTGGTTTGTTAGAAATTAGTTACTGTTGTTTACATTTACATGATATGCAGCTTCACTAAAAAGTGCTTTCTAAGTACTGAGATGTGTCTTTCCAGGAATGACCTATAGCAGTAATATAAGGATAAATCATCCAAACCTGCTACTGTGTAGCAGAAAACTTGGGCTTTAAAGAGAAAGTAAGACTTGGGGTTATTAGGTAGGGTCTTTCTTCTAAGTCCTCACAGTGTGGTGCTAAAATCACTCTCTGTATCTCTCAGGGAGAACCAGGAGAGAAGGGTCCTCCCGGAAAAGAGGTAAGTTTGAAACTACTTCCCAGTTGTTTCAAAGTAGGGCTGGTATCTTAGGAAAAAAAATCAAAGATGCTATATCAGTTGCAAGAAATTGATATTTTTTTTCTCAAATTGTTGATATTTGAGAGCAAACAGGAAACTCCCAAGAATCTGTGGGATTAACAGGGAAATAAATTTTCCTCAAGTCACAAGAATCATTGCAAAGGCATGTGCTTTATAATTTACTGCTACTATGGATAGCTCTTTAATGCTTACCCTTATTTTGTTGTAGGGTGCACCAGGGAAACCGGGTGAAATTGGCTCCAAAGGAGAGAGGGTAGGTTGGAGAATATTATTAGTTATTTCATTGCAATGAAATAAAGCAAGCTATTTTGCATTAAGGGCTAGGGAGAGGGGTCATTCAGGAGTGAATGTAGAGTGGCCTGTAGAGATCTGCTGTGCTTCCCACCCTCCCGGTTCTCTCTTTAATCATTCACCGTCAGTAATAATTTGTGGATCATTTGTAATGCACCAGATGTTGTATTCAGTAACTTTGCTAGCTCAGCTATTCGTGTTTTGCTGTGCTTGGAAATCAGAAGTTTGCCTCTTATTCTGCGGTGGTAATATAGTTTTTTTCACTTAGGGAGAGCCTGGCATCAAAGGCGAAAAAGGCCCTCAAGGAGAAAAGGGTCCTCCAGGTGATCCTGGGATACCTGGCCATAAAGGCCATCCAGGACTGATGGGTCCCCATGGACCCCCAGGAGACACTGGGCAAGTTGGACCTCCTGGTCCTCCAGGACAGCCAGGATTTCCAGGACCAAGGGTAAGATGGCCAGAGAAGAGCTTTGTACAGTAATTTTACTGCCACATGGTGTGATCAGAGAAGTACCTGAGATTACAGTAAGGCTGATAGGAATGAAAGCAAGTGTGTCTTATAATGAGGAGGCAGCGTTTTTTTCTCTTGATACATAAAAAGGAGAGCTATAACATATCTTCAGGGAATTGTTGTGGGGATGTTAGATTGAACTTCAGGAGAGCTGAGCAATTCAGACTTATAGCCAGGGCAGCCAGTCCCTGACACCTTATACCCCTAAAATAAATCAGGTCATGTAGCTATAGCCATGGGTCTGGAGTCTGAAAAAGTCTGAAAAAGCTTCTTTCTGTAGGGGTGTTAATGCGTAGCATTTCATACAGAGGTCTTATGCCTTCCTCTGCCGCTGGTTGTTATGAGAGCTGTGGAAAGGTCACTGCTCTATTCCTGGAAATCCTGGAGTCAGCTCATCAGACTTCACAAAATCCTATTTTAGTTTAATATTCTCTCTCTCTCTCTCTTTTTTTTTTTTTTTTTTTTTTTTTTTGTAACGGGAAAAAAACACTAATGAGAGTGCGTGAGGGTACTGTATGTATGAAAATTTAAAAAACCCCTACCAATGCTAGCGAAGGCACTATGCCCATTCTGAGGATGATTTTCAGATTACCTTGGAGGGGAATAGACAGTGAAATAATCTCTGATGTAAAAGCTGGGTAAATTTTAGACAAAGCATTTCTTTGTGTGTCTCAACAACATAGAGATTCGATGAAATCAAGTAATTATTATGGAGATTTAATGCAACTAATAGGGTGAAAACTTGGAAAGATAATTTGTAAGGCTTTCAAAGGAAGTTCTGCAATCATGTTTACTTACTGGGATATTCACTAAAAACTATCACAAATAGTTACTACTTAATGACAAAATTGCTTTTTTTGTCACCAACAAACACATCTTTTTCTCATGCAAAATTTGTGTTGGGAAGAAGGCAGCAAATAGACCAGCTTTTTACTTATCAGCAATGTTATAGGTTAAAATTGAAATGTCTCTTAGCTACTTAATGAAATCTACATTTCTTAATGAAGAGTAACTTGTGATTTAGAAGACCTCACTAGGTGTTTACAGATGTCACATACTGCATCCTTGTATGTTAAAGGATGGGTGTGAGGGTGAACATGCAAATAGCTCATACACAAAAGAATGCAGTCTTTAGGTTGACCAGAAGTATTTTCAAAACTGGCAGAAATTCAAAGAATAGTTTTAGCCAAAAAATGAAAAGTGCTTTTCAAGTGAAATGTCTCACTTTGTGATTTATAAAGGAAAACATTTTATCTTGCTGGTTCAAAATGGTTCATTTTTTAAATATAGCTACATTTTTTTTTCAGTTTACACAAAGACAAGAGTATGGTTACCCTAAAATATTTATTTTTTCATTTTCTTGGAAAGCCACAACCTAAAAAATTCTCCTTCCACCTACCAAAAATGCTTTCATCATTTTTTCAGTTCCATCATTCAAAGCTGTTGTCCACATAGCTTTGAGTTTTGACAGCTATTACAGCTGCTTAACAGCAATGTTGCACAAAAGAACAAAGAGAATGGATGAAATATACTGCCCTTGGAGACTGGATAGGTGAGGCAGCCACATCCCCTGTCTCCCTCCTACAGCCTGAAATCAGGCAGAATCTTGTGCTTGTTTGGAAGAATTTGGAAAAATAAGTATTATATGCATAGACTGGCTTCTGTTCTTGAGATAAGGCCTGTTGGCAGGCAATGCACCCAGTATGAGTGTTTATAGCAAGTCTAGATACCGACTTGAACTGCTCTGGGGGCATGCATACTTCTCTTTGCAAGGAAACATGCAATGCTGAAAAAGGAGGTAAGCTTTCCACTATGATCTCGTAGGGCAGAGGATGTCTTCTGATTAAATTTCTACTACTTCTCCTATGGGTGTATAGGAGGAAGATTTTATCTAGGAAGGAGATGGGAACAGTGTCCCAGCAAAGGCTTCCTGCTTATACCATTGAGCCCATGGCTTGCCAGCAAGTTGGGAATTGTGGATTTTTTGAGTCCCTTTACATTCTTCTTTCAGGCAGTCCCAGTATGCTGTGGGTGATGAAATGAAACCCACTAAACCCTTTGTGGAGGTTTTAATTTGCACATCCCCTGGCTGTGATTATTATGTTTTGTTATTGCTGTGATTATTACCCTCTAGGGCGAACCCCCATCTCTAGAGACTTTGAGAAGGCTTATCCAAGAGGAGCTAGCCAAGCAGCTAGATGGTAAGTAATCAGTTTTGTGAAGCCAGAAGATTTATCTGAGAGTATGAAAGGTACCTTCCATAGCTGTGGTGGCATCTGAACCTTTCCTGCTTATGGAAGGCAATATTGCAATAAGCCTGCCTGAAAGGAGGAATGTGTAAAATGAAACATGCTTAGCAAGCTTTACCATTCCCCAAGGTTGAAGTTCCAGGCAATAGCACAGGGGCATGCTCTCTTCTTCAGCTGAAGACTGTCTGTGCTAAGCACCTCATGGCTTTTCTACCAAACCAGCTTTGCTGCAGACTTGTTCCTGCAGATGTCTGCGCTGAGATGGTAGAACAAGAGAAGATCAAATTCAAGCAGATTAATCTGGGGCTTTTAAAGAGAAAGTAATCAGAGAAGGATGTAACTTGCTTTTGAGGTCCCAGCTGGAGGAGAAAGGTTCCTAATTTTTGACTGTGACATTTGGTACTCATCAGTATAAGAGGGGGTGGATGTAGGCTGCTGCTTAGCTCAAAGTACATGAATTGCAGACCACTACTGACCCCATTTACAGTGAAATGCAGAGCTGTAGTGCTTCTTCTCAAACAGCTCTTGGAGCAGCTGACACATAGCTGCGGGCATTTTCCTCCATGCTAAAGATCACGGTTCAAAGGAGTGATTTATTTGAAGGATTTTATTCACACACTCTCAGAGTTCCAATTCCACACCAATCTAAAAGCACTCAAGATTTTTCATCAATGAAGAGAAGATAGAAAACCCTTCTCACTCTGTTCTGTAGGGTGTTTATGTGATGCTGAGTAAGTCTTAAGAGCTCTCTAGGCTGTTCAGGGTCTTAATATGGAAGTGGCAATCAATGTGCCTGCTTGGCAATTGGAGAATATGCTGCCTTAGCTTCAGACTTCACAGCCAGAGATGGGTACATTAGCTTTAACTCCACATGTGTAACAACCCAGAACAAGAAAAGTAAGTTTTCTGCCTACAGAGCAGTCATGTAGCATCGCACTCTGTGTAGCAGAAGCAGTGGAAATAGGCTTTTCTTTTCAGAGCAGCAGTGTTTCCAGTTTGACAGAAATCCACCAACTGCACGGCTAAAGGAAGGGACATTTCAGCTTTGTGGTGGACAAGGAGCAGAGGATGAGATAAATGTTTAGGATTAAGTATGAAATTTGAAGGAAGTTTAAAGCTACTGAGAAATGAGGATTAAATAATTTAGAGAGGGTCAGGGAGGCACCATCGTGGCTTACAGGGAAGGATTATGTAGGGACAACAAATTGGTGGCCCTGAAAAGTTGATCTGTGGCAATATTTGGACTTCACTGGGCCACTGGTTCTGGCTCTTCATCTCTTGGAATACTGACCTTCTAGTCTAACAAAACCATTTCCCTCTCTTTACAGCAAAGTTAGCCTATCACCTGGCTCAGATACAGCCTGCACAAGTAAAAGCATCCCATGGCAGACCAGGACCTCCTGGTCCCCCTGGGAAGGAAGGACTCCCAGGAAGAACTGGCCCTCCAGGAGAGCCTGGACGGCCTGGACAGACTGGGTCTGAAGGGCCACCTGGACCAATCGGTCCCAAAGGCGAGTGAAACTTGGTGTGTTTGGGCAGACATATAAATGGGTGTGTCCACCGCATTTTGGCCATCTCTCCTGTTAGTAGCATCTAAGTGGTCCTCAAAATGCGTGTGTTAGAAGCAGCCTTATTCTGTTGAATCAGAGATGGTGAATGTGACCAACAGTTGCTGGTGTGTTCCACCTCTGGCCAGAATTGCAGTTGGGTGAGTCTACATTCCCACTTAACCTCCCATCTCAGAGGACTGGCCACAGCTAGGAACTATTTTTAGCAGATATGTTGCCTTCAGTGTGGAAGACCTATGGTGGTATTCTTTAGCTCTGTAGATCATGCTCATCAGTTCATTATTTTTCTTTGCCTTTCTACAGGAGAAAGAGGAGAAAAGGGTGAGAAAGGAGACACTGGCATTGGCCAACGAGGGGAAATAGGACCTCCAGGAATTCCAGGTGTGTTTATTGATGACATTCCACAAAACACATCACTCAGAACTGCTACAAGGACACAGATCTCTGCCATATTAGATAGATGATCAAGATAACATAAATAAAGCTTACAGAATTCCTGTAGAAAATGGCCCAAAGGGAAGAAATATGCCACTGGCATCATATCTGGCCACCTTTGTTTACTCATCCTGATCGACATGTATAATGATTCATCTCAGTAGCAGCTAGGTTAAATGACCTTTGGGACAAATCCAAGTGAAGCTTTAATTACTAGATACACTGTGAAGTGTCCTATCTGCCCTTGCCGGAATCTTGTTATGACCAAGCTGAACCCAGAGATTCAGGCAGTTTCAGATGTTATAAAAGGTCATATCCAACACCTGTGCCTCAAGCATACAGCTTGTGCTTTACCTTTACTGGCACAGGAGCAGTAAATACATTTTGTTTTATTAGGAGTCATTGATCAGTTTTACCTTCACCCTGTTTAGTTGTGGGAGGAGACTATGGGGAGCCTTCATAACTCCATGGTCTGCGTTTGGCAAACAGACCCTGCATTGCCTTAAATTCACAATGGACCCACGATCCTTTGTACAAATGAGTTATCTCCCAAAGTTGCCTCTTGCCTCCAGCTTTCCCCTCCTCACCTCCTTTCTGTGAGGACTCTATGCCATGAGCTGGCCCGTGAAGCTGCACAACTCCAGTGTGGTGATAGAGGAAGAGCAGCCATAGCAGAGTTGTGCAGCCCAGGGATGCCGTAAGGGGTGAAAATCTTCCTTTCAGAGCAGACACACTTGTCACATCCTTGTAGATACCTGCTAGCCATACCCAAATCTGTCGAAGCTGATGGCTGCATCCCAGTTTGGCAGCAAAGCCATCTCCTGTGATTTTACACTGCTGAGTACTGCACCCTGGGGGTGTCACTCACCAAGGTAATTTTGTTTTTATTTTAGGCCTCCCAGGGGAGCCTGGCTATGCCAAAGATGGGGTGCCAGGACCACCCGGCCCTCAAGGGGAAGCTGGTTTGCCTGGTCTCTTGGGTCCACAGGGACCTCCAGGAGCCAACGGACAGTGTGACCCTACTCAGTGTGCTTACTATGCAAGTCTGGCTGCCAGACCCGCCAATGTCAAAGGGCCCTAGCATGCCAGGAGTATCCTCAGACTTGGTTTTGAAACTTGAATTCATCACGTCTGCCAAGAGCTCTCAGATGTCTTCAACTGTGTTTCTTTTGTGGGAGGCCTTCTAAAGCCCACAAATGCTGCCGGTCGGTCAGAATATTTTTATGAATTATAATTATTATAATTATTATTATTATTATTATCTTTGATGTGATATGTGAATTTGGTTTTGGTTTCTCTAACATCAGGGCATATTAAAATGTTTAAAATAAGTGGTCTTTTCTCTTTTGAAGAGCATATAATATCAATGCATTGTGTAGCCTTTCATGTAAAACCATTCTAATGCCAAAATTTTGTCTGTTATCTGGTTAATTCTTTCCAAAGCTTTACCTGTCACCCTTGAAATGGGAATCAAATCCTGCAGCCTGGGGTATTAACTGTGAGAAACAGGCTTTTTACAAGATTGTTGGTGCTATGTGCCATCCCTGTGGAAGGGAGGAAGTTAAAGCCATGCCAAAGCTGGAAAAGAGGCCTCCAGTACATTCAGCTCACAATGGACAGTTATGAACAGCCAGTGTTTGTTTCCAAGAAGATCCCTGTTAAATTTAATGTTTTACCCATAGGTGAATCTGTATCCTACAGGAGCTACTTTTTATGGGACCATGTGGGATCTCACAGTAAGGCCTGAAGAGGCCACAGAGATGATCTAAGCCTCCTCACTGCTCCTTCTGCAAGAACTTCAGTATTCAGAGGGTTTGGTTCTACCAGATGGAGCTTATCTTCCTTCCATCAGGGAGATGCCTCCACAAAAGCTTTGATGCTGTCCTCTGTCAGCTCAGGGATGCCAAGTCCCTGTCCATTGTCAGTGCACACACAGCTTACCACTTCTTCACCCAAAAATCAGCCAGAGCAACACATAAAGTCCCCTGATGTTAAAAATCTCAGGAAGCCAAGTGTGGCTTAACCATTTTGGATGAACCACTATGACAATAACATGGCGAGGCTGTGTTTTAGATGGTAGGTGAGAAGTTGCAGGTTGGTTGTTCAGAAACCTGGAGGAAATTATCTTTGAGGGCAAAAGCAAAAAGTCAGATGCTGGCCCTTTTCTCCTGTCAGCTAATTGCCAAAATCAAACTGAGAATTCAAAGAGAAAGTAAAGAGGGAGTAGAGTCTGAAAAAGGCCTTCACAATACAACTTTCATGAGTTTAGCCCTCTGGCCAAGATGTGCCTGCCCACCCACAAAGGTGAGGATCTGAGAGGTGATCGAGCCTTGGATATATGTGCCAGCCAACAAAGCAGCTGCATTTTCTAAACTCTTCTGCACTAAGCAGTTTGTAGTGAGAGACCGGAGTAATGAACCTGACACAGGCACTAAGCGCTGAATGTGTTTGGAAATCTCATCTGGTCTTTTGGAGATGGAAAAGAGGCACCCTGCCCTGCTGGCATGTTCACAATATGGCATGGTGCTTCCAAGCTGGTTAAGCCAGACACAAGCCACAGCTGTCTATAACCACCCCAGAATCAGACCCTGAGGCTAAATCCCTGAGATTGGAGCCACCTTCTTACCCAACAGCAGATAAAATTTGCCTCTGCTTTACTGAAAAAGGAAATTAAATAACATGTTCACATGCCGGGGTTAAAAAAAGTCTTTACTGTGTAGCTCTCAGTAGTGCTATTTTTGCTATTTCTTATGCAAATAAACTGATTTGATTTTACCATGTTTCTTGCTATGAAAAGACCAATCAAAGTGAAAATATTGTGAAGTGGAAAGCTTACCACTTTTAAGTAACTCTCAATGGTATATCTGTTACTGTACTGCATCTTAGGTCAGTTTGCTGCATTTCAGTATTAAGCAAGCATGTCAATCACGTTGTATTTAACCATTTTTCCTAGTCCAGGCTGAGTGAGACTTCACCCCCCAGTGGTGAGGCAGAACAGGGTTCCTGCTCAAGAGTTACCTCCCAACATGGCACAAGACATCACTTTGAATAAATGTGATGGCAATGAGCAGGTTTTATGGAGGTCAGACATGTTAGCTTGACCATGTTAATATGACATTTAATTCCTGTCATGACAGTGACTCAGCCTCTGGAGATTGTCTCTCATCATGTGTGTATGCATGTACTATGCATGACGTAGACTTCAATATATTCCAGTGCACCAAGTGAAGGGTAGGTACTTAATGATGTTCTGTTAAACAAATTTCAGGGTCTTTGACCCCTGTGAGATCACAGAATCATAGAATAGTTTGGGTTGGAAGGGACTTTTAAAGGTCATCTATTCCAACCCCCAGTGGGTGAGACAGTATCTAGCTGAAGAAGATCTAGGGTTGGTTTTTTTTTGATAACCCTTTTCATTTGAATGCCTGTTACAGCTGTTGTGAAAAGTCTGCGTTAGGAACATGAGGGACTCACCTGAATGTTTAATAGCAGTTAAAAGATCTGCATGGGTCAGGCACAGACCATGGCTCTGCAACTTCTCCACCCAGAAGAGGGGACACAGCCTGATTCCCTTTGCTCTAGCACATTCCGTAGCGTTATGGCTTTCTGTTCAGTCTGTTCCTGGAGACTGCCCAGACTGTCTGTGCCCTCACTTCAGTAGGTGCCATTTCCCTGCCTTTTCTTAAACTAAAAAAAAAAAAGTAATGAAAAAAATTGGCTTTCTACCTCTTCTGGGTGCAAGCAGTGAGCCTGGCAGTGCAGAGCCTGATACTCTCCCCTGTTCTCAGCCTGACTCAAGCAGAAGGA
>JAVJGJ010000037.1:3093926-3106343 GCA_035590215.1 Microhierax caerulescens | reverse complement strand
ATGGGGGCACTTCAAAGGCTGCACAACCTCCACCTGGCCAACAACAGCCTCACCGAGCTGCCTGCACCCCTCTGCCAGCTGAGCAGCCTCACCCTTCTGGATGTGAGTGACAACAAAATAGGGACAATCCCCTCCAGCATTTGGCATCTGGAGAAACTGGAAATGTTACTATTGCTCTTCAACTCACTGGGAGAGTCTCCCCAAGGATGTCTGTCTTTTAAGGAATCTTAAGCACATGCTTTGGTTGGGAAACAACCATCTATGGCCCCTTCCAGGAACCTTTGGGGGACCTGGTAGACCTGGATCAGGAACACAACTACTGTTCATGCAATTTTGAGGGGAATCCACTTGAAAGTCCTCCCCCTGAAGTCTGCAGCAAAGGTCCTGAAGAGATCAGAGACTATTTCTTGTCATTTCATAGGACTCAGAGAGACTAGACAACTGGTGTCAGTCCTTTTGAAGTGACTGAGATAGATTTATTCCATGCAAATCAACTGCGTGAACAAAATGTGTCTGAGATGGGAAAAACTGGTGAAATCACTTGGTGGAGCTCAAAAGCTTCCTCACTTACAGAAAGCTGTAAGATTTCTCTGGCAGTGTTTTGTTTTGTTTTTTTACATTAGTATTGAATGGTGGTGTATATACCTTTCAAAAATTAATTCAGGGACAACTGTAACTTTTTTTTAATTTATAGTTGTGTAGACCTATCTCAGGAAATGTTGCGCACAGAAATGCAGTCTGAGAAAACGAACAGCTAGTCTGAGAGGATAGAGTCAGGTAAACAACTGGTGGTATGTAAACAACAATAATCCGTACTGTGTGTTTGCACACTGGGTCGATGCCTGAGCCTGGACTTGAAGTGCAGGCTGAGATTTCTGGAAGCATTTAAGGCAATGCTGACTTGTGGATTTGGCTTTGCTTCAGGTAGCTCAGAATCTCATTACTTTCCATAGTATTTTAAATTCAACACACAGGTTGAATCAACTCAGGCTTCTGTCTGGCTCTGGATAAGAACTAACCTGTGTCCAGGTCCCACAAGGTATCATGCAAGTGATGTCTCCATTGCTTTATCAGGACATAGTAGATTTCTCACCCTGTTTCTCCCAAAAAGTGTCTCTGTGCAGTGCTGTCACACTTTCTGGAGGCCAATTGTCCCTGGAGTTGTTGTGTCGGTCTGTCCAGAGCAAACCTCACTGATACTGCTCCACAATAACTGGTGATGCACTGGGGTAGCCCAGATTTAGAGTGATGCAGCACAAGAAAAAAGAAAAAAAGTTTCCACAGCTACCAAAGCTGGGAAAGTGTTTAGAGCTATTAAAATATAAGTATGCAAACTTCCTGCAAGGGAACATTTCTGGGAACCCCTGTCTATAATCATAAAAGGCTTCATCAGTGTTACATTATGGAAATTTGCTGAGACTCTTTGCTATTTCATTTTGCTTTTTCCCTTAGCCTCTCATCAGCATGTTCCTCCCACCTCTCCTTAGCTTTGCTCTTTATGAGTGTTTTCTCAGTGGCTACTCCCTCTGACATTATCTTTGTGTTTCATTATTTTCTCATCAAAAGCCTCTCATTCCCTTATAAATGCTTTTCTTTGCCCTCTGTCTCCTTTGTTTCCTATTTCTCCTTTGGCCAACATACAGAAAGCTGCAGCTTTTTGTCTTTCCTGGAAAGAAGAAGGGCTGAGTCAGGCCTGCTGGGAGCTGAACATGTTCTTTCAGAGTTCACAGAGAAAATGAGAGAGAAAGGGCTTGCGGCATCGAAACCCGAACCGTTAAGTCTCTTTTCAGTTATTTTCATATCCTCATAGCAAAGATCAGCCTGAGGAGAATAAGAGATCTGAATCAATACTGATTGAAGAAGAGATCTGATCTGAATACTGGGTGACAAAACACAACTCCAGATGTTCTTAGCATGAGCTGATTTTTACGCTGCTCTGCCCCTGAGTCCGCCCCAGACCTCTGTGAAGCTTTCAAACCAGCGGTCATTTTTTGGTGGCACAGTAACCAGTTTCAGTATAGAAGTACTATATCACGTAGTGATAAAGCAATGCATGGCAGTAACAGGCATGCAATAACAGCACACCAGTTCAGTTTTCCTGCAGCTGATTATTTCTAAGATGTGTGACATAGGAAAGAGGAGTGAAGGGTCCATGGTGCCTCACTCACTTGGCTCTTTCTGTTACAGCATGGAAAATCAGAGATGAAAGAGCACAACAAGGAACTGCAAAGTCCTTTGCACCTGGTTATTTTTCAGAGGAGTTTTATAACACAATAAGGGACCATGTGTAAAGTAGCTCCTGCAGTTGGTGCTAGGTCAAACAGAATGTCAGGGTGGCAACATTAAAGACATTGAAGGACCAAAGGTTTGTTCCCGTGTCTGCCATCGATCCATTCTCTGGACTCAAACAGGTCTGCTGTCTTACTACCCCACTCCTCCCACCCCATTCAATGTGTGCAGTCATCCTGTCTTTCCAAAGCTTGTATAGTATGGATCATAAGCATAAAGGCAGTACAAGCAGTGGGGCACAAGTAAAGACAAAGTTACTCGCCTTTTTTAGGACATGTGCAGGAATGAAATTCTAGTAACTGGTCTTTTTTAGAGGCTTGTGACTAACACAACAAATCCTTCCAGGGTCTCATCTTAGACAAGTGGTAAGAAGGGCAATTTCTCATGCCCCACTTCAAACTTTTCAGATCCTACCTTGTTGGTTTTCTTCTGTGACACACAAGGTTTGGACTTGAGGACCCATTTCAAATTTTGCCTAGCTTCCCCTTCTGCTTCTTGGCCAGTGATTCCCAAAAGGAAAGCTGACTTTAGCTTCTTTGAGGAGTTCATAGGATCTCACAGCTTTCACTTTTGGTTTTGGCCGATCAGGTTTCACACACTTGGTTTAACCAGTACTCTCTCAAAAAACTACAGACATAATTTCTGAAACCTGATTCTATCTGTTAATAATATACCTGTCATTCCTGGGAGTGAGTGGAACTAAAAAGGGGGTTAAAGCCTGCAAGAAAATTTAATCTTTAATAAATAGTGCCAAGGCATTTGCTGTAAATTTCCAGTCTGTTGGGATAAAGAGGAATTCTGAGAAATGGATGTGAGTGAGAACACATTGACCATACCATCAAGGTACTTGGCCAGACTGAATATGTTATGCAGCTCAAAGAAATTCTGTCCTGATACCAGAGTGTCTGTCACCTCTCCCTTTCCCTTTTTCTTGGTTGCTTCCAAAATCCCAATTCCCAAAGTGGAAACTCAAATAGTGCATATGCACTGCACTATTCTGGCATCTGTGTTAGCGGCATAGTTACACAGAGCAATAACTAGATGTTGGTGGTGTCATTAAGCTGGCATTAAAATCTAATCTCAAACTGCTTATCCTGTATTTGATGTACTAGCTGTATTGTTGCTAAGCACCCTTCTTTGCCTGTGCTCATTAAAACTTCAAGTGTTAATAATAGAGAAGAGAATGGCAAACTGCTAGGCTATAGGCCCCTAGCAAAAAGACCTAGATATAATCCATATTTGGGGGGGGTGGGGGGTGTAGGGGGAGGAGGAAGAGAGAGGAATTGTTACAGCTAACACTCAGCATTGATGGGAGTTGTGCATGCGTTTCCCTTCACTCCGTACTGCACTTCACTGCAAATAGACTGGCATAGGAGAGCATTGTCCCCTGGAATTGCATAGGACTTTCTGTTAAAAACTTTGAACTCCTGCAGCAGAACAGCAATGAAATGTATAAGCAGTGAGTGAAAAAAGCTCTGAATAGAAATTCAGGGGGAATAATACATATAAGGGCAGAGGGCTCTTTAATTTAACATACAAATGTGTAACACTTCACAGGCTGGTAACTCAAGCCTGACAAGTTCTGACTACAGATAAGCCGTGGATTTTTAATGCTGGAGAGTTCACCTGAGGATATGGCACCTTCTGCACCACCTGAAGTCTGTAGGACCCAGTCTAGCTCACCCGAAGGTGTGACTGTAACACTCCACCTTGTTTTATGCATGGTGAAAGTTACAAAGGCTCCTTCTGTCTTTAAAGTATATGGCTACAATCTGTGGCTACTGTAAATCTGAAATATTAGATCCCAGCATTTACTTACTTCTCCCTCAATCTGGCTCTGCATGAACTTCAGCTTTTTAGTTTTCAATGGCTATGAGCAGTGATTAAAGAACTGGAGGTCACCAAGCCAGGAGCACTGACCGGTGGTGGAATCTCTGAGCTGGTGAAACAATACTGAAGTGGCAGTTGCTGTTCTCCTCATCCCTTTTGGAGTCAGAAGCAGATTTCCAGGCTCACAAAAGGAAGACTAGTCCTGAATTCACTTTGAGTGGAGTTTAGCACCAAGCACCAACCAGTTTTCCATGTCTGGAAAGTCTTGTGGCTGATCACTCAAACATATTGCATGCTAGCAGACATCAAAGGAAACACAACTTCACAGACATACACACACTCAGAAAGAAAACAGAAGATGCTGCAGGTAGTGTCCTACATACAGTATAAGCATATCTGATATCTGAAAGGACAGTGCTAGCTTGTGAATGTGCAGTTGTTGGGGATCTGTCCCCGCAGGTTTTCTATCGGTTCCCTAGTCCAGGAGAGTATGCATCCAAAAGGCCATCATCACTGAGAGAGGCCACTCTTCCTGCTAGCTGGGTGGACCCCAAATCCACCTGTCTTTCTGTCTTTGTACTCTGTAGCCTCATCTCAGAACTTGACAGTCCAACTTCAGAAATGACAATTTTCTGGTGATGCAGCACTGAGTGCAAGAGGCTCAGGTCTGACATGAATCCATGGGATTGATAGGTTTAATTATCAACTGCATAAAATCAATCACTGCCAGAGGCACCAGATTCAATGGAACATGATTCCCTAAACTTGGGCAATGGTACCATAGAAGAAACAAAGCAATCTGTCATGACCAAGTGCCATATCATTTAGCACATCAAATTACAATGAAAGCTTAAGTAGCATATCCAACGAAGATCACTCTAAGCCATACCAAGAAAGGGTTTTCACCCCTCAGAGTGTTCTGCCCATGAACCAAGAGACAGGTAATAAATGGTGTTTAAATAAATACTACATCCAAGCCATGGATTTCTTATGTTAAAGATCTCAGCGGTCATCAAGAAGCTTTTTATTTTTTTGCCACCCTAGGGAAACTATAAAATGTGTTTCCATTCTTACTGCCATGCAAACAAACTTTCCTTGAACAGTTCAGGCAGCAAGAAAACAGCAAGAGGGGGAGAGGGTGACACCACGAACAAAGCCTAGATGGAATAGCTCACACTGAATCTTTGTACTGAAACTCACTGGGTTTTGCCAGACTTAATTGTCTGACAGCCAGCCTGGAGACCACTGCTTCTGAGACTCCCAAAATGATCCCACATCCAGTCATTTCATGCATGAACTTTATGAGGACTTGCATTCAGTAGGATGCAGTGACTCTCACATCAAAGGTGTTGGTTCAGCTGGGCTCAGGCCATTAGCACAAAGTTATGTCTAAAGAGAAATCTTTCCAATACTTTGCAAGTCTCACTGTTGAAGAAGTTTGAACTGAAACTTCATCTTGTAATATGAGCTTTTTTTTTTTTTGTTCCATTCCCCAGAGACTTAGAAAATGAATTATTGTATTCCTGTTTGCAACAAGCCTTTTACATGCATGAAGCTTATGAAAGAGCTTCTTATGAGACTTATTAAAGTACTGTGCCTATTGATCTTTCTGTGCTGGCCATGTTTTCCACATCTCTGGTGGTGCTCTCCTCTGGACTACTGCTACTTATCTCTGCTGAGCACTCACATACAAAACTGAATAGAATATGGCACCTGAAATCTTTCTAGTGCCAAAGGAAGGATTCCTGCACATCTTGAAAGCTCTAACACTGTTTGTTCACCCTTGTACAGTGGTGATTTCTCTTTTATCACAACCAATTCAGCTTGTCATCTACTATGATACCACACATTGCTACAGGGCTGCTATTGGCAAATTGTGGTGTTGGCGTATTTGTGTAAGCTGAAGTTTGTAACCTTGCACTTGTCCCTGCTGAATTTCAGCTTTCCCTTTCCCACCCCAGACAGGTTATTTAATTCTTCAGAACATTCTGAATTCAAATCTTGTCCTTCCATGCTTACAATGCCTCCAAGCTTTATGCCATCTGAAAATTTAATAACCATACTTGCTTTTCTATCATCTAATTCATTAATGAAAGCACATGCCAGGACTGGATCCAGAACGGACCTGGCTGAATTCCACTTTCTACATCCTTCCACTCTGACAAAGCACCACTGATAACCTTTCTGATATGTTATCAAACCAGCTTTGCACCCAATTGATCATTCTTTCATCTAGACCATACTGCTGCAGCTTGCTTATGAAAATGCCACATGCAACCATTTTGAAATCCTTAGTACTGGTAAGATTTGTGACAGCTACTTTTCCTTTATTCTTAAAGCCTGTTACATCGCTAAAAGTGAAGATTAGATCAGTTCAACACAATTTATTCTTGAGGAAGCCACACAGGCTACTTGTCTTCACTAGTACATGAAGCAGCTGCTGCTGTGACTTGTTATCTTCCAGGTGCTTATTTGCTCCAGAATTTTTGCAAGGCTGGAAGGGCAGGTGAGGATCATTTCCCATACCCCTTCCCAAATAAAAAACAAATTACTCCCCTGCTCACACACACATAACCCCCCCCCAAAAAAAAATCAAAAAGAAATAAAATACCAATTAGCTTAGACTACACATACTCCTTATAGCTACCATGACTTTTTGGCCTTGCCCAGGCCTGGCACTGTGTGAAACAGCTATCTTTAATGCCACAGGCACTTGCTGCTTCAGCCCCAGGTGACAGATTTAGGGCTGCCCCGGGGATCAGGACTCCAGCATAGCTCATTAGGTCAAAAGCACATTCAGGCTGAAGGATTTGATAGGGTCTGCACCATGGCATGGTTAGTCCTACTGTGCTCTGGGTGGTCCCAGGGCTACAGCTCCTCTTGCAGTTTGAGAAATGCAGCTCAGAAACCTGCGGGAAACCATTAACCTTCATTTTTCTACATGGTTGCTGTGCAGAGGACTTCAGCCTGGTCATGGTTCGAGGAAAAGGCAAGTTACTGGAAAGGGGAAATGACACCAGTCTCAAGGTACTTAATCCATTTTGGTCCTGTCATCAGCTGATAGCTCTCCTTGGCTTTGCTTTCTGTGTCTTATTTTCAAATAGATGTCCTTAATCCTATTTCTCAGACTCAAAACGGGCCTGAGTAGCATGAAGTTTCTAAAAAGGCATCAGGAAATTTGACGGTTTTGATCCTACAATAACTAGCTTCAGTAGCTCACAGTGTGCGTCTGTGTGTGTTCCTGGGCAGCTGTGTCAACTGAAGGATATGTGCACCCTTCAACTTGTGAAAAGGGTGTTTCAGATCAGCCCAGACATCTTCTTTTGATCTAGATGAAAGGAGGGTTCCTTTTTGTTCTCAACACTACCACTGGCTGTTAGGAAGCTGGCCCTTTGTATTGGGCCTGTATGTTCACAGGAAGAATAGGAAGAAAAAGTTAGTTCACATAGGCTAAATATCTGCCAGACAGATTGCTTCTGTGTAGTTTTCACACACAAAATACTGTTGCACTTCAGCTGTTTCCAAACATCCACACAGCAACAGCAGAATGGTTCTGTGTATGATTACTATTTGCAACATTGCCTTTTCAGAGGTAAAGGAGGCCTCACCCAGACTGAATAACTGAATTGTTCCTAGAGCACTAATAAACCTAAATTATCCCTTTTCCCTAACTTTTTTACAGCTGTGAGGTTCCAGGGCTTTCATCATGCCCTTGACTGTGTTTGGTGATGTCAGGGTTTGTGCAGCTGGGAAGAGCTGTATGGCCTATGGTATATGGGACTTGGGGGCAGAGCTGCTCTGTAGACCCCTTGTGAGCTGATGTCTATCAAAATGCTACTTGCCTTTCCAAGATGTTAGACTTGATGACCCTGCTTGGCTCTAGTTGTCTCTTTGTTTATTAGACTGTGTTGCTTGTTGGGAATGCGTTAAAGCAATGCTTTATATGTCTAGGCTGTCTCTGTTTGAAATGTTCAGGTTATTTTTCTTTAGCTTTTTGTACTGTACAAGCTGACACCAATCTGCATGGTTCTGAAACGTTCTGCACAGACATATACACTGGGATATTTTTTGCTTCCTATAAAAGTTTTGATAATCTGATTGAATGAAACTAGAAAATGAAGTTATATGATGCTGTGGATGTGTGTGCATGTGGATTCTACATCCTCATTTAGCAGAGCCCTTAGGCAGATGACCTGTATGGATCCCAGTTCTTTGCCCTGTTTTAATATTCAAAGCACTTTACAGACTCTTCTGGATGTCATTGTGTTCATGTCAGACCTTCAGATGTTTCTTCAGAAAGAAAGGATAATAATGGACTGACATTATACAGGAAAACTAACATTTGCTTTCTTTGAACTAGGTAGATTGTCACTGAAAATGGCCTGCATTTCAGACTGGTAGAAAAAGCCTAAGCCAAAATGGTCATCTTCTCTAGAGAACAGCACAAAGGATATTTTACAATTAATTTGGAAAATGAAATATGCTTTTTATTTGCAAAAGTCTTTCCTTCCCCCCCCCGCCTTAAATTTAAATGATAGTGGTTTATTTTAGCACTATCAAATTTGTCTGTAACTTTTCTTATTGCAAACAATAGCAACAAATCTGCATCTTATTTTCTTTTTGTTTCTCTGAACACTGAGTGTATCATATGTTGACAACACATAGACATTGCAGTTGTAGAAAAAAATGAAGTTTTTTTAATCTAATCCCTTGGATAAACAAAGGGTGGCTACAGGCATAAAGTTAAGTTGATGTTTTCAGAGTTGGAGCTGTTGAGCTGCAGGATCATGCAGGAGTCCACAAAGACTGATCTCCTCTTATCTCCAGGACTGATGCAGCCATTAGTCTCTGGTACTGATTGCAAAGAGCTCCTTAAGCAAATGGTCCCAAACCAATTCCCACTGAGGATCCCTCCATGTGACAGTACTGCTGTGCATTGCCAGCTTTGTTGGTACTTCTTGGAGAACAAGCAAGGATCGTAGAGTAAAGCTCTTCTCCAGAGGGATTCCCAGCAGGCCCAGCTTGCTAGAGCTGATGGGTGTTTTCCTTGAACAGGATGCTCTAAGGTACAAACTAGTCCCTGGGTAGGGTTGCTTATATATATTCTGAAAATATTTGTCAGGAGTCTTCTGCAGGCATCTTCTAACAAACAGATTCTGGCTTGACCCCATAGCTGGGGAACTGTTACAGCAATAGGCTGTGGTAAACTCTCCAATTTAATATCTACCACAGGGAAATCAACCATCTCAGCTATGGATCTCTGTTCTTCACTGGAATCTGCAGCCAGAGAGGTCTAAAACAATTGAACACTGAGACCAAACAAAGTTTTGGAGGTTATATAGTGGTATTAACTGCACACTGTGGTGCTCATTGGACTTTTCTGTATGTAACAGTCTACGCCTGTGACGCCCTGGTCAGTCAATATGGCTCAACTAGTTGGTGTCCCCTAGCTATATATCTGGAAAAAAATCCAGAGGGTTTAACCTGTCAGGAACAGTGCCTGGAAGCACCATTCCTGTAGCACTAGTCTGTTCTATGTACCCTGAGCATGTAGGTAGGAGCTTACAGATGGATTTGCCTATACGTTTTCATGAAAGTATGATTCCACCAACCCCAAAATACCCAACAGACCTTAAAGCCTGAAAGGCTGAGCTGTATTACAACAGGAACTAGGGAGCTAATAATTTAAAACTCAAGAAAGCTCAGAGTGGGAAAGAAGAAATGAAACTTGGTTTATAAACACAGCTCTGTACTGGCAATGCAGTCCTTTATTTGAGATTTGTTGTCTTTCCAGTAATCTTTCAGCAGCTTCTGGGATTGCAACATACTGCACATGGTACCCTCTGGAATAGTTTCTTTTCATCCCTTATAAATCCTGGCTGACTGTCTCCGAAACAAGAGCCATGCTGGTTCAGATCAAGGGTTATCTTAGACCATCTGTACAGTATTTGCTCTCTAATTAGGGCCATAAAAAGTAGCCTGAGGAAAAATAAGAACAAGGGAAAAACATTTAAGACTGGTCTCTAATGCTTTGCAGGTTTCTGAGTATTTATGGTTCAGGAGAGACCTTAACCTGATGGAGCTTGTCTGTTTAACAGATAATCCCAAGCTTTCTCTTCCAAGTGCCACTCAAATCTACTTTCAGCCCACAAAAACTTCTTGCATCCATACCATCTTTGACAAAGAAACTCCTGGTCTACAGCCCATTTCATAAAGAATCACCTCCTTTTGAGGTCTCCACAGGCCTCCCTTCAAGGTGCTCTGAACAGTCAGTTCCCATTTACCCTCTTTTTGCTGTTTGTTCAATGTGGACACCTCCAACCTCCTGTCCATACTGCAGCCTTACCCCTGGTGATGTTTATTCTCTGCCCATTCCACATGTTGTCTTGAAAGCTTTCTCTTCCAGGCATGTGTAGTTATTCTAAGGCAGGCACAAGCTTCTCCTTTCTTGATGCTTTTACCTGGCCAAGTTGTTTCATCAACAGCAAAAGGAAAACAGATGGCCTGCCTTCTTGCTGGTCACCCACAACCTTTCAAAGGAAAGCACATGAAAAACATGTACATACGGCTTGTCTCACTGAATTTTTATTGTGGCTTACAGAATCCCTTCTTTTTTTTCCAGCCCCCTACAATCCAGCGGTTTTTCTTTGCTCAAAAAATGGCACTTAGTTTTCAATTAAAATAGAACAAGGACCATTTTTGAGCAAATATGTTAATTAAAACTAAACATGTTTGGGACTCAATTACAAGGTCTCTGTGGGTTAAAGGACATTTCAGTATTACTGAAAAGAAAAGATACAGCACCATCTAGTATGAAAGTGCAGGGTAGATCTATAGTAAAGACTGCTTTAGTTCCACTCACTTCAGTACAACTGCAGCAATTTACTGCACTTGACCTTTAGCATGAGATTTAGAAAGGAAATGTTTGATATTCTACTCTATTTGCAAGAAACCTATGAGGCAGACAAGTAATACTGCATTCTCTTCCATATTGTTCCCCGAATAATTTCTTTGCTACACAGTCAGAATACAGAGACCTTGATTTCTTGCTTAATGATCTCTTAGGAAGAGGCAGTCTGCCATTGAACACACTGCATCTTGACATCACAAGCCCACACACTCCTGTTGTCAAATTCTTCCTTATAGTCCTTCAAGCATTAGACTGAGTATCAGCACAATTTTTTATTTTTTTATTATTTTTTTTTTAAGGAAAAATCTGTGAAGCTTGTTAAAATAGGTGGAAATCTGCATGTCCTGGGGTTTAGCATTCTGGCTTTGTTTCCTCCAGCACTTCATGCGACTTGGGAATTAGTTCTAAATTTCACATGAAATAACCTCTACAGGAGCCCCATCATAAATGCATCCTACAGTCTGCAGCAAAGAAATAGGTCTTTTCTGCAGTGTTCACTGGTGAGTGGTGCTGGCTATATATGAAATCATCACTGAGTCTTTTCTACTGGTTATTCTGGAGTCCAGAATTCTTTCAATAATGGATGAGAAGAACATTGATTTAATTCTGGCCATGTTCATTTTACTCTAGAAATTTAATATACATATCCAGATATTGTCAAATAGCCTTCAGCATTATTTCTGCCTTTTTTTTAAAAGCAGAATGGGAATTGCATTTTTGAGAGCTTTAAGCCCTGAGCTTTGCAGGACCATCACTGTATTAAAGTACTACAAAATACCTATAGAATATCTATCCATAAACCATCAGATGAAGCTCCCATGCAGGGAACTGCACCAGGACAGTGCTGCAAAACTGCACATACAACTTTTTTGCAAAATGTTTCAGAACTAGGGTATGGTGATGAGCACTGCAGGAAAAGAACCAGTTTTCAGGAAGGAGCCTCTCAAGGGTAGGGTCCAGGTCTCTAAGAAGCTGAGTTGTATTCATGCAGATAAGTATGTAATTCCAGAAGCCAGTCTATGATACTGTCCACTTCGTATGACCAATATTGATCTTTTCTGCAGAATAACATCTTTCACTAAAGAACACAGGCTTTCTCTGTAGTCCTCCCACTCACTTGCTGTTAAGTGATATCTACAGAGTAATTCATAAGTGCTTTTTTGTTTTTTCCTGATTACTTTGGGTGTTGTCTGTCGTTCCTTGCCTACTTTCCTGCTAAGTTAGTCTATGAGGCAAAGTGAAGCCAACACTGACCTGGGCAGCAGAGTTTCAAACTGGATGTTGTAACCTCTGTTGAAGCATGCTAACTTTTGTACATGAATAGCTTGTCCAAAAAAAAAAAAAAAAAAAAAAAAGAGATTTAAAAAGAACAGGCATTTTTTTTTTTT
>JAVJGJ010000037.1:3080968-3093819 GCA_035590215.1 Microhierax caerulescens | reverse complement strand
ACAGTGCTAGAGATAGTATCAGGAATCAAGAGCTATGGTATTTTTGTGTGGAGAAATCCTATAAATGAAAGAAGTGCCATGAAAATACAAGGCATGAATACATTACAGCCTCCTCAGTTTTCAGAGCTGTCTAAGGGCTCAGTAAATGTAATTACTTCAGTCACATGCTTTCTCCAAGTCATGTTAACAGAACAGAAGAAAGACATAAAATATAGTGGCTGATAAATTCCTTTGGTCCAGACTTTATTCATTCATTCCCAAGTAGAAAACAAATTGCTTACCAAAGTACTTTTTGCTGCCTTTATGGTGAAGTTACTAATTCCAGCACAGTTCTTATCACAACAGTAAGATTTCTGAGCCATTATGTATCTGCTTCAATAGCTGAAAAGATGCCCTTGCTTCCAGAAATTAAAATCAGCTTAGTACAAGACTATGGTCGATGAGCATTCACATTCACACTGGCCTGTCTGGGCTAATGTCAAGGGATTTGAGAAAAAAGTGGAGAAAAGAGATCAAATCACACAGGTGGGATTGCTGTTAAGTCTCTGCTTACTGGACCAAGGCTTGAAAGGTCCTTGGGTAACATGGTGAAGAACAAGTCCAGCACAGCAAGTGTCAGGGGTTGCTTGTCTTTACTAAGGCTAAGGGAGAGGAGTGACGTGCTGAATCTGATAGAGGAAGAAAAGGCTGAGATGACCAGGCTGCTTGATTTAGCTGCTGCTCACTCACCTATCAAAGGTATCTCAGGCTAGGCTAGGTTCTCTATGCTGGCCCACAGTAGCATCTCATTGTATATGGATTTTTCTGGCTGCTGACTGTTTTTATCAAGATCTCTAGAACAACAACAAGAAAGAGCAAAGTCAATAAGATTGTGTGCAAATTATTGAAGAACCTTAAATCCTTAGCAGCAGTGGTTTCTGGTTTTCTATGTAACAGCTGTGGAGGTTTTCCGGGAGCATCACAAAGTGTTTTCAGAAAAGATTACTTTTATCTGGTAGACAGTGTTCTATTTATAGTTGGCAAATTTTTCCACGGTCCAGGTTTATGAGCTGAACGCTCCGTAGGCTTTGGTATCGTGATTCAAGCTTAAGTCAGATATAGCCATGCAGCAAGCTGTACATGAGGCTTTTTTGCTGGGAGGAGCAATAGAGGATGCAGCAGTTACATTAATCTCAAGAACAGAGCTGCCAGACACAAGGTCCAATAATGAAGAAAAATTGTGTAATGCCTTAAAAAGTCAAGCTTAATAATTTGGTTTGTCAACGAGTAAAAAAAGCACAGATGTAAGGTACACAAAAGCTGCAAGTCCCTTTGCTTTAATACATTAAATGATAATGATGAGGAAACAGATCACAAGCAGAAAGTCAACAGTCTGCATCTCAGACTGTGGGTACTTGCTGACTATAATCACTGCTGAAGATGCAGATATTTTTGTTCTTTGTCCTGTGGGATACCTTACTCAGATTACCAATATATTGAACAGATCTGTTCAACAATAAACACTGCAACATTTTGTTCTTCCTTGGATGCAAAGCAATGCTACACTGTCTGCCAGTCAAACGTTTGGGGGGGTGGGGTGAAGGGAAGAGTGAGGCCTAAAACTTGTGAACATAATTCAATGTGGAAGAGATCTTTTTTGAATTTAGGACAAGAACAGGAATGTAAGCTTTCAATGTCTCTCACTCAGAATCGCAGAGGTTTGCATACTATCCTTAATAGTGCAGTAAATATCAGCTTTTCTTTTCCCAAAGCGGTTAAACTGTGCCAGCATCTTCTGTCATTCAGATCAGTCCATCGTTTATTACATGTGGACTGTCAAGTTAGATTGTGGACACGCTCCCTGAAGACTTATCCCTTGTAGCCTAAACAAGCATGTACTGGGAGTGTTCACTACATACAAGAGGCAACTTGAACGATCAACCACAGAGAGTGTCACTGACATCCCATGGGAGTTTGTACCTGTTTGAGGTGGATTATAAGATCTTTTCAGATCCTTATAATATTATAAGGGAAAATATGGAGAATCACAGCAGTATTTGAAATTTATATCTTGCACGTGACTTGTGTGCTAATATGCCCACATCTTTGGGAAACATGAAGCTGTTTATTCATGTTGAAATAAAACCAAAATACAGAGGCATATTAATAACTGGAGGAAACATTTTTAGGGGCAGATATGTAAAGCTTGTGGGAGTTTTCCAAGGCCAAGACAAAATGTGCAACAACCTTTAGTGTGTCAGGATACTGGGGTTTAATTAAGAGTCAAGGAGACAGGAGTCTTTAACCTACCTGATTATCTCAGACTCATTCATGCACCTTTTCACACAGTGTTTGCATTCATTAGGGTTCATCTTTCCTTCCCTGCTGGGAGGTTGCTGCTGCCCTGGGACATTTGGGAATACAAGCAGTCTGCACTGTGCTGCCACTCACAGTTACAACTCTTTGGTGTTACTGGTGAGGTCCCTGGGTGTCCCTGTTGACCTCACTCTGTGCATCTGCCCCATCTCCAGGACTTCCCCTCAATTTCAGGATCTTTTCTCCAGCCAGGATCTTCACCTTCGTCTTTCCAGGTCCCCTGTTTCTTCACAAAATGACTTCTTCTTTTCAAGTATATGTTTCCTCTTCTTTCCAGACTGAGAGCCTATGGTTTTCCACATGTGTATGGTCTAGGTACAGAAGCGCAGTAAGTGGTAAGTCTCTTATCTAGTGGTCTTTTTTCATGTCTTTACTGATAGGAGGATTCAGGATGTGTCATTTCTGCTTAGACCAGAAGTTATCAAAATTCACAGCCAGCCTCTACCAGTTGCAGCAAGCAAGCAGCAGGCTTCTGCTTAAGAGTTCAGAAGTTCCATTTCAGGTATTTCCCACAATTACACACGCACCCAATCTTCTGCTGTCTGTCAGCTTTCAGAATTTTTTTGCCTACAACAGGTTGATAATCTGGAAAAAAGTGTGGATCGCTAGATGAAAAATGTTGTCACTCAGGGTATTTAAGCACTCTTAGTTTGTTGTTTCCAGAAAGCATCACTGGAGTCAGGTGATACCATTTTTGAAATTTCTGTCTATGGCTTAATAATGAAGTGCCTCCACTTCGATCCTTTCATCTCAAAAACTGCTTATATTTGATACTTTCATAAGCCCATCACAGATTATTCAGAAGCAAACAGCCTTTACTCTTCTTACCTTAGGCATCTTTTTCTCCCCTTTTTTTTTTATTTTAGTTGGAGAGACAAATTATGACAGCTACTGTTTTGCCCAGAACAGCTGTGTTTTCAGTTACACAGCTGAGGTCTCTGACCAGAACACGCTTATTGCTGGGAGGTTAAGCCCAGAGGAGGTCCTGTTGTGCACACACACTTGGAAGGCAGAAAACTGGGCAAAAGCAGAGATCTTTGCTGATTTTAACTTTGACTATAAACTGCTGTAGTCAGGGCAGCACAGCATCTGTTTGTTATGTCCATCTATGGGAGTCTTGAAAATGATTCATTCATAATGGTTTTCAACATATCATGTAAAAGCTTCAGAATTTTTTTAGCTATCAGATTGCTATGATGATTGAGGGTGAGACATTTCTGGCACAGTGCTTGGTCTCCCTGCCTTGTCCTCACTCTTATTAGCGAGGGAGGCCAAACTGCATAGTGTGAAAGTAAACATTTCAAAGTTCATAGCTCAGCAGCTGGTGAGTCACTCCTGAGCCAAGGGGAATGTCAGTAAGAAGAGATGCACTGAGAGGTGATTAGTTTCTGTAGGGAGATTCAGTGATTCATTATCAAGTTTTTCTGTATTTTAATTGCAAAGGTTAGAAAACTATGTTTTGACCTAGCAATTAATAAGGAAAATAACATATTTTTGTTGAGTAGAAGGTTTTAGCTGAAACGTTTGCTAAGATCTGCTTGAGGCCATTAGTTGTGCATGTTTTTCATGTATTTTATTTGTGTCTGTGCACTGGTATTAAGAAGATTACTCCTGTGCCAGGATTGCATTGGAAAGCTGTGGAAACAATAGAACAGAATAGTGGTCTCTGACTTAAAAAGATACTATCAGTGTAGAACATGAAAAAAATCTAGGTGTGTACAGGTGATGGGGAAGTACAAGGGGAAATGAAGACAATGCAGATCACATGGGAATCTCTAAAATGGGCAAGGAATTGAGAAGCAGTCATTTAGGTCATAGAAGTGTAATTTGAGAGGAGGTCACATTAAATGAGTGGAAGTGCAGTGGCAGAACTGAGAGAAGATTGACTTTTTATTTAGGCAAGACAAACAAGTTCTTGTTTTTACCAGTAAAAGATAAGAACAGGGAATATGTCCCTCTCCTTGAAAAGTCAGGGAAAAGGGAGGAGGAGAAAGATTTGTGTGGTATTGATTGAAGACAAGGTTTTATTATCATAAGCTGAGTTAGTAGAGGCAGATAGGGTTAAGATTATGCAAGGCTTGCCCTCCTTTCAGTTACTTGTAACTTTGCCAAACTTTAATTATCTTGGCTGAAATTCTTCTTGTTGGGTGTGTTCCTAAGGCTGAAGGGTGTGTATGTGTCTCTGTGTGTTGTACTATTTCAGTCATTCTGAAGGTTGAGAACTAAAGAAAGAAATATTTTTTTCCATGTGAAACAAAGGACACTAGCCTCTTCTTTTTTCTTAAGTAGCTGAGAGTCCACTTGTGGATAATCTTAATGTAAGGCATGTCTTTTGCTGCTGGTTCACAGATAGCCAGGTGTTTAAATCTTCTGGGAAATACAGTAGAAGCAAAAAGTTCTCAAGACATGGGCTCTTTTGTGCATGCTCCAGCAACTCACAACATCCCCATATGCAATGGCAGCACCTACACCTTCCATAGATCACACAAGACCTTCTCTTCATTAGGTATTATGATAATCTAGAGTCAAACTCTTTCTGAGTGTCAACATGCACATTAGTTATATACACGTTCATACAATTAAGTGTTAAAATGCATAATATACTCCAGGTAAACCTAGAGGAGAGGAGAGCTACCCAACAGCGAGGAGAGATGAGCTGTTCTCTAGGCTTTATTGACTGACTAAATCTCTGTTGACTTAATGGGAGCTTGGACACCTACATGTAGACATCTATATGTAGGTACTTGAATTTGGAGTTGAATCCCATCCCTCCTGCCTCTAGAAAACTGGAGATAAAGGGTGTTGACAGAGAATGAGTGTTGACAGCAGAAAGCCTATCAATTGTGTTCACGGTTGTTTCTTGTGCAGGCACCATGACAGAGAACAGATTCTGGCTAAAGCTGACAGTGGGGGGTTGCAAGCCAACCAGCCTGAGAACGAAGTCCAAAGAGCCCAGATACAAGCAGACGTGAGACTAGACTAGGTAGAACAACCTAGGGGAAAAGGGCTGGAAAGGAAAGTCAGCTGGAGGGAACAGGAGACAAGGCAGATTTTAAAAAGAGCCTGTAGGAGAGGATTTTGCTTGATTGCAGAAAACTTTCCTGGATATTAGGATGAGTGGCTTTTTTCCACAAGAAAAGCAAAATAAAGCTCAAAGCATGCTCTTGTATATCATGCAAATTCCCTGGCTTGAGCATATCTATGTCATAACCTGATTTCCTCAGAAAATGAGGGACAGATATGGGAGAAAATTACTTTTAGAATTGTTTTGGTCTTCATTAAAAAAACCCAAAAACCAAACCCAAACAAACAAAAACAAACCAACAAAACCCACCACCATTATCAACAACAGAACGTTAAAAAATCTTGTCAAAACCTCTTCCACTTTCTCCACAGCCACCCAACACATGGTGCTCCCACCTAGCAATGATCTTGTGCAGGGGTTATTTTACTGACCCTGTTCTTGCTCACATTTACAGCTGAAGTTTGGGTTACAGACTGGAAAAAGACACAGCCCTGAGCAACTCATCCACCTGTCTCTCCATCATGTTTACACCCACAGTAAGTCTTTGATCCACATACATTTTCTTCTAAATCTTTTGAAACACAGTTCCAGCACAGCAAGGTATCAGCAAGTATTTTGCTGAATTACAGCAAATCCCATCTAGCATTTCTGGAGACCCCGCAGTGCTTGCCCAAACTTTAATTTCTGATACCTTTGCAAGACCCTTACCTTTTAGTGTTTCAGACTATCTGTGTTTCATCCTAAATATAAGAAAGTCACAGACAAGTGCTTCAGCTTGTGCTTTTAGTTTTGTGTTGTCACATAGATGGATTTTATAATTAGTATTTTTGTAATGCCCAGCAGCCCTGGTCATGAATCAAGAACCATCTTGAATTAGCAGCTGTACACAGTCACAACGAGCTCTCCATCCTCATGGATAGCATCCCTTCCCCTCTAACAGAATATGGTTTTGTTGAAGTCAGGTCAAATGCTGTTGTCAGCTACCCTGGTGTATATCTAAAGACACTTTATTGTTATTCAACGTAAACCAAGAGCAGAGTATGGTCTTTTTCCTTCAGACTGAATGCCCTTCACGAGTGTTGAATTGCCTCCTACAGTAGGAACATATCACTGAGCTCTGCTTCTTAATCTGTCAGGTGCTGACAGTTAATACGCTAAATGCCAGCAGTGCCAACTGGCAGCCTGTTCCTTGGGTGGATTAAACCAATTACTGTTCTGCCTTTCTGCTTTGTACTCTCTCCTGACTTCCCAGGTCTTTCTGATTTCACATGTGATTTTATATGAATGTGACAGAGTTATGTTGTCTCTGGGTAAAAGAACAGTATGGAGATGCTCAGCATGGTGCAGGTCTCCTGCATTGGGCTGTTTGTGTTGTGCAGACTGACCAGAGGTCCTGGTGCACTGGAGGCATTTGGAGAATGCTCTGTATCAGGCTTTCTGCCTCCCTTCCTCTTTCTAAATGTGATTGTGATGTTTGCTTGATTCTGAAGGCTGAATCACTTAGTGCTTTAGAGGCATGTATATGCATGAGGAGGATACCCCAGTAGGTAAGACAGCAGCCCTCAAGGAGACATGCAGGTTCAGGAGAGGAGATAACCCTGAAATCTCTTTTGGCTGCTCTTGCCTCTCTGGTTGTTCCCAGGGTTGAGTCCACAATGGCACTACTGAATGGGGGGGTGGAGGTTTAGAAAGAGGTTGATTTCTGAGAAGGTTTTGGGTCTTCTTTCCATCTGTGGTCTGGAAAAGGGGTGTTTCCTAGCAAGAGATTGGGGAGCACAATGCAATCCAGTGCAGTATGTACACAGCACTGGATAACCTCACCCTCCCCTCCTCCTGTTCCCTTCAGTGTAGATCTTCAGTGGGCAGAAAAATCTTCTCTGTTACATTAATCTGGGTATCGCACTTCATCCATATCCAAGCACAGATCTAAGGTATCTCTGTGATACAGGGACTCCTTGCATGGCAGAATTGTTAGGCTCCATCAACATGGGGTTGCTCTAACTCATTCCTGGCTGAGGTACCCACTTCTGCAACAAGCCTGCCCACAGCTGTGCTGGGCACACTACCATTTCACGCATTTGCGAATGTGCTTCTTAAAAACAACAGATCAGCCTGCTGGGAACTGGCAAGTCCTAGATAAATCCTACTGATTACATTGGATAACTCGGACCTGAATGGGACAGACTTTTCATTATTATTTTTTCGCCATATACCATGGCAACATATTTATTGTGTTACTACTGTGAATATCACATTTCTGTTCCTCTTGACATACCATGATGTGCTCAGAGACCTCCAGAGGAATTGCAGACAGCTATGCCACATTGTGCCAAAAAAATAAGGAGATCTGCTCTTTGCTAGGCCTCACCTTGCCTTTCACATCTGCTCGTATTTACTTGGATATTAGTAATTATTTTTTCCCTTTCCTTGATGTGTACCCAAGGTACTGCCTGCACTACCTTTCAGAAATAAACTACAAAAGTCAGGTGGTAAATCAATTAAAAAGATCAGGTTTGACCTTTGTTGTTGTCTTGTATGACTTCTGGTTTTCCATCTATTATATTCTTCACCACTGTGCAATAACTACGCTCCATTATAGAGTGTTAATGATGTTATTTTTTGCTTTTAAGATACACAGGATGTGACATCCAACCAGATCTACTAAGTTTAATGAACAGGGTTGTGGGGGGGGTTCTCTTTATAATACAGTCAGATTGTTGGCTTTCCTAGTTTGGCAGAAGAGGAATTTTGATCAGATGTCTGTGGGATAATTTTCTTAATGTCCTAAGACGGAAATGAAGAAAATCATGTGGTGGATGAATTGTTAGATGTGTGATCATTTATGTAATACAGCTGATTGAAATACTAATATCTGACCAAAACTGAAGCTGGCAGATGTGCTCTAAAGCCTGTAAAAATATCTGCCTTTTATGGTAACTTCCATCGAATGATACTGGGGCCTTGTTTATTTCACAAATAAAAATAAGGACCCCAGGGCTGTGCTTTGTTCTTACTGGATGAATGAATGTATTTGTACTGGATTGTGCATAACCAGTTTATATAAAAAAGTTTCAGTGTTCCACTGTATCTTCATTTTATATTTTCAAGGCATCTGTTCTGTAAGCATTCGGTTACACAGCCTGTAGCTGAGCTAGAGTGTATTAATGCAGTTATCAGTGCTCCACAGATCTGATGTCTTAGGGCCTTCAGCAAATAGATCTGGACATGTTTGTAGGTGCATTTATCTGGGAAAAACAAGGATGTTACTCCTCCAGCTCTCCAATGCAATTGTCTTCTAGAGCTTCCTGGGTACAGCTGAATGGAGTGTCTTAGCATTGATGAATCCCTGTGATTTTAAAATGAGCTGTAGCGGGTCTTCCAGAAACAGTAACATGAACTTTTTCCTGAAAAACCGGAACATGCATGAATATTCCACCTACACATGTGCTACACCTCTTTGCCATGCAAATAGTAAACTGAGGGCTCATACCAGACACAGATCTTATAGCAGCATGAGAACTAGCATTTGATGCTTCTGAAAAGTTATACTATTTTTTTTTTTTCTACAGCCAAATGATTTTATCAAATCATATCCAGTGGTTAGAACAAGGATTGAAGGCTTGTTTTAGAACTGGTCCTAAGTACCATTAGCCCAACAGCACAACCTCAAGGATGTATCTTCGTTCTGGCACCTCCTTTTCCTAGGTAAAAGTAGTATATCGTATACTGCAGTGATGCAATAAGACCTGCTTATGACTTCATGTCTTCTGTATACATGGCAGCAAAACGAGTGAGGAACTGCCTGATTCAGGTTTTGTCATCAGTTGTTAACACTTCTCTAGAGGCTGTCCTACTTAGGACTGAAATGTGCTTCACATGTGCAGTATCTCATAGTCATATTAATATGAGTAAAAATGGAAAACCAAAGTTTGTAAGGCAGAGGACCAGAGGACTCAGGATTAATGCTGGACATTTTAGCTTTACAGTTTCTATTTGTCTGCTCTACACCTTAGCCCAAACAACCAGTTCTGTGGAAAAGGTGACAGAGCAGGCAATGTCCTAGCCAAGCCTGCTAAATTAAGCTGTCATCCATTTAAGTTTATTCTCCAATATATCATCGTAGAATGGTTTGGTTTGGAAGGGACCTTAAATACTATCTAGTGGCAACCCCACTGCCATAGGCAGGGGCACCTTCCGCTCAACCACATTGCTCAGAGCCCCATCCAACCTGGTGTTGAACACTTCCAGGGATGGGGCATCCAGTTTCCCTGAGCAACCTGTTCAAGTGCCTCACCACCCTCATAGTGAAGAATGTATTCCTAATATCTAAATCTACACTCTTTCAGCTTAAAGACATTCCCCCTTGCCCTATCACCACATGTCCTTGTAAAAAGTCCCTCTCCAGCTTTCTTCTAGATGCTGACAGGCTGCTATGTCTCCCTGGAGCCTTTTCCTCTCCAGGCTGAACAACTCAAACTCTCTCAGCATGTCTTCATAGGAGAGGTGCTTCAGTCCCCTGATCATCTTCATGGCCCTCCTCCAGATTTGCTCCAACAGGTCCATGTTCTTATGTTGAGGGACTCAGAGCTCAACACAGTACTCCAGGGAGGGGTCTCACAAGAGCTGAGTAGAGGGGGAGAATCACCTTCCTTGACCCACTGGCCATGGTTCTTTTGATGCAGCTCAGGATATGGTTGACTTTCTGGGCTGCAAGCACCTATTGCTGGGTCACATTGAGCTTTTTGTCCATCAGCACCCCCAAGCCTTTTTTCTCAGGGCTGTTCTCAATCCATCCTCCTCCCAGCTGACTGGGATATTGATACTGGGGGGTTGCCCAGACCCAGGTGCAGGACCTTGGACTTGGCCCTGTTGAACTTCATGAGGTTCACATTGGCCCACCTCTTGAGTCTGTCAAGATCCTTCTGGATGGTATCCCTTCCCTCCAGCATATTGTCTGCACCACTAAGCTTGGTGTCATGTGCAGACTTGCTGAGGGTGCACTCAGTCTGTCCGTGTCACCAACAAAGACGTTAAACAGTGCTGGTCCTAATACCCACTCCTGAGGATGTCACTTGTCACCAGTCTCTACTCTGACATTAAGCCAGTAACCCATTTTTTGAGTGTGATCATCCAGCCAATTCCTTATCCACAAAGCAGTCCATTCATCAAATCTGTCTCTTCGATTTAGAGAAAAGGATGTTGCGCGGGGCAGGGTCAAATGCTTTGCCTAAGTCCATGATGTACATAGGAGCTGTTACAGCTGAGGGCTCCAATACATGATCTTTATAGAAGGTAACACATTAAGCTGCTATAAATCTGTGACTTGGGGTTTTGAGCCTGATTTGAAGACCACTGTATGAAGCACCTTGGTCTGCCATAACCTCTTCTCTCGGGGGCGGATGGCACTATAATCCTGTGCCTGGGTTGCATGTGAGCAACAGAATAAAGGAAAGAGAATGAAGGAAACTGAGGGGGTGTTACAGCTATGGTACCAAGCTAGCTGGTGACCTTCTCACCAGTAGCTAAATGACTTTGACAGCAATTTGCAGCTGTTTGTCAAAATTTAAAGGTGAGACTTCAGTGCAGAGCATCTGAAAGATTACCTCCAGGTACAGTAATTAGGGCATAATTAGAACAATTTACAGAGGAAGCATGTACTGTTCCCTCCCTGGGAACAGAGCAATCTCTCTGTGCTATGGCTTAGCTGCATCCATCAATGCAGGGTCCAGGCATCACACTGTTATTTCTTTCCTATTTCTGACTAATCATTTAGGAGGCACTTGGGCTGCTGCTGCACAGAGAATCATATTTTGGAGGAACAGAAACATAAGAAATCTGGGAACAGAGACTGGCATCTCTCAGTCACTACTATTGCCAGGTGCTGAGCCCTTCCTTCTGATGTCTCAACAGGCAGGAGGCAGCAAGTTTTCCACCTGTGCCAGCTTTGGGCCTTGTTAAACCGTCTAAGCTCACTGTTTCCTGTAAATGTAAGTGAATAAGGGTTTCCAAAGGAAACCCTAATCAATAGTGTTAGCAGCTGAAACTGGAGGACTTCTTCCACCTCACCAATTATAGCCTGCTAAAACTACTTCATTTTCTTCCTCCAAAGGTGGCTTTTCACCCTGCTCTCTGTCTTCTGTTGATCATCATGTCTGAAGGTGATTCCTTGTATGTTTTATGTATTGCTTTGGTCTTAATAATGGAGGACATGGATTTTTTTGCTAGTCTGAAACCTCCATCTTCAAGCTGGTATGGTTTCCATGCTTTCAGCTGTGGAAGATGAGAGAAATCCCTGGTACTGGCTAAGAAGGTAAGAATCACTATGTGTTTTCATTCACACTATAAGTACTCACTTCCTTGAGGGTATTTTTGATCCTATGCAGTTCTATTGATGACATTTATGAAAATCCCTTAGAATACTCAGCAATAAGAGCAGCTTACTCAGCATCAAGTGTAGCTTGGGAATTTTATTAGATGCCTTTTTGAGGTTTGAATGGCTTTCAGTGGAACATCATACTTTCTATTGAAGTTTTTCTTCATCTCAAATATAAGGCAAAAGCTTTTTGGAAGGTATTTCAGGGCAGCCTGGAGCATATTGTTCTTGTCTTTACCTTAGTGTCACTTGAGAAAATAGTCATAGGTTTTCCTTTTTCCCTTCACCTCACCCTTTAAATTGGGTGAGCTCAGTCTCTTTACAGTTCTTTCCCATTCCATCCCTTGCAGGATTTTTTACAATCTGTGCTATGCTGGTTTGTTTCAGGCTATTAAAAAACTTCAAAACTTCAATTTCTATGAGACTGAGCAAAATACTAACGTGACAGATATGATTAACAAGATTAGATCAAAACTATCCTTTCATAAGGGGACATTGTAGACAGAAATATTAAGCTCCCTATATTCTTCAAAATAGGTACCACTTGAAGGTTATAAGAGGAAGTTCTATCTGATGGCTTTCTTTCTCTAACATGTTGCTTTTACAAATATATAGCCCTGCCAGGCATTCTAAACAATGAAGCTGCACAGAACAGTATTGATTAGCATATCATTAGTTTCCCAAGTAGAGCCAGGGACTCTGGGTGTGCTGTGGGTAAGCCTGGAGATGTTAATGACAGTTATGAGGAGAATTAAAATGAAGACAGACCATGCTGAAACACCAGCTCTCAGCAGCAGTGGAACAGTTCAGGTGTATAGCTGGCTATAAATGGGAACCTGAACTGAGTAAGATACAGGGAGGCAACCTGATTAAAACCTCTGTGTACACCTGGAGTAACTCTACTGAATTTGATGTACTGAATAGAGTCATAAACTCATTTAGGTTGGAAAGCACCTTTAAGATCATAGAGTCCAACTGTTAAACTAACACTGCCAAGCCCACGACTAAATAATTTCGCTGAGTGCCATGTCTTTTAAACACCTCCAGGGATGGTGATTCCAGCACTTCCCTGGGCAGCCTGTTCCAATGCTTGACAAC
>JAVJGJ010000037.1:3053344-3080868 GCA_035590215.1 Microhierax caerulescens | reverse complement strand
GTCTTTTAAACACCTCCAGGGATGGTGATTCCAGCACGTCCCTGGGCAGCCTGTTCCAATGCTTGACAACCCTTTCAGGGAAGACATTTTTCCTAATATCCAATCTAAACCTTCCCTGACACAACTTGAGGCCATTTCCTCTTGTCCTATCGCTTGTTACTGGGGAGAAGAGACAGACCCTCGCCTTGCTACAGCCTCCTTTTAGGTAGCTGTAGACAGCAAGCAGGTCTCCCCTGAGCCTCCTTTTCCCCAGGCTAAACAACCAATGCCAGGTCCCTCAGCCTCATCAGACTTGTGCCCCAGACACTTCACCAGCTTCGTTGCCCTTCTCTCCACATGCTGCAGCACCTCAATGTATGTGTTGAAGTGAAGGGACCAGCACAGTACTCGAGACACAGTCTCATCGGTGCCCAGTACAGAGGGATGATCGCTGCTCTGGTCCTGCTGGCCACACTGTTTCTGATACAGGCCAGGATGCTGTTGGCCTTCTTGGCCACCTGGGCACACTGCTGGCTCATGTTCAGCCGGCTGTCAGCCAGCACCCCCAGGGCCTTATCCCCTCAGGCAGCTTCCCAGCCACTCTGCCCCAAGCCTGTAGCACTGTGTGGGGCTGTTGTGACCCAAGTGCAGGACCCGGCACTGAGCCTTGTTGAACCTCATACAATTGGCCTTGGCCCATCGGTCCAGCCTGTCCTGATCCCTCTGCAGAGCCTTCCTGCCCTCAAGCAGACCAACACTCCTGCCCAACTCGGTATCACCTGCAAACTTCCTGAGGGTGCACTCAATCCCCTCATCCAGATCATCGATAAAGATATTAAAGAGAACACAGCCCCAGTACTGAGCCCTGGGGCACACCACTTGTGACCAGCCACCAGCTGGATGTAACTCCATTTGCCACCACACTTTTGACTCAGCCATCCTGCCAGCTTTTCACTCAGCACACAGTGCACCTCTCCAAGCCATGAGCAGCCAGTTTCTCCAGGTGAATGCTGTGGGAGATGGTGTCTGTCAAAGGCTTTACTAAAACCTAGGTAGACAAATGCCACAGCCTTTCCCTCATCCACTAAGCGCATCACCTTGTCATAGGAGGAAATCAGGGTAGTCAGGTAGAACATGCCTTTCATAAACTCATGCTGACTACTCCTGATCACCTGGCTAGCATCTCAAATCTGAAACCAGAATAGCTGAGGTAGGAGTTACATCCATAATACAGCCACTTGCATCCAGATAGATGACTTATGAAACATCGGTGTGGCATTGCCACTAAGATTGTTACACTACCAAAATAAAATACAACTGATCATACGTTTTTCATGTACCCCTTATACATGCTGTCCCAGTGTCCCTAGGAAGCACAGTTCTCCTAGAACTATTTTGTGATGCTTCACTATTGTGTGGAGGTTACTCTCCTCAGGGCTAATAACCACAGCTAGCCATTAGAGGATGAGATCTGACGATATGACAGCCCGTGTAGTATCACTCGTGTTTCTTTTTATGGTCTTTTTGCTTCTATGTCTTTTGCTGCTTTTGTGAAGCAGTATCACAAACAAGGTCACTTTAGCCTACCACAGGAGGAAGAATTAGCCAATGAAGCATGTATTCAAAACTGGCATGGATGTCATGCTCAGATTCATCCCCCTTATCTGTAGCAATCTAAAATTTAGGGTTCTACTCTAAGTTAGTTTCTAGACTCTGTCAGTAGTTCATGGAGATAAAGGTCTAGCTCCAGGGGATAAAACACCCCATGGTAAGACAGGAGTCTAAGATAGGTTGGAAGACTGATTCTCTAGGGTACGTGTTTCTTCTGGTTGAGTTTTACCCTAGCCACCAGGAGTTTGGATTTTAAAGCCAACTTTCTGGATTAGTTTTTTTTTATTATTTTTTTTAATACTACCCACAATTTAAGATAGTGTGGTGAGACCTAGCCTATATTAGCCTACCTAGTCTGCTTGGGCAGCAAGAGCTGTTACTGGTGCAGTTGCATTTTAATACTTACCTCCTGGAGAAAGATGCTGGGATATGGGACTGGGAAGAACTTTCTAAGTGACAGAATACAACCTGTGCTGTCGGCATCCATATGGCAAACATTTCTCTCATTGCTTGATTAAAAGGATGGTTTAGTGCTTCACCACTCTTTCAATAGGATGCCACCTTCTATTTCTCAACTTTTTTTCCCCATATAGAGCTTGCTTATGCTAAGTTATGAGCTGAGATTGTCATTCGGTTGAAGGAGCTCTTTCCCAATCCTACCATCTTCTCACTGCTCACCCTCCCATGTGCTGGCTCTTGTTGGGCAAACTTTCTCACCCTTCTCCTAAACAGGGTAGCTGCACTGCCTTCACTTCTTCTGCTTTGAATTTTTCTATAACACAGAAGACCAGAGCACTGGAGTATGTAGGGCTCAGTGGAGGACATTACCTAGCCCAGTGAATAAGGTGGTATCAAAGAAAGAGAGTGGACCTGAGAAAATGGATGTGATTTATTTCCCCCACCCCCACCCCCCCGCCCGGCCCCAACCCTCCTCTCAAAAGCTGCATACAGATCAAGGAGATATATTAACCTAATCAAGGAGGAAGAAAAAGAAAAGAGAAAATAAAGAGTCCAAGGAAGCAATGTATTTTGCTTTGGCCAAGAAGGCAACTCTGAAATATTTCAAGAGTGTCTGCAATAAACAAGATGGTGTTATTTCCATTTTAGTCAAAGCTAACAACTATATTTTGCGGTCTTTTGCATCAAATTTTATGGTGAGTTCTTGTTCCTGAGAAGTGATGACAAGCCCTACATGCAATGACACTCTGCTGTAGGACAGTTGCAGCATGTCAGCTGTCATGACAGAGGGGATTTATGCTGAAGAGTAGGAGATCTTCTCGCTACCTATCATTTATCAAAAAACAAGAAAGGTAATAATTAAGCCTATTCAGGAGGTCTGGGTGAGCAGTATGTAGCTTTTACATAGGCTAGTGGGAAGTTTTTATTAGGAACAGATTTAGTTTGTGACTAATCTGAACCATATTTAAACCATGACCTCACTCATTCATTACTGTCTATCTCAATAGAATGCACTGGAGCGAGGCAAATGATCTGTGTGCATTTTCTTCACATCACTTGCTTATATCTGCCATCTTTTTCCATGAAAAGTATCAGTCTACAAGCAAAATTTACTAAACCTAGAAAAAAAAAACCCAACAGCTGTAAATCTGAGTCTTGTGGGGCCACAGCACATTACTTCCTCTGGAAGCATTTTTTTTCCCTTTTAGGTGTAATCATGCAGGAAGATTAACATTAAAAACTACAAAGGAAATTCTCATTGATTTATACAACATTGTAAAGGCATAACAAAAAAGCAAGAAGTTATCCCTGAAGTGCATTTTAAAGAATGTGCAGTGCATAGCAAATGGATTTTAAAGTAAGAGTGCAGAAAAATGAATCAACTCAAAGTTTGCTTATGATACCTGAAACAGAAATAAATAAATGAAGAATGAGTGGAAGGGAAAAGTTTATACAGGCATTCCCATGTAAAAGCTTACTGCTGTGGAGAAAAGGAAACAATCAGAAATATTATATCCACAAAAATAGAATTTTATTATGGATTCATGAATTTACAGAAGCTGAAATCTCATTGCCAACTGTAAAAATTAATGACTTGTTTAAAAGTCCAGATTCATACTGCTAGGTTCCAGATATTTAACTGAAACCACTGCATGTGTCTGGCTGGCAAACATATTGGCTTTGGAGAGTTCACTTAGTAATCTCAGACATAAGGAGAGCTGCTGTGAACTGAAAATACACACCTGATAAAGAAGGCGAAGTTTGTTTGTTTCGCCCTTGGTATGCAGGCAGCTCACATAACATGCATCTGCATTGTCAGGTTCTTAAAATCATGTGTTTCCTAATGCAGATGGAGCCACTGGAGCAACTTACAAAGATTTGGTAATAAGATTTGCCTTTCTTTCAAATGAAACATTTTGCTTTATCTATTTGGCTTGATGCATGGTGATACCAGATGAGTTAGACAAGTAATGATTATGAACCACTGTGTTAATACAACTCTGCAGGTGTCCGCATGGGTCAAGAACCAGTGGCATGTGGGGTGATTTTAAATGGGACATGGCAGAGGAATGTGAGGGCACCTGGGAATAGTACAGGTGAGGAGCAGCAGATTCCCAGTGCATTCCTAGTATGTACTTTGTAGAGCTGAGTCCCTACTCTGGCAGCATCCTGACTTCATGTCAGAACAAGAGGTGGATGTCATCACTTGAGGAAAGCTGGGAGCAATACTGCATTTCATTTAATCCCTCAGCATTAAGGCTGGTGAAAGGACAGCAGAAATTGGTTTTGTTTTGAGGTACCAACAAGTCAGCTAATTGGGATGGGGGCTAAATTATAAATCTGCTTAAAGGAGATTGTTTCTAATGCGTAGAAGAAGATGAAATGATCAAAGGGAGCTCTCAGAGAGTAATGAAAGCCGAGCTTTGCTGCAGCTGGGTGAATGAGCAAAAGGAAAGCTGTGGTAGCCAAAGAGCAGAAAGAAGATCAGCAGAGGAGAGGGTTTTATCTGCGTGCACAGCCAAGTAGGGTAAATACCATTTCAGAGGGTTTTGTTAAAGAAAGGATTTAGAATATATAGAAGGGAGAAATTTCTATCTTGGCTGAAATTAAAAGACAACAACCCTAAATAACAATCAGCTGAGCGCAGTTCTGTGGCAGAGGTAGGATGGAAAGAATGATCTGATCAACATAACATTATGAGTCTAGCTGGGATAATTCTGAAAAATGAATGATAATTAGCCTTGAGAGATAAAACCTTGATAAAGCATGCTTCCTAACACCATATCCAGCTGAGAAGTTGCTTTCATTCCTGCTTTCATGGGACAGTCACATGTAATAAGTAACTAGCCAGTAAACACCACATCAAATGGTGAGTAGCACAAAATGCTTTTAATAAGAGTAATTAGGAATGACAGAGCAATAATTTCACTCTCTTCAGATATAACTCAACTAATAGAGACCTATTTCTGTTAACATCATAGGGCTGATTGAAATAAATCATATAAGCAGAGGGACCAGTTATGGAAAACTAGTGATGAATAGAGACAAGGGGACGGACAACTTTGGTAAGTAAACCTTGCTAAGTGCTTGTTTTGGTGCAGCTGCTTGATAAATCTCTGCTCAACTGCCTTATTCTGGAAGTACCAAAGTTGCAGACACTGAGCTTCTAGAGATAATTCCTCAGATACTCACCACTCTGCTCTTGATTGTGCTTAGCAATGCCTCTGTTTTGGAAAACTTGATTTGCTCATATGTCTATCCAGATCAACAGCCTCTCATGGTGATCATCTAGCTCTACCTGTCAGTGCGGTAGAAAGACTTGGAGCATCCCTTACATATCTGGCCTGGAGCAGGACACAGAAAGATATTATGACACCCCTTAATCTAACAGACAAGTAGTTAGAGCTTTCATGGAGGTTTGGAAGATTTAACTCCTTCTGCCTAAAAGAAACATAGAACAGCAACTCCAAATCTAAGGCAAAGACCTTAAACACTTGGTATGAGGACATTCACAGAAGCACTAGGGAGTAGCTCCCCTCTTCTAGCTTAAGTTATTTCAATTTGATTTAAATAGTAATATATTCTTTAAGCTAGGAGAGAGAGTGTGAGTGTGATTGTTTTGCTTAAGGATGAATCTCCCCTTGGAACAAAAAAGGGAAAACTTTTTCAGTCTTTGCTTCACTGAGCACCCAAGGGAGGAAACATCAATTAATGAAATGTTGGGGGCAGGCAGGGGAAGGTTCTCTGTAGTCACTGGGTTCACATAATCTTTTTTAGTTGCTCAATCCCCAAATAGTCCAACTTCAACATAAGGCACACGCTAGTTCCAAAACTTCTTAGTATTTCACAGAACAAAGCCCTTTGGGCAGATTGAGGGGAGGAGATGTGGGTTAAGATCAACACAAGCAGGGTGAGGGATATGATCTGGAGAGTTTACCATGTGATCATGAGTAGTTCATTCATTGAATTTTTGGATGAAAAACATAGCTGTGGCTGCTCTAGCTGTGTTTTGTAAGGAGGCTGGGTACAGAAAATACAGTTATGGAGTATTAATGTTTCTCTTGTTTTCCACATGCAAATCTCTTTGGTAATACTGGAAGAGGAATTGCTATCTTATGGGTCTTCCCTGGCTTAGATGTGATCTAGACCTTCGGCTACTCTGACCTCTCAAAGCAAAAATATGTACACTGTGTACACTGTACGCAGCAAGTTAACGCCTGAAACAACTACTGTTATTTCTGGTGCATCATGGATAAAACAGGAGCTAAAGAAGGATTTTGCAGCTCCCAATTTTAAGAGCTTTCATCCTTAAGTGCTGTTGACTCAGAGAAGAACACATGCAAGCACTGTGCATATTGATGGGAATTAAATGTATCTTACGTATCTTACATCTAACAAAATACAGGAATATGTAGTTAGGTGGAAGAAAACATCTGGGCCATTCAGTGCAACCCAGCACTTTGTGAGCACCTGGGAAGAGCAAATCAATGTTGCCTTTAGATGAGTCTACAGGAGGTTTGTTGTATGTAAGTAGTTGCTCTGATACATGTGCATTTTGTTACCTTCAACTCCTGCAGCAGAAGGGAATTAATTATCAGAAAATACAGCTCCATGAGCCTAACAATAGCTTCTAATTAATTATAGGTCTAAGTTAGGCATACCTTAGAGCCATCAAAAAGGTGATCACAGATCAGCATCTCTGATCTATAGCTACTGAGGTCTCTAACCCAGATCCATAGAACAGTCAACAGATGTAAGAATCTGCTCTCCTCTGAGGGCCATGGACCACAGCTCCTGACCACAGGACACATAAAGGCATCCTGGCCTACTCTGGATTTGAACTATTTCTCTCCTCTGAAAAGAAAGTCAAAAGACATCTGAGACCCACACTGCAAAGCAGATGCAGAGATGGATCCTGTCTAACTTATGGTAGGTGAATCAACTGCAGGGGACATTCTCAAAAAGAAAAAAAAAAGATAAACAAGAGGAAGCCATGTGTGGTCTGAAGGTCACTCTGGCTTGAGGGACAAGCCTCTCAGTTTTACTTCTGCAGTGTAACATGCTACACTCCCCTACACCGCAATGTCAGTGATATATGTGATTTTACCTCTCTCTTGCTTGCTTCTGCTGTAGACTCAGACCGACTAGATACGCAGGAGAATTGACTGAAATCTGACAAAGCTAACCAACTGACCTACCAATGAAATGCACAACTTTATTTTAAAAACTGAATTTTATAAAGCTTAATAGCAGCTAGAAAAAGAATCCACTTCAAGTTTAAGAACTAAAGTTAGCTGCAATAAAGTTTGTGCGTTTCACTTGGGTTTCTATTTTTTGCAGTAACCTAGCTGCATGAATTCTTTCCTCCTAACGGGAAATGAGTTTTCAGCTCTACCTTTGGGCATACAATTGATTTCTCATCATACTGGAGTTACTATCAACCTGTGCTAATTGGCACCCTAAGCAATCAAATTAAAGAAGGAGGAGGCTTATTCTGTCATCCCTGGAAGCAGTGTCTCCAAAATAAGACCAGACCATGCTGGCAGAGAAGCATGATCAAGGCAGGCTTTACAACGTTTGTGCTGTAACTGTTTTGAAAAGATGCAGGATGGGTCCCCAGGGATTTTAGTACATTACAGTTTGCTCTGCCCTAAATTTGCTTTAATCTGTTTCAAGGGATTATTGATCTGAATGTTAAAGTCATTAGCCTCAGCATTTAACTGAGGATACGAAGAAGTACATTTAAGTTCATATCAGCAGGTCAAAGACACATGAGATGGAAACTATTTCTGGAGTTCCCATGAACTGATCCAATAAAAGATAATATCTCTGCTTTAAGCCCTTGGTTCCCGTATGTCACACTTTATTTCTGTATGCAATCATGTCTTCATAGTAAGCCACTCTGAATTTATTTTTTTTTTCCATCAAGTCAGTAGCAAGTTAATGGAAAACCAGGAAGGTGCTAAGTTTTAAAGAGAAGTTAGAAATTATTATATTAGAGTAGACAACAGGAGATAATTGGATATAACTTATTTTCTACTCTGTACTTTGGGCTGTTAAGTAGTCATATACAATTGCTCATGGAGATATGTTTTGAAGTAACGAGTAGCAATGTGTCCTCCAGCACCTGGAGTTCTCGGATGCTCTGGGAACAAGCACAGATTGGTTTAGGGCTGAGAAATTCCAATTAGCCCTAGAGAAGCAGAGGCTCAACCCCATTCATTTGAAACCATGGGGTAGGATTGCAGTGTCAGAATTAATAATTGGAAGATGTGAATAATTGTCTCTGCAAGCTGGGACTCATCCAGAGCTCTTAATATTTGGAGAGTCTCTTAAGCCCTGCAGCATGAGATTTAACATCCTTCCTTAATGTTTTTATAGCGTGAATTATTTTAATTAAAAATATTAATCATAAATAAAAATAAGCATGGGTACTCCTGATATCTATGTAGATGTTCTATCCCATTTAGAATTCTGCTATTTTTCGGCCTCATCCCCATCCTATAGCAATTAATTACAGTTTAATCACACGGTGAGTTAGAAATGACATTCCTTTGATGTGCCTTTCATTCCTCACCTCTTAATTTCTTTGAACATCTACCTGGACTCATGAGAAAGAATCTTCTCCAAGGCATTTATTATCTTATATTCTTTTACCACATCCCATCCTAGACATCTGCTTTCTAAAATACATAATTGCAGCCTTCTGAGGTTAGAATTCAGAGTAGTCTGCAACGTCCTTTGAAAAACAGATCACTCACACTTGGAAACTTTTTCCCATGAAGAGCAACTCTTGATATAGTACATTCAGCAGTGAGTTACTACACATAGTTGAATGCTACTTTACTTTATTATCTCCATGTTTCTCACTCATCTGGGTCATTAAATTGAAAGGGATATAAGCACGCTGACTTATAGCAACACTGAGGCTGATGTCTCCCTATTTAGATGTTGGCTCCTGTTGCCCAATTCATCTTGCCTAATCTGTTCTCTACAAATTGTTATACTTCAGACTTCTCAAAGTGCAGGCATGTATGAGTCTTGGTTATTTGTTTTTGTGTGTGGTGACCTTCTCTGACACAGACCTCTGCTCCATAGCAGTGCCCCACCAAAACTCCCCAAACCAACCAAAAAACAATTTAACTAGCTCAAATGATTTAACTGTTTCCCTCCTTCCTGACTCTGCTCCCATATGACTGGAAACCTCTTAACTAAAGCCCGTGACCCAGAAATTACTTTTAAAGCAGCTGTAAAATCCATCACCTCATTGAAGCTCTTCTGTTACGTAGGTGAATGTTTGAAACTGCATAAGGTGTACTCCCAATAAAAAAATGCTGCTCTTTGCTGGAGTGGTGAGTAGTCTCAGCTAATTTGGGACTGTTGAATAGTGGAATAACCATAGTCCTGCAGCTATGGGATAGAGAGCATTACTGATGCGCTTTCCGTTGAAAGGAAACGTTGCGGGTCTGGGCTGTGCCTGCTCTGAAGTATCAGAAACATGAGATGGAGACATGAACGGCTGCTCTCCCTAAAACTGGAGGGCTCTTCCATGCTCTCTCTGGGTCTTATGTAAGATAAAGCGCCATCCTTCAGCTCTCAGTTATGTAGATATGAAGGACAGGATGCACAGATATGCTAAGATAATTGGGAATCTGAGACCTTGCTTAATGAAATTCTAGTAGAGATAATTGCCTATAAACATACTTGGAAGAAAAGAAAGGTAGCACTACGGAGAGAACAGAGGTTTTCAACCTAAATAATAACAGACTTCAGTAAATAAATGTTGAAGGTTGGAAGGATTTTTTTTTAAAAACACTGAAAGTCTACATAGGTAAACTCCTCTGAAATAACCCAGAAGAGGATAATAAAGAAGAAATAACATTGTGCAGGGAGATAAAAATTAATTGGTTCAACCTGAGTGTGTGTCTGCTTCTGGAAAAAAATAAACCAAAACCAATCTGCTTCTATGTGACTTAAACTTGAAAATCTAGGACCGGGATAACGGGGAAGGGACATGAACACTTAGAAATTGTTTCAGGAGTAAAAATACAAAGAAGAGTTAAAGGATAAAAACAAACAAACAAACAAAAAAAAAACCACCAAAAAAAAAAAACCCAAACAGTTTGAAATGTGATTCTTTGGAAATATGACCTGCTCTCAGAGCAGGGAGCAGAAAGGAAAAGCTCAGCACCTGATTGAAAAATGCAGAAGTAGAACAAATGGCAAGTCCTTACATGTGCTGGTTCTGTGGTTATATGCATAGAGGGCAAAAGGATGCATCAGGAAAAGTCACATTGCGGAGGAACAGAGCAGCTGATACCATCGATGTTTGCACATCACCTCGTTAACACCAGCAGGTTCTTGCCAGGTGCTGTCTTTTTTTCAGGGCTGGAGAGAAGGGCTGGACAAAGCCCTGTCACCACAGTGCTATTTTTATCCATAAACAGAAGATTTCTGAGTTGGAAAGGACTTCAGCTGGCCAAAAGGAGCACAGTCCTTTGATTTTAGGAAAGACTTACAGCAGCTATCCATATTCAGGTGCAACAAGCAAGACTTATGCTTGTTTTATTCCCCAGTACAGCTGTGCAGTGCAAGTGAAAATGCACAAAATATTGTAAAAGACACAAAAAGCCTGCTGTGTTGCTTGTTGCTTTTTTTTCCCCCCAGGGGAATTAATCACTTATAACTCCAGCTTCAGTTGTTAGACTCTCAGTTTCTTAAACATCAGGCCTGAAATATAAACTGAAAAGAAAACAGTTCTTTTTCCAGATAAAAGAAAGAGGGGAAAAAAAAAAAACCTTGAATGCCATTTTCTCAGGTCTAACTCAGGCTGACAAACGTCATCGTCAACTCTATGCTATAGTGGTATCTCATGATCACAAAATGTAGTTACCCGCATCACTCAAGCGAAGTTTTATTCAGCTACTACCTCCGTTGTTCTGCTTTTGCAAACACTAGCATATTAAATGCATATGTCTCTAAAGGGATTGCTGCATCTTGTGCCAACACACTTTCAGAAGAAGAAACAAAACAAAACCAAGCTTCAATATTGTATGTATGAACTATACACTTTAACGTGAGCCATCACCTGCAGGAAGACAAGCTCATCTAAAGCTGCCAGTGATGCTGTGGGTGTAGATGAATATGTATGCACATATTTGAGATCTTAGTCCTTCCCACCATTTAACATAATCTAGATTGTGGTGGAGCTTCTCCTATAAACACTCTGCCTTCAAAGACATGTATCTTTATTTTAAAAAGACACCACCCAGAAGAGCAAGCTCACTGAAACTGGTAAGTTATTTGAACTAAGAATGAAAATAGAGAAAAACAGATTTAGAAAGAAAGAAAAAGTTATTTTGTGTTGGAATAGGATAAAGGGGTAAACTAAGGATTGGAAATAGATGTTGCAGATCAATAGTTGTTCTCTGTGCAGAGAGACATTTCAAATCTTTTAGCTGTCTGTCAGTCCTGACATTAGTTCATTATTGTGCAAAATTTTGGTTATTTTCTTCCTGTAATTGAAATGTATTGAAGACTCCTGTTTGAATGAGGTGTCAAGATCAGCTGTCAAAAACCGACTGTAAAGGAGGTGAAATACTGTATAATCTGTAGCTTCATTTATAGTATTGTCTTCCCCATGATGACGGCATTCTGTTCTCACCATTATATTGGTTTTGTTGTCTGGTTAAGGGGAAAATAACAGCTTAAGATAATTACTGATAAAATAAGGGTAATCCATGTTGTATGGAGCCTCCCAAAAATTATTTCTTCAAACGTGAAAATTGGGATGCTAGTCTCTGAGCTTTCCTTGAGGATCTTGGTATATTAGTAGCCATAATGAAGCATGACGTAATAAAAACCTTGTTGAAACAAATTATTCAAACAGAATGAAAAGAGTATTCTGTTTGTATATTTGCTCATCCCCAACTTGACTTTCCAGCTCAGTGGCTTGCATAAAGTTCTCCTGTAAGTTATGGACCTATACACAGTTGTATTATGTTAATCATAGAAATGAAATTAAGCTACTTCCCCCCCCTCTGCCTGGGTAAAGCATCTATATGTCTGCTGCTTCTAGAGCTGCAGAAGTATTCCAGACAGTAGCTGGGAGAAGAGGATTGCTGTAGTAGTAGATTGTTGTAGTTATACTGACCTTAAGACTCCTCTTTGTATTGATCGGTTTGGGTCTATTAATAGGTTCAGCTCCTCAGGTGAGTTTGACTGTTAGGGATGAGAAAATTCAAAAACTTTGTTTTCTTTTAAGAAAGAGGAAAAAAGATTTGAGAACAAGCTGGAAATAAAAGAGCTAAGATAAAATTTTGCTGTTGAGCTCTGCAACCCATTGGGAAAGGATGGTCAGCAGTGAAGGAGTCGTCTATTTGGAAAGCAGTAAGTGACAGAGGACATCGTGGTTCCTCCAGGCTGCAACTACAATGTGTGGTCCTAGTGCAGAAAGTTTTGTGGAACAGCATTGCAGACCAGCTAAAATGGAATGAAATCATCTGTTCACCAACTCTTTGTTGAACACTACCAAGGAGGGCTGAAGGAGAGGAAGTCCTTCAAGCGGATTACTAGTTGTCAAAATGTGGAGGAGAGTTACTGAAGACCTAAGGGAGGACTGAACATACAGGCATGGGTGTCTGTGAAGGTGTGGGTTGTTTATGTTGGTGATTGTTGTTGTTGGGCTTTGGGTTTGGGTTTGTTTGGTTTTTCTTTTGTGGTGTGTGTGGTTTGTGGTGGTGGTGGTGGTGGGGTGTTGTGGCTTATTTGAACTCCCTAGAGTGATGCTGAGAGAGCCATCTGGCACATTGTCCTGGAAGAAAGGCAGAAACACTTTCAGAAGGAACGGAAGGTTGTGGACAGCCCCTTGTACAAAAAAGGATTGTTGTACAGGCTGGTTGTCTTAGTAATGCTCACAAAGTAACAGGGTACAGGCAGAGGGATGGGTGGCATCTATAACAGACCACTATAATACTGTGGTTTTATTGTGGAGGGGTGTTCCACAAGAGTCAGATGACCAACCCTGCTCCCAAGGAAAGCAGCTGCCTACCTGCCCCTGGAGCAGGATAACTAAACTTTACATCCTGTTTGACTCACCTGAAGCCTTGGCCTCTGCAGAGCTTTGCATGCCATTTAGCTGGCTTGACTGGAGTTTAGTGGTTCTCTCATCCTGGTTGACCTCCTTTCTGTCATGAACTCAGGTAACTCTTTTCCACAGATCCTTCAAGGTGTGTAGCTGTTGATTCCTGGACTTGGCAGGATATTGCACACACCCTTCTAATCAAAGGCAGTGCCAGGTAGAACTTGCTGGAGTGTTAGCAGCGGTTTAATCACAACAAAATGTACTGTGTGAAAGGAGAGATTTCAAAGGACAGTTGAACTGATGGATGTTTTGAATGTATAGTGATGTTATACTCCACTGAACTTACAAGAGATGAAGGTGCATGGTAAAAGCTAGTGAAGGGAGGTAGAAGGTTGTGGGTGTTCTCCTGTGTGTTTGTGCATTTCCCCTTCGGGATGTCCATTAGTGGGGTGGGCTGGGGCACTCTAGCAGTTCTGATCTTGCTTTGCTCCTTTTAACTGTTTTCTGGAGATCAGGTCTTCCCTGGTAGGTATTCTTCAGCTCTGATGTCTCTCCTGCTGGTATTTATTTACAGAATCACAGAATGGTCGAGGTTGGAAGGGCCCTCTGGAGATCACCCAGCCCAACCCCCTGCTAAAGCAGCTTCACCCACAGCAGGTTGCACGCAGTCACATCCAGGCAGGTTTTGAAAGTCTCCAGAGAAGGAGATTCATTAAGTGCTATTTTCCATAGTTAGTTTAATTAGGGACGACTCAGCTCTAATACAAGGTTGTATTAAAGCTTATATATTCCCTGCCTGGCTTATTTGTTTGCAGGCTAATTCTCTCAGCCATGATAACTTAATAAAACATTTGTAATACTCTGCTCCACCTGTGTTTCTGTGATCCTAGTGGAAATATTTGCTGGGAAACACAGCCAGCCTGTAGGCAAGGAGGCTGCTTTGAGGCCCCAATTTTTGCATTTGTTTCAGACCTTCTGCAACTTCACAGTAACACTGAAATCAGTGATTGGACCCCAAAATTAGAAAGGTCTAGGCTTTTCCTAGAGATGGGGTCTAAACTAAGCACTTGATTACTTTTTTTTTTTTTTTATGATAATATTTTTTCTGTGGATATGTGACAGGTAAGATTTATGGGATGAAATCGTGGCATCTGAAGAATATTACTTGACTCTGATAGTGCCGGATACCAGTTGCTCTGAGGCCCCTAACTTAGGTGTTAAATGTTCTGGTGTCTGAATTATTCACAAAAAGCTGAGGGATGTGACACAAGACCTGTAGGAGCCCTGGTCTCTTCTGGGGTAGCAGCTGGAGGCCAGCAGGAAAGCTTGGGGAATCTTAAATGGCACCAGACATCCCCATTTAGGCAGCTGGATTCCACCATGGGTGAGAACCTGTCTGATGTAAAAGCATGTCCTTTTTTTGCCATAGAAGAATCTTGTATTAAAGCATATTTTATCTAAATTTGATAGCTTATATTTTGGATCACAGACTTTGTGGAGAACAGTGGTTTTGATGTTTGGCACTGCTGTCCACTGTTAAGGTGATGAACAACCAACACAATTCTCCTGGAAACACAAAAATCTGTTAAGCCAAAAGGTTTTACTACTGCAACCAGAGAAAAATGTGTCAGGTTTCCATGTTATTCAACATTTCTGTGCATGTCTTTGTAACTGAAAATAATAAGCAGTGATATAATTGGAAGACTATGTAGAATTCCTTTTTATCTGAAGTTTGAGAATAGAAAGAAATAAACACATGGAAAACTATCTGAATAAGGTGGGGGAAGCAGCTGAAACCCTGTGGGATTTTTTTGTTGTTGTTAGAAGGCTTTCCCCAGGAACTGTACTTTCAGATATTTTCTTGCATAAACACCTTGTAACACAAGACTGGGCTCTGTTGTCATGGAGACTTTCAGGATACCTCATCATTTTGCTAGAAAAGATAAATTTCAGAGTGGCTGTCATTGCATTAATTCAGTCACAGGACCAGACTTCACACTGGTGATACCCCTTCAGTCCTCATTCTTGTTTACAGTAAATCTTTTTTATGCCATTGCAGAGCGTAAGGGTGGTTGCATGTTCTTTTATGAAACTGTCTTCATGTGAATTCACAGGGCATGGTGCAATAAATTAGTGTGAAGAGGGATTTATGGCCAGGCTCAGAAAAGTGTACAGAAAGGCTTCAGTTTTATGAAGGAAGAACTCTGTGCTGCTGTCACCAGAGACCTGGTTTACTGTTCGGTCTGTCACGTGGCACTGACCACCCAGAGCCTGAAGAAGAGCCATACTAGTAGCTGTGTATGTGATGTCTGAGATAAAACCTGAATAGCACCATTATTTCCCTCTGTGATAATTCCACATTCAGTACTGTGTACCAAAAGATCTCCAGCTAACATTGGAAATGAAAAATTTGAATGCATTTAGTTGCAAAATCGTTTTTGTGTTAGGCTTTCTCTGTTCTCAAAGACTTGCAATACGGAGATAAAATTGCCTAGCGCAGTGCCTAGTGATAGGAAAGCTTCAGACCTCTTGGGCCAGTGGTGTTAAATGCACAGAGGTGCCAACCTCTCATTCAAATGATGTTTGCCCTGCAGTTATGCAGCAGAACAGGTATTCCTCCTGGTGTCTGCAGGGTTGGCCTCAGGCAGCTGCCCACCTAAAAATGTTTAAGAGAAAATCAACATGTAACTGTCACAAGCAGCTTCCAAACATGATTTCTACTCTGACTCGTCTCTCAACCTTCCAACCACCCTCAGCTTGAATTTGCCCTGACATACCCACCCCAGCCTTCCTCTTTGGGAATTCATGAATCCTCCCTCACTTCATCCTTTGCTTTTCCTGCCCCAGCCTTGTATGCCCCCAGACCTTCATGATGCTCTTGCCTCTCACTGCCCTGCCTGTCAGTCTCCCTTCTGCATGAAACCAAGGAGGTTACCAGATGCTGCTGGTATCAGACAGTTATGAAGAATTTGCAGGGATGAAAATCTCTATCCAGGCCCTTCCCCAGGAGGCATGTGTAGGTGGAGCTGACAAATGACATGAAGCCCTCACAAAACTATTTCAGACAGACATGTAGAAACAAAATGGACCTGTGACAGTCTGGATTGCTGTGTCTTGTCTGCTGTCCTTCAGATGTATTTAACCTTTGCAGGACATAAAGATTACGTGAAAGCTATTTCAGGCTGATGTCCTGAAAGGACTGTTTGTCCCTATGACTGCTTTATTTCTTTTTTTTTTTTCTTCTTTCATTTTTTCTGTCCTCAGGCAGGGACAAATCAAAATGTCTCTGGGTGATTGTAAGTTGTCACTATGCTTTCTCATAACACCTTTCCAAGTCAATCTCAGGACTCTGAGATAAGACACTCCCACGCCCCCTTGTTTCGGGGGTCAAGGGGCACTTTGGATTTTAGCTGCTTGGTGAAAAATATTCTTGTTTTCTCCTTCTGAATGACGTTTTCTTCCACGTTGAAAGATTGGGAGGAGAGGGTTGGAAAACCAGTAAAGCTCCGGCTGATTGTAGGGAAACAAGAGGTTCCCCAATGCCCAAAGGCTTTTCCCTTCATTTTTTTTCTAGACCTCTCTTTCAAACATCTCCCCAAATGTTTTAGTCCACCTTTTGATCACCCCAGCACCCCAGACTCATTATCTTCTACCCAGTGGGTGGTCCTCCTGAGTCTCTGAATAGATCGAGTCTGGGGTGCCTCACTGGCAAAGCAGCAGAACGAGACGCTTCTACTTGCCCCAGGGAAAATAATGAGGTGGGGCTCAGAACCATTGCAGGACCACCTGGTCTCTGGTACCTCCATGCAGAAAGCCAAAACTTGTGTTGAGACAAGTGATGAGACATAACAGCTTTGGAACATCAGCTCAGAACATGCATGGTGTGCAGACGTAAAGGGGACGCTAAGTACGGCGTTGGTTGGTAGTGATTGCTGTAGTTGGAGCAACACCCAAAGCTCCACTAGCCAGACCTGCTGTTGGAAATCAGGGCAAATTTGCCCGCTAAAGGGATGTTACATTTTGTGAGTGTTCCTGTGGTTCCTTCTTAGTTTCATCAGGGTGCTGGATGTGTTGGATATGCTGAGGGAAATATCATCCTTAGCATATGGATCTAGGAAGACCCTGCCATTCTTGAATCTTTTAGATCTGCAAAAGTGAACTGTGAATCTCCCAAGAACTACAAGTTGGTTTTAAGTCTTTTGGGACCTGCTGCTAGTATTCCCACATATAGTTTCCCCCAAGTCTGAAATGGCCCCAAATTCCTAGGGAAGCTCACATCCAAAGGAAGGAAAGTCTGCTCTAAACTGTCACACTCATTAATTTTGTAGAGCATCTTGGCTTCTCTTCTGGTCCCAAGTTAGGTCAGTGGATACCTGTTGATTTACATTTCATGGGAAAAATTCCTAGAGAATATTGTGTTCTGCTGAATAGCTCTATCCTATTTGACTTTACATCAGTATTCAGCTTCATGAAATGCAATGAGGTAGGAAGTGAACTATCTGATGTCTGTCCTCGCTTGCAAGTGTTTTGTAGTCTGCAGTGCTGAAAGCTCCTGCAGAGTATGGGTCCCTGCATTGTTTCTCAAGACTAACCGAAGTCAAAGGTACTATGTGTTCTAGTAGTAGGATGTAAAATCTTTCTAAAATACTCTTTATGCCTTTGTTTCATTTTAATTTTTTAGTGGTATATGCAGGTATTTCCAGCAGACAAGTGTTTCACTTGCTGCTTTGCTGATCAGTGACATATCTGTTAAGGCTGTGGTTTTCCTAAAACTATTGAAAAAATTAGAATCAGGTATGCAGTAAAAGAAGAGGACTGGTTATGGTCTCAGTCTAAGATCCTAGGCAGGTTATTTAAGGTCTTTGGACATAATACTATTGAAAAAGGTATCCTGATTTTAAATTCTTTGAAATTCGAATCTGTTGTAGGTGCTTAGTCCCACTAAAAAGCCTCTAGGTCTCGGGAAAGCTGGGCTAGGCTAAGTGCTTGATGGTTATTTTAAGCAATCCTCTGCATTTAACAAGACACCATAAATCTTACTTGGAAATGCCAACATACACATTTGTAAAACATGGACATGATGAAGCAGACTGGAGCTTTTAAGAAGTGACAGAAAAGCTACTTCTCGTGGCTCTTTACCTGGCTTTTGTTGGTCTTCTCCAAATGCAGTGCATTAGCCAAATTACTTGCAGTTGATCCTGCTAATGCAGTGTGCCCCTAACAACATTCCTCTACAAGCAGTAATAAAAACCCCTTAAGATGTATAAAATCCTGCAGTAATCTCTTTCTTTAAGAGATCTTTAAATCTATTGTATATAGTGATTGACTAGAATGTCCCAATAGCATTTGTGTACAGAGAGCTTGGAAGAGATAGATTAAATGGTTTAGTTAATTGCCCACCCTGCTTGGCTCAGATGGGTGCATGCATACCAGTTATTTTTGTCTGGCAGGTGTTCCTTTCCTCTCTGTCCTTTGGACTTGTTCCCTGTGCTGTTACTCAATCAAGGCTTATGGAAAAAAAGGGATAAATAAAATAAATAAGATGCTTAAGCAGTCTGTACCAGCACAGCAGCGCAGAAGGTACACAGAGCCCTGAACACCTGACCTGTCCTTCAGATACTGCTGCATGCCGTGTTAGATAGAAAAGCTGAAATGGAGGAATTAAGACCATGGCAATTAAAGGATTGCCTTACACTCAGAGTTCTTTATTTATCTAAATACAGCATTTATTGTAACATTTAGCTCATCAGTACCTGTGCAAAATGTTCTTAATTTAATGTATGCCCTACTTCAGAGCATGTCTACAAGGCAGGGAAGTTCTGTTGCCACATTTTTAAAGTTTAGGTGCCGTAGTATGTGATAAAGAAGTAACTTGGCTCATATGACTGAAGAAGTCTAGCCTGGGCTGGGATTCAGAGCTAAGTCTCTTAGGCAGTGAGCAGGAAACTGTCATCTACCATATTGCCAGCTCTGACTTCATGTCACTGGAATATGGGAAATAAAACCTAAAGGTATCAGCCTGTTCAGAAACCCACTTTGAGCAGACACAAGTCCTGTAGCTCTCTTAAGCCACCTCTGCAAGCTAATGGGTTACCAGAAATCTTCTGGACAAGAAGAAAAAAGATCAGTTCAGGTAGTATTTTAAGAACTAGGTTTAGACACAAAGTTTATGATGAATGGGACTTGCGGATAAATCCGTAGATGAGCTTTGATTTCATTAACCAGTGGGCTGAGACCTCACTATAGAACATATGTATGATCTCAGTGTCAGCTTCCCTGCTTTTATTTCCTCCTTTCTATTGTCTGAGGATGCACATGTCTCTGTAATTAAGCAAGACAGGTGCTATGGCCATAGATTATGGCAGCCCAGGGGAAGTCTGAGAAGAGCATGTGATGTGCCAGCTTGCAGCTACACAGCCAACCCTGCCAGCTCCTGTGGGCAAGGGTTTGACCTTGCTGTTCTGTTTTGGGATGCCATTCTGGATGCCAGAACACAACATGCTGCACTTGGGCACTGTGGTTGTCCACAGCTTCTTCCAAGATGGAGAATAATCTTATACCATTCTGTCCATTGGTGAATGAAGCCAAAGGCTAGATACTCTGACTTCTATCACTTGAAATTCTGGGAAGATTGCCATAACACACTCTGTTTCATCTTCCTGTCTAGCTGTCAGATTTACCGCTGCCTGACACAGCACTGTCCACCCAAGGCCCTCCAAAGTCAGACAGTCCTCAGGTAGTCAGACTGGAGAAGTGGCAATGAAATTTCCATATTGTGGTCCCACTTCTGCCCCTAATCTAACAATCAATTTTTTGTGTCTGTGCACGTAAGTAATTTTCAGTATCTGATGTCATTATGAAACGCCTACCTGCCAACCTTGGTGGGACATCTTAAGGCTTAATCAAATGCTTGCAAAGTATTCTGCCATGCTGAGATGCGAGGTGCTACAGAAGACAAAATATTGCAAATAAAAATTCTATCACAATCTGGGAAAGTAGGTGTCTCTAATTTAAAAAAAAAAAAAAGGGTCTAGTATAGACACTTTCTGATGCACTTTGCAATCACAGAATAACTCATGAAATCTGAGAGCCAGAATATGGGATTAATTTCGCTTGATTTTTTTGGTTTGTTTGGTTGTTGGGGTTTTTTTGTTTGTTTTAAATGCTTACCTTGTTGTGATCAAGAATCTGAGCTATCCACACAACCTCTCTCTTTAGCCAGGGAAGATAAATGAGTTCTTTTGCAACAATCCCCTGGGCCAGTTTTGGCTTCTGGGAGCAATATTTTTCCTTTAGACTGTTACTAGAAAGGTTTTAGGGTTTAAATTGTATTAGTGTATCTACACTGTGTATGTTTAAACAGTCAGTGTGTCTTAAAATGTGGATACAGTCAGCCAACATGCTGTAGAAGGATTTTGGGAATGAATATAGAGTCCTCTTGTCATAAACAAATCCTGTATATAATCATGATGGGACTATCATTCTGCAATGTATCTGAAGTGCTACAGTATGTCAAAATAGCTCCAATGAAAGTGAAATTTGGCTCACGCTAAGACCATGAAACTAACCTTATCTCAGTCATTGAGTCTAAAAATTACTTTCAAAGAACTTGTCCCCCAGAAAGTGAGGTGGACATCAGCATGTTCTTCTGATAGTGTGGTTTGGGTTTTTTTGTTGCAGATGGAGATCTTCAGTTGTTGTATATCATACCAACAAACTGCTCAGCTTGTGAAGGATGAGACCCATGGATTGTGCTTGTTCATTCACTTTCTGTGCTGTTACTTGTTTTGCATTTGCTATCCTTCTCTGGGTAAAGCAGCTAGCACTTACGTGCCACTAAATGGTTGCCATAAAGGAAATGGGCTACGCTTGTCTCTGCTGTCACTAGAGGGGAGAAATCCTAAAGGCAAAAGAGGATGTTGTGAATCACCTATAAGAAGAAAATAAAATTCCCATCCCATTCTGCACAGTCTCCAGGCATCATTTGTACCCCAGCACAATCACAGCCAACAGGAAAACTCTGGATACTATTACCACTCTTGGATTTATTAACATAAATCCAGAATTAAAGCTCTGTGTAGTGCTATTTGTAACAGCGCTATCTGAGAACAGATTACAAACATCATGATGGAACACTAGGGCAGATAAACCAAGGATCATTTGAGACATGTCTCATATTCTTTTGCTGGGACCGTAAAGCTTGTCCTAATCTTCAATAACTTTAAAGTATAGAAGCCGACAGGTTCATGTTACTTGGAAGGAACGAAGGGAAGCATCAGTGCATAAAATATTTCCCTGGGAAAATACTCCCTCTTTCCTCTCCAGGGGAAGCTATAAGATGTACATTTTTGGGAAGTTATTGCAGAACTAGCAGATGTCAGTGGAGAAAGTGGAAGTGGTGCTGGAAGTTTGGAGTGGTTGGAGGAGTGGTAGGAGGAAAAAATGTCTAAATGTTGTGGTCTGTTAGAGGGAAATGGACTTGGGCCAGTTGGTTAAGGCAGAAAAGCATTAAGATCTGGCATGTAAGCAGTGATCAATGATGTTGCAGCTCCTGTTTCTCCACCCTTACCTACTTGAAAGAGACTTCATTTTAATGGGGAAACTTCCTGATGTTTACTGAAAAATGATCTTATTAAATTAATTCTGATTATGTTTAATTAGAACTTCAAAGCAATCTGCTATCATTGGCTCTGTCAGTACTGAACACTTTTGTAGGACAGTAAAGTTACAAGAGCAATTAATATAGGCAGTAGTGCAGAAGCTGTAAATACTTTCAGTGCAGTCAAAGTATCTTAAATAGCACTTAGGGCATTGTTCTTCGCTCTTACTAAAAGCAAAAGATTATGATTCATTTTAATGTTAAAAGCATTTGTGCTTTTGGAAACATTTGGAGTTGCGGTGACCTGTTCTTTTACCCTGACATTAATTTTCCTTTTCTTCACTAATGTGTGTGGTCTAATCCAGTGTACCCAATCATTAAGGCAAGGAGTCTTGCAGGTAAAATGTAGGCTGGGATGGGTCAGTAACTCTGCTTGCTCCTTCCTGCTTTCTTTTCCTGTTCTACCACTACTGTTGCTTCCATTTCTCCAGGAAGGAGGTGGGACTGGGACTGGGACTGGGACTGGGACTGGGACTGGGACTGGGACTGGGACTGGGACTGGGACTGGGACTGGGACTGATCTTGATCTTGATCTTGATCTTGAAATGGTAGCTGTGCTGTCTCCTCACCCAGCCTCCCATTTCTGCTTACCCAGTTCTCCATTTCACAGTTAAGAGCCAGCCCAAATTGATGTGAAGTTACTCATAGCCCAGTTAACCAGGTGATTTGATGATACTTGTAGTTCAGTGTTTTCTGTTCCTCTCCCCTGATCCCTATTGATTTCCAGTATCACCTACCTATTTTGGAGGTGAGAAGAGAGCAAAGTGTGAGGAGAGTTGGTGTTCTGGGGAAAGGACTTAGATCAGGAAATCAACCTGCTGAAGCAGATGATGGGAGGAATTGGGATGGATGGACATCAGACTGACGGGAATAATGGAGTATCAGGAAAATTTGCTCTAAAAAACCTGGGAACCACTTGACCAAGAGTTTCTTTTTCCTATCTGGGATATATGCACCATGTGTAGTTACAAAATAGGATTAATCTTCCTGTGGGAAATGCACAAGTAGACTTTTTTTTCTCATCGTAGTGTAGAAAGATCTTTTTTGTGACATATGAAGTAAACCAAATTTTAAAGCTCTTTGGCTCCTTCAATTTAATGATTTTTTTTTCTAAATCTCTTTCTTATTTGTCTTTGTGTTCAAGTCACTCTGCTTATGCACTAATTGAAGAATGTTTTCTAAAGAGATGGATCCTATAAACATTCTTTCCATGGTGTGTTGTACATCCTGAATTTGGGACTGAACTGAAATTTAAACCATTTAAAGAACAAACTGAGCGCTGTTCTTGAGATTTCATTAAATCTCGAGAGTTCATTAGTAACAGATCAACTAATGAAAGATGAACACAGACACATTGAAAAGGGATAGAACTTAGTGAAAACAGAGATACCTATGTCTGTGAGATTTTTTTTAGAAGCAGCTAAAATCAAATGCTTTCATTTCAGAGTTGTCAATCTGAAGTGTTAAAAATTCACAGAGCTAAATTATACTCGGATCTTTTTCTATCTTGACTATTTTTTTAAGGATTACATTTGAAAGATTTTCCTCTAACAGTAAGGATTAAATTTGCTGCATGAAAACTGAATTTTCACTACAGACCTCTGCTTCTGCAGTGAAGCAATTTAAGAAAAACAGCAAATGTTGTCAGGCCTCAAAAGAAAATGGCAAGTGAGTAATAGTACTGCAAAGTTCCTTTGGATTTCAAGAGAACAATTGCTAAATGAAGCTAAACTATACATTTCATCAATGCTAACTGTTAAGTGATGTGAAAAGATGTGCAAGGAAAAAAAAAAGGCTATGAGATAGTGTCATAAAAAGTGACTTTATTGTGAAGCTTAAGGTTGACTTTCATATTGTGTAAATGTGCATCAGATAGCCAGCAATTTAAGTTCTAAATTGTCTTCCTTCTGTACCTTGGCAGTTTTAATCTGTGGGATTTGGACAGTAGGCTCAGTTATTACTCACCAGTGGACTCTGGATCTGCATAATCACAATACTGACAGTTAAGCAAACATCAGAGATATTCTGTAAGCAAAGAGTAAAGGAATGGCTCTCAAAGTAAGTACATTCATATACAGCCAAATGACCTGGAGACTAGCTAGATGGAAGCTCACAACTACTTCATAACAATGACCAACACTCATCTTGAGCCTGTAGTGAGCGGAAGGAAACCCAACCTGCATTTAAATTACTATAGATTTATCATGGTAGAAAGGCAAGTCAGAGGCTTAAACCTTGGTTCTACCTATGGCTGTGTGAACAAGTTACCACACGGTAGACCTTCTTCCACATGAAATTTGTCACTGTGATAAAGGCACCAGTACAGACTTTAATAAATAAGAATAATTAATATAAGGCAATTTAAACAATAGTGCTTTTTTAATAGCTTCAGCTTCATGCTAGTTTGACATGGTTAATCTGTTCCAGACATCCTTTTATATTAAATGTTTCAATAATGGGAGATAGTGTCCATATTTCCATTACTGTTTAAAGATCTAATGCATAATCGATATGATGTTATTAACCAATATGTTAATGAAAAAAAATTAGCTAGAATGATGGAGATTGCACTTGGCCATTTATTTTATGTGATTAAATTCCAATTAATCATGTGGGGCATCCTTCACAGTTTCTCTAGAGAAAAATGAATGGGGGAACAAAACAAACAAACAAAAAAAAAAGCAGAGCAGCTCAGGAGACTTAATAGCCTCTTGTCAGTCATCCACAACTCAAATCCAGTCTCATTTCTGAGTGATGGAAAGGTTTTATTGTCTTATATCTATGAGGAGGAAAGGTGTTGTTCATGGTTCAGTTCCAGAACATATCAGAAAGAGCCCCCAAAATTTGATCCCCTTGTTTTTGTTAAATAGTTTGTTGGAAGTAATTAGTACAGTCACAACATTCCCTTTAATATTATTATGAAAACCTCAAAGACTAAGTAAAATGTTGGCTAAATGGTTTTTGAAGAGCTTATCTGTCTCAGGAAGTTGCTTGGAATGACTTCTCCCCATGCAGTTTCCTGAACAGTGTTTTTGTGTTACTTATCATATGGCTGTTTGGGACTGAATTTGGAGAAGCCTCAAATGGTCACTTGGAACAGGATGAGCACCACGAGAAGAGATTAGGAGTGATGTACTGGCTTTCCATGCTGGGGTTCACCTTGCAACAGCTTTCCTGTACAGTCCAAGAGCTGCCCTAGATGAAAATAGATTGCCTGGGAGAAATTTGCTTTTGCCATAGCAGCCACAAAAGGACACAGTTTTCCATGGCTATTCATTGCATTGTATCTGAAAGTAGTAAGAACCTTACTTGCTTCTGTTTGCATCAGAACTAAAAATGGCCTTTTTGCACTTGTGGGGTCTATTTGATATTATTCAGCTGGAGGATGTATGTCTCGTGAAATAACAGTGGGTTTAACCTCATCCTCACACTAATAGCTTGCATGCGAGATCACCCTGCATCTTTGCAGGGGGCAGATCTTGTAAAAGGATTATATCTCCCAGTTGTTCTTGCACAATTCTGCTGTTGCATTGTTCCAGCATGGCTTCCTTTTCTGCTGTATCTCAAAGATCTTGAGAAAGTTAATTCTGGTTGCATCGTTTTCAGTGCCTTGCCACAGACAATAATCCTGTGATAGCCTGATATTCAGAAATGTGTCATGCACCAGTTTAACATATCCCAATATCATGGGAACTCCCAGTCTGTGTGTGGAATAAAAAAAAAATCTCCAACATGGGATTGTATCGCTGTATGTTTGCATTGTAAGTATTTATGCTAATAATCTTACATATGTTTTAGCACAAGGCTATATACAAAACAAAACCAGTTCTTGACCACTTTAAATTAAAAAAGAAGAAAAAAAGTCCCACTTTTCACAAACTTAGAGAACATATTAGTCACCTTGATGTAGAGCCTATTCATCTTTTCCATTGTAATTGCAAAATCAGTTCCCTCCTTGAACCAAAGCATCAATCCTTCTCGCAGATGAAAAAGCATAAGCTTTAACAATATGAGAAAATTAATTTCTTATTGCCATCTGCCTCTGGGATGTGAAAAGGAAGGGGGCTGATGCTGTATGGGCACTGTCTGTGTGATTTAGTTGATCCTGCTGTGATAAAGTCCCACATCTGAAGTAGGGACTGTCAGCAGTTCCTCTGCAATAATGCACATGAAAAAGAGGGTGAACAAAAGAAAGACAAAACCAAAAGGAAAAAGAAAATGCAGGAACTTCAGTTGTAATACTGCATGCCAGCTTCATAATCAAATTAAATCATCTCTGTTCTCAGAGCCACTGATTTTCTACTTTCCAGAGATTTTCCAGAGAAAGATGGTCCAGTACCATGTGGCAAAGCCTATGCACTCAGAAACAGGAGTTTGACACATTTCTGTGCCATGAGTTTCCATCATGACCTCTGGCTTGTCACTTGGGCCTTCTTGCTGAGGACCCTGACATAGTTACCTGTAACCACAGGACTAGATTTCAACAGCAGATTTGCGTCACAGGCTTCTTTATTCAGTAAATAGCAAGCCCAGGTATTCACGGTTAACCAGGACACTGAGAGATGCAACTGCCCAGCAGCTGCCAGGTGAGAGATGTAGTGCAGGTCCCTGTTATGTGCATTTAAACATGTCCCTGTACATTAATTATATCATGCATTTTCCTATTGGCTGCTTTTGTTTGTCACGCATTTATATGAACTATTTTATCAGTGTCCTAAATATTTACTTAAATTCCAGATATCCTTGATGCTACAGGTTTAATTTATATTTCATTATATGCAAGTGTTTTGGGGTAGACCTGGTGTGATACTTGTGGTAGCAAGTCCTGCTGGTGGTAGCTGCTCCAGGCTGATAGCTCAGCACTGTGCTATAGAATCATTGAATGGTTTGGGTTGGAAGGGACCTTTGGAGGCCATCTAGCCCAGGCCCTGCAATGAGCAGGGGCATCTTCAACTAGATCAGGTTGCTCAGAGCCCTGTCCAACCTGACCTTGAATGTTTCCAGGAATGGGGCATCTACCATCTCTCTGAGCAACCTGTGCAAGTGTCTCACCACCCTCACTATAAAAAGTATATTCCTTATCTCTAGTCTGGATAAGAGACATGTTCCTCATCCCAGTACTTCTCCTGCTGTATCCTACTTCCTATGGCCCAGTTGTGTTGGCTGAGCCCTTTGTTCTTCAGGGTTTTTGCCTGTATGCATCACCCTTCATTCAAGCATTTGAAAGCATGTACTTAATAGTCAGTGACACGCTGTATAAACCTCACTGTGGTGGGTTAACATTGCTGGCCACCGAGTACCCACCAAGCCTCTCTCACTCATCCTCAGCAGGACAGGGAGAAAATAAGATGAAAAGCTTGTGTGTCGAGATAGGGACAGGGAGATCACTCAACAGTTAACATTATGGGCAAAAGACAACTCAAGGAGGTTTATTTTTATTTTATTAATTAATTTATTAATTGCCAATTAATAATAAGGTAAGATAGTGAAATATAAAAACAAAACTAAAACTATCTTCCTACCACGCTCCTTCACTCCAAAGCTCAACTTCACTTCTGACTCTACTGCCTCCTCCCCCTCAAGCAGTGCAGGGGTATGAGGGATGAGTTCTGCTCGGTGCCTCATGCTTTGGCCCTGCCGCGCCTTCCTCCTCACCCCCTGCCCTGCCCAGCCGGGGGTCCCTCCCGCGGGACACAGCCCTCCAGGCCCTGCTCCAGCGGGAGCCCTTCCCAC
>JAVJGJ010000037.1:3038541-3053244 GCA_035590215.1 Microhierax caerulescens | reverse complement strand
TGCTCCGGGCCTGGAGCAGCTCCAGCCCCTCCGGCGCTGCCCGGGGGCTGCAGGGCCGCGGCTCCCACCCGCTCCCACTCCTCTCTCCCCTCTCTCCCGCGGCTGCGCAGTGGGTTTTGCCCTTTCTTAAATGCATTATCACAGAGGTGCTACCAACATGTCAGATGGGCTCAGCCTTGGCCAGCGGTGGTGGCTCTGGCTGGGAGCTGTCTGCAACTGGCTCTGTCTGATATGGGGGCAACTTCTGGCTGCTTCTCCCAGAAGCCATGCCCGCCCTCCCCTCCCCAGCCCCCACCCCCACTACCAAACCTTTTTGTATAAACGCAGCACATCAGTAATCCAACAGCTGGGTGTGATCTCTCATATGAACTCTTGAAAAGATTCTGTTCCCCACAAACAGGACCTACCTGGATGTCAGGGAACTCTTCCTGATGCAGGTAGAAAATTCAAGGTGAAATATTTTATTAAAATGCAGTATTTTTTCTCCCTAAAAATGAACATTTATTCTTGAATGGATTAATTTATTTTTTTTTTTAAGATTAGTTCAGCGTAACCCTATAAAGGTTATGTGGGAAGTTCTTAAAAAAGCAAAAATAAAACAAAAGGGCCACAGAAGTTTATTTTCCTCTTCCATGCAATCTGAACTGATTTCTGAGACTGTCATCCCTTGTTTCAGTTGAGACTCAGATTCTGTGTAGCATGAAGGGAGAGAGTTACCACAGTCATCAGGGATTGTTCTGACTGTTGTGAGAGATACTGGGCTCTGAGGCGTGAAAAATCAGAAGCCCTGTTCTTCTTTAGGAAAGCAGATGGTGTTTTGGCCAGACAGGGCAAGATGTTGTGAGGACAAAGCTGAACCCTTATACCATTGCTTGAAGATCCTGATCTTTGTTTATTGTTTCTGAAAACTGCCACACAAACAGAAAGAGTCTTGAAAGTGTTTTTTTTTTTTATAAAGCTCTTTGCAGGAAATGCCAGGCTCAGACTTGGTCGGCCCAGATGCAATCTTTAATAGGGTCAGTATCATATCTCTTAGAAAATATTTGACCTAGTTCAATGACAATTTAAAGAACTCAAAGGTAGGAACACACTAGGGGAGAAGGGTTTTCCCTGCTACACTGTGAAAGGGTCTAATGTCATGAAGTAGCTCAGAACAGGTGACTGCATTGATCACTCTGGTCTTTTCTTGCAATGCACAAATGCCCATAGTGAGAGATCTGTGACCTTTGCTGAACTTTGTAATCCTTTCTTAGATTTACTCTGAGAGTAGCTACACAGCCATATTTGTTAATATTGCACTTAATTGCCCTCAAAAACTGTCTGTTGAAATCTTATTTTTAGCAGAACAGATTGTAAGATTCCTTTATTTACTGATGTAAAGTTTAAAAATGCAGCCTTTTTTAATCCAAGCACACTAAACTTTGAAAGTATATATGAATGTTTGGATGATGGTTGACTTTGGACTGTCTATCGGGTTTGTGTGCTGAGTACAGAAAACACGCACTTGCCAGCAGGTCTAGGTTGGGACATGATACCTGCACCTGGAGCAACTTCTGCCTAAACTGGAAAACATTTGAACTTTCTGAGATTGCAGTGCCTCCTCCAGGGAAGAAAGGGAGATGGGAGGTATCCCAAAGTGGTACTTAGCTCCATGGGTTTGGGCCTCACAGCAGAAAAAACTTTGTTGCTTTGTGCTTTGTAGTGGTCGCAGTGACTGAGATCACATCTCAAGTGTCTCCAACTGGAGCCCAGAAAGAGCTGAGCACTCTGTGCCTGAAACAGGAGGCTTCCAAGATGACTGGCCCTTAAAAATGATATAGTGTTTCCTAAATAACATGAAATATGAAATGACATAAAAATGAAATAGCAACATATATTCTTAAATTGAGACAAGAATTGACCAAGGGTGGATTTCGTGGCTAAGCACTGTGATTTAAACACATCTCTGTTTTGTATTCCCTTTGCTCAAGAGACTGTTTCTGCCTTAACCAGAAAGAAAACATTGAACAGTATTATTTTTTTTTCTGGAATTACCTTTTTTAATTTATTTTTAACCAGTCGATGCCAGATAATGTCCCTCTGTAAGGATAGTGTAAGGCGATAAATATCTGCCACGCAGACAGCCAACTCAGCCAAGGCTGTTGATTTATTTTAAACAACTGCTTTGATTTTTTTTTTCTTCAAGATTTACTCTGTAATAGGAGATGACACTGTTGTCTTGTGCCATTAATGTTCTTCTCTTCCAGTGACACAGCCTGTTAATTAGAGAAAAGAGATAAATTAAAAGCCAGGTGGCAATCTATAAATCTTGATTCAAAAAGATTCTTTTTCTTTGAATTGGGCTTTAGCACCTTTTTTTAAAGTACAAAAATAAAAAGAAATATGGGCGGGTTTTTTTATAATTTTTGATAGCCAAGTTTCAATACTACTAATGTCACAGCAGTGTTTGAGCCATTTAACATCTCAGTGCCTCTTATTTAGTTATAGGTGTTGTTATGTATTACTTTCAGGTTTCATCATAGTGATTGGTTTTCCAAAACCACCAATTTGTGGGGTTTTTTTCTTTTTTCTTACATTTTTTGAGAGATGCAGCAACAACTTATTAGATTGGACCCCAACAGAAAAAATGAAATTCTTCTGCAAGGTTCTTGAGGTTGTCTGGTGTCAGAACTGAGGAATATTATTTACTGCTCAGTGACCCTTTGGGCTGAGGGAGCATCTCCCCCTTTTAAACTACACCTGAACATCAGCATGAGAGTTGTGATGGGAGGAGGAAATATAGCAGCAGTGATCCAGAAATCATTGCTGTCTTGACCCATTCCTCCTTTTGGTTTGTTTCAGAGCCAGAATTTCCATTAGCCTACCTCTTGGTCAGAGCACAGAAAAGGGCAATTGCAACTGGGACAAGGCACAGAGAGGAGAAGGCTTCTTGGCCTGCTGCAAAGGCTTGGTTGTGTGGGCAGTAACTCTTGGTGGACTGTTAACTCTTCCAGCATACTTGGTTCAGACAACTTCAGTGTATGCACAGAGATTCTCCAAGCAGGACATAGGCAACTTGAAGAATACATAGCAGTTCTTTGCTGGCTACTAGGTGCAGTAGATGTCTAGCTTTAATGAGCTAGCAGGTTAAGCATTAATATGCTCACCACAGTGTTTCTGTTGGCAAGGCACTCATCAATCAGATGGGGAAGGGTTCATCTCCATTGCTCTCTGGAACAGGCTGGTCCCTGACACTGCTCAGCTGCCATCTTCTGATTGCCTGTTTTTTTAATGAGGGTCTCATACCTTTTTTGTGTCAATATTTTTTTCCTCTTGGATGCTGGAACTGCAAACTAATACATCTTTGCTATTACTTTTCTGGTCTTGCATGGTTTTAACTCTTGGGTGTTCTCACCATGAGGATGGACACGTTCACCACCACCTCCCAACAACAGTTTTATTAGCAAAACAGCATAAGGGTTACACAACTGTTCTGCACCAGGCTGAGTCTCAGTTCACAAACAGCTGAGTCCTTCAGCCAAGGGCAATCAGAACCATTAGGAAATAAGGAAAAAATGGGCACTTATAAATTATAATGGGTAAGTTTCTACTGGATGTACCTCCAGGCTGTAGCAGGTTTTACACTGAACTATTTAAGAATAGGTTATGGACAGATTCATAGCCTACTACTACTAGAGGTGGAGATGACAACATCTGTTCAGTGAAGTCTAATTTATTTTATCCTTTTGTGTACATAGACTGCTTACCATGTTGAATTTGCTGATTTGCCAGGTTGGAAGGGGCTTTGAGTAACCTGGTCTAGTGGCAGGTGTCCTCGCTCATGGCAGGGGCTAATAGAACTAGGTGATCTTTAAGGTCCTTTCCAACCCAAACCATTCTATGAGTCTATGATTTGCTAGCAGACTGGTTTAGGGATGTATCTGTAATACTCTGTGATCTATTTGAGGTTCTGTTCATTTCAGTACTCTTTGAAATTGGCCCTTACAGGGTTCAGGATTAGTTTCCAGTTGAAAAGGTATTGTTCAGCTTGCTCCTTCCTCCTATACTGTCTGTCTTCTTGACTGCAAGCGAAAATGCTCTTTGTGTTACAGTTGGAGTAAATACTAAGGATCTGATAGCTGTGTGCATAAATTGTTGCTGCTTTGCTGACTTGGATTTATGCTCAGTCACTGTACTAGTTGTCCAGGATGACTCTGAGATTATACTGTACAAAATTTGTCTCCATGTTAGGACTAATCCTGAATGTATGCCTCCCTCCTCTTCCTCTCAGTGTTTTCTGTTTAACATGCATTAGGTAGGAAGGGGCTCACACTGCAACATGTTAAGCAACCATGCAGATACTCACTCTGGTAAAACAGCAGTCCAGTAGCACCCTGGTCTTTCTTCTTATTTCTTTTTTTTTTTTTCTTCATAATCTTAACCTTTTAAATTCACTTCTGATCCCGTGACCTTAATGTGAACAGCAGCTTGCTACCTGATTCTTCACTGTTTCTATGGCTATTTTAGTCTAGAAAACTATGTGCAGTGTAGCATGAATTCACGGGGGAACAGGATTGCTAGAGTGCTGTAACAGTGGCACCCTTTGCTTCCAGAAAGCAGCCTGTATCAAGGCCAAAGCAGCCAGTGGTACGTCAAGGAACACCATTTGCACAGTGTGGAGGGAACAGGTGTTTCACTACCTGTAATTCTATTTCTGCATGTCAGAGCTGAACACCAGATTTTGTGGTTTTGCACTAGTCTGGTTAGCTGGAAACAGCCTGAGCGCTACCAGGTTGGGCTAAAATACAAATCTTTTTTCATTGCTGCCCTGGGTCAACAGGGTCTTAACAGAGTGGAGGACCCAAGACTGTGGAATGGGAAATAGGGTTTCTGCATAGCACAGCAGAGAGCTGATGAGTTAATATGCACACAGGTTGCATTATTTTTCCAAGGGAATCAGGAGGAAGCACTTTCTCCTGAAGATCTTGCTGACTTTTGTGCTTCTGCTCTTGTCCAATCCCACACACATCTGAAGATTTCAGAGCTCCCTGCAGGGAAGTGGAGGTCTCTCCACAGCTAGAGACCTTCAGTAAAACTAATCAAGGTGAGATAATTCAGCTTTTGAGTAATTCAGGGGCTGCCTCGCAGGTTCTGCTAGGGTGCCCAGTGGTAGTACCTTTAGAAGTGTCAAGGTAGTTTGACTTTCCATTAATGAAATCCCTACATACTTCTGGAGGCAGAATGCAGACATGAGCCAGGTCTTGGTGGTGCTGCCCTAAAACTGATGAACAGAGTTCAAGTTCATGATTTCTGTATTGCACGCTGGGAAAATGAGAATCCTTTGTTTCTTGTGGACCAGACACACGATGCTTCAACACTGGATAAATGCAGATTAAACTAGACTTTTTTTTAACATGAAAAATATATTTGGAAAGGGGTGAAAGAGGCTATTACTATGTTGTGCACCCTATAAAACCATCCACAGATGGGATATTTTGATGAAGCAGCTGTCTCATCCAAATGTAGCCGAAGCAGTTGGTTGGTTCCCACTGAGACCAGAGACACACTTGGCAGGATTCTAACAAAATGTTAATGTATTGTGAATGTATCTGCCAGCCAGCCATTTGAACTGTCACCGTTCTCTGCTACACACTGCAGCACGGCAAGGGCAGGGCTACGGGCACTGAATTTCAAAGCATTTGTCAGAGCTGTCCTCTTGGTACTGTCTCAAAACAGAATGCATGCCAGCAGCCAAGTTTTGTTCAAAAGGAATGTCCAACTGCATTACTGTCAGCCTCTTTGCAGCATTACGGGCTAGCTGTGCTTGTCCCCAGGTGATTCCTAAGACATCGTCTCAGGAGCAGGCTTAGTCATTGGAGGGCCAGGACACCTGATCATTATTATTTAATTATCTATTTATTTATTGTTAAGTTTTAAGCAACTTTTAAATCAGGATGATATACTTATCAAGCAGCACTGATTCAGAGGAAAGAAGAAATAGTGTCAGACAGACTTCACTGGATTGTGCTGTATAACTGTTGAAAGACTGGATAACAGCAGGAACCTGGGCATGGTGAGCGGATGTATCTAGGAGGGGTAGAGTGACGGAGGGGACTGTGCATCCCTAAAATAAGCACAGCATTTCATGTAGCTCTTCATGACACCTAAATTAGAATGGTTGTGCGTGTGTGCCTGTCAGGTTGTCCCTACTGAAGATGTTACTGCACCACTGTCATCCACAAAGGCTGAAAATTGGTAGAAAACCTGGAGAATAACTGTATTTTTAAGACATGACTAGAATGTGTTTAAAATCTGGTCAGATCATGTCATGTGCTGCAGGCATGCAGATTTGCTGGCACTTTCAAAGGGTGATTCCTTTGTTGCAGTTTTGCAGAGGTTCATGTAGATGTGTCTGCAGCTGCAGTCCACTGTATGCTCTAATCCATACTGTATCCTCCAGTGTCCTAAAAGGTATTTTGGCATTTAGTTTTGGTACAAAAAGTTCCTACAGTTCCCAGAAATGAAACTAACCTTGATGCATTGACCTGTGATGTTTTTAGCTGAACTCTCTAAAGTAGCATTGCTGCATGGGACCATGGCTTTTTTTAAAGCACATACTGAGTATGATTGTAATAATGATGGCTACTGCTTAAACATGTAAAGGGGGCATGTTTTGATGCTATTCTTGTGGAGATTGCTTCAAAGGTAGGATGTCTAAGGTAAAGTAAATGTTGACATAAGAGCAGAGGCTTTGTGATGGGTGAGCAGTTGATTTTTGATAGAATAGTTGCTTACCTTTTCTGAAAATGAGACTTATACATATGTATTAGAATTGAAGTATCCCATATGTTGTTGTGTGTGTCTTTGTTGGAGATACACTCAGGAAATTGAAAAGACTGCAGTACCAAGCCTGACACCTTCAGTAGTTACTAGGGCCAGTATAACTAACCTCTTCTTTAATTAATGTTTGAATATAATTAAGCAATAGCAGAATGTAAACTTAATGGTGAATTTATCATAGAAGAACCTTTCACTTCCACAGAGAACAAGACCGGTGCTAGGAAGAATGAAAATTATGTGAGTCCTTTGAGATGATGTGAGTCTGTTAGTTTGTATATTGCCTTCTATACCTCTGTTTCTGAATCAACAGCACCAAAAAGTGCTTTAACTTTCTGTGACTTAATACAATGAGCATCATTTAATACTTTGATGTAATTAACGAAGAAAATAGCTTTATCTTAATCACTCCATATCTTCACAAACAATCCTTGCAGTGTCATATAAACTGCCAGTATCATATAAAATGAAAACAAACAGGCACATAACATGAAAAGTTAAGGTGTGCAGCTTACGAGATCTAAGTTAGCAATATAGGAAAAATATGTCTGTTTTCATTTCAAAAAAAGCCTAGAAAATGCTTCTATGTGAGTGTGTTGCTAATGCAGATGAGACATCTCTCTGAAGGTCAAAATACTAGGAGTTTCAGGGTGTTTATTTAGAAAAATAAACACATATTTACTTAAAAATAAAACATGGATCTCCTTTGACACAAAGTGATCAAGTCTCCTGTATGTCTGGATTTTGTTTTCAATCAAATCATGTTCAAATTGTAATATAACAGTGCTTATCAAATTTGTGTTCCTGTGAATTTCTTATGTGATTAATAAAGAAGACAGGTAGGTATATGCTGCCAGAAAGTTTCTGTGGGAAAGCAAAGAGTGGGATATGATGAGAATGATTTAGGAAAGAGCAATGAAGAAAGAAAGGCAGGCTCAGGTCTGTGGGAGCACAAGGTCATGGAAGTAAAAGATGAAAAGGTAATATAGGCAAAAGGAAGACAATAAAAGTAATTAAATATGACAACTATGAAGCTTTGAGAAGAAGAAGTCTTTCTTTCCTAAATAATTATTTGGAATATAATGAGAAGAGAATGAAGACCTCAGAATGAAGCAAAGGCTCAGTATCTGCAGTGATGGAGAAAAGTTGGCCAAATGGTTGGGGTGGACAGTCCGTGTTGCTAGATACTGCAAAAGAAGAAATCAAAGAATTTAGATATGCCACAGATCCTTAGAAAGCAACAGAGAGGATGTTCCCCTGTGGCTGTGGAAGAAAAAGATAATCAATTAACAGATATTTTTAAGGGAAAAAAGGCCATTAAGGTACCAATGTTAATTTAATGTATAGACTCGCCCTTGATCCTAATCAACAACTGCTGTATCCAGTTCCTGTCTGAACTGCAGTATGTATCTTAGATGGAGATGTCAACTGATGATAAAAGAAGGATGGAGAAAACAGATGAGAGGTCTGATTTTTTTATTTAAATTTTTATTTGTTTCATGATTTTATTGTCAAATCCTACTGAAAATTGTATTGGAGTTCTCTGATCTTGCTGCACAAAGTTGGAAATTAATCTTCCAGACATGAAGGATAAGTGAACCTCTTGTTAGAGTTGGCTGCTGGATGGCCTGCATGGAGATGTGAATGCGAAACTGGGCAGAGGCCAGTTGAACTTTTGGGAATTGGCAGGTTTGTGAGACAGAAACAAATGCTGAGTGTTGTCACCAGAGGAAAGCCCACACATGTCAAAGGGGTGAACTGAGGACAGGTCCTGGAGGGACATGACCAGTGGTGATGTGTTCAAGATACAGGAGTTACAAACAGCTGTATAAGGACTCAGTGCAATAGCAGAAGGAAAAGAGGATCCTTTATCACAACAAACAAGTAAGACCATGTCCCGCAGCAAATGGGTTCACTGTAAAGACTTTCAGTTGATTTTCAATGGAAACAGAAAAAAACCCTAGACTGCAAAGGTACTACTGCATTGCTAGATAAAACAGGCTAAGTATTGGTCTCTTGCCCAGAGGCCAAATGGTGAGAGGTTTCTTGTATCCTATCCACACAACTAAACTCCTTCTCCTCCCCTTCCCTCAACCTGCATATTCTTCAGCAAATGGTCCCTGGCAAGTGTTCTTCCTAAACCTGCCTGAAAAGCTGCTAATTGACATTCTAATTACATCAGAGAGAACGTGTGCTAACAATTAAAAGCCATGAATGATAGCAGTTAACATCTGAGTCCATGTCATGGCCCTGTTTTTATGCACTAACACATCTCACCCAATGAAACAGACTGGTGAGGCCATCAATGCTGTGAAACAGACTGTGCCATCAATGCACAGTTTGAATGTATGGAGAGGGACTCATAGGTTCAAAGATGGGTTGTGAAAAGTATGTTCTTTCTGTACTTGGGAGACAGGTATGAATGTGACATGCATTGAATAAGGAGGAGAGAATTAGGCTGAAAATGAGCTATTCAGAAACCCTGGAGTGATGGGGTCAAGAGCACAAGCCAAAGAGATAGGTCAGGAGCAGGGGAGACAGCTTTGAGGCAGCAGCAGTGGAAGGAAATCAAGTGAATTTCTCTCTGAGCTCCTCGGGTCCTTTTATATAATTTTTCTGCAGTGCTAGCAGCAGTGATATTTGCAGTAGCAAATGTGAATTTAATTCACGTGCAGCTTATTTCTTTCTGTGGGTCACTCTAAAACCTAAAATGGAGGCTGAGAGTATGTATAGTGAATACCTTGCAAATTCAAGTGAGGTAAGAGGAGACAGTAGGGTCACTCCTGGAGGTTGCAATGTGAAGGAAGCAGAGACTGCTGTCTCTCACCCTCATCTCTCAACTCAAGTTGAGGTCAAGGGTATGAGTGAGACATGGTTGTTTTTTCTGAAATTGGAGCTCTGGACACTGTGCCCAGTACAGTCTTCAGGGGACTTTTACAGCAACTCATTAAACTCTAGACTGGCACATTTGGCGTGGCTGTGTAGGTGACTACAAATTTTGTTTTCCACTCAGCTGCACTTTCTTGAGCCCACTGAAGTCCACTTTCTCAGGAGGTATTTCCCTAGAGTGCTCTGTGAGAGCAAAGAGATCTTACAGGAATGGATTGAAAGGATGGTGTCGGCAGCAAAGGTCTAGTTTTTTTCTGCACATCTCCCCCTTCCTTCCCGCAGACACAACTGGCTTCTGTAAATTTGATTTTAAAAAAATACTGAATAGTAAAGACCCTGGGGAAAAATACTGAGATTTGGCATTGGCAATACTTTTATTTGTGGGAGAAGGTAGATCTTTAGAAAGATATGAAGATTCTTATTTTGATGGATAGACTTACATCTGTTGAATGCGATTGCAATGGATTTTAATGGAAAAATTCACTCCATAGCAGGAGCTGCAATGTACAATGAGAAAAAAGCATTTCTATTTTAATGCCTTTCACACAGGGCCAATGTCTGATATTGATGCCAAGGAAATTCTGTGGGCAATTGCACATCAGAGAAGCTGAAGCAGAGCTAGCTGGACTTTCTCAGAAGGGAGTGAACCTTTCAGAGGTGTTTTTGGCTGATGCAAGACTGGTGGAGAGTGGTCTCAGTCAGCACATGTCACTGAATAGAAAATTATAACAGCTCTGCAGAATGACTAAACAGGTGGCTGAGAACAAACTGGTTGGGTAATACCAATAGTTGGAAATGTTGGTAGAGAGTGGACAATACAGAATGAAGGTTTAAATGACTTTGTAGACACAGTCTCAGCAAAGATTCCTGTGATTCCTCTGCTTGTTACTGTCTGTACTCCTAACATCATTTTGCAGCTCACATTCCCTGTTGAACCTGCTTCTGCTTTAAAACCCTTCCATGATGACACCAGACTTTATCCAGGACCTGCCTGCTAGCCCAGATCTATAGGTTCATAATCTGACATGGTTGAAAGGAAGCTTTGGAAAGTCCATCTCCAAGCTCAAATGTGAGGCTCCAAAGAGTGACTGATTACCTTCTATGGACAGTAATTTCATGAGGCACTCTCTGCTGTAGGTTGTAAGCATAATAATTAGTTGGACTGAATTTGGCTTGGCTGATTTATAGTAGGAGAGGACAATAAAGTCTTTTAGCTCCAGCTATGGGGTCATTAGTTTTTTAATCACCAAGGCAATGCAGGGCTGTCTCCGATAACAGATTTCTTGTTCCCTCTCTCTTTCTATTTGGAAATAACTCATTTGCTAAGTGGCTGTCCCGCTGTTGAAGCTCAGCCAGGTAACAACAGAAAGAGATTATATTAAAGTGTTCATGTTAAAAGAAAGTACTCAGAGTTAAAATCACTGCCAAAAGCTTGTTCAAACTCAGCTTTAGGGGTTTGATTTGTAATGGCAGAAGTGTTTATTCCCATCCAGAAACCAAATGTGAAGCAACATAAATTAAACCCAAAATTTCTGGTGTCAGAACAGAGAATAACAGTCCTCCTACTTCATAGCTAGGAATGAACTGTGTTCATTTGTGAAGAGTATTATTTATGATGAGGTTGTTCCTCTGTATCAAGGTTCTGCTAAGGAAACTCCTCTCAAGGGTTAAAAAATATTTTATTTAAAGAGAGAGGGATATGAATTAGTATTACTGCTGTAGTCTGAAGGCCTAAGGGTTTATGTAAAACAATGTCCATAAGGAGAGGTAGTGTCTCTTAATAGACTTACCAATAGACAACCTCCCAGACACAGAAATCCTTTAAAAATGTGACTAAACATACACTTGTGCCAAAATGCTTCCTGCCTAGCTGTGAAGATACAAGTAGGCAGATGGAGTTGAATGGAGCAATGGACTCAACACAAAGCTGAAGCTATTTATGGCTAAGGTACGACTGTTAGGGAAGACTTCAGGGCATCACCCATACCCTGGTCCATGCTTTCCTATCAGTTGTAATAACATCTACAGTATTTGTCTTAATTTTTATTTAACTTTCAGTTCTAGTGTGGTGAGAATAGTGGAGAACTGTGGTATCCTTCTGCCTTCCTGCACTTGCTCTTCACAGCCCCAGCACTCCCACTTTATCTCATGGTTGCCTAGTTTTTAGCCTCCTGTGAAGGATCTGGCAGTGAAAGCTCCACCAGTGAAGTGTCTAAGAGGAAAATCAGGGATGTAGGAAATAAGGAGCTGTGCTACTTTTGGGCAGCTCAGCTGCCTCTCCCATATAAGTATTGTGTTAAGGCTCTGCAAGTAACACTGAAGGAGCTCCCAGTCTCCCACTCTCTACCAGCCTTCAGAATGGACTTGTCTGTTTAGAACCAGGCTGTCTGGACAGGATCTTGTAGTATCCTACCCTTGCCATGATCACTGTATGTTCCATGAAAAAGAAACCCTTCAGCCTGCCCTGTCTCCTGAGACTCATTTACCTTTTACTGAATCCTGTTTTTCATTCAGACCAGTGAGTCCTTTCTGCAAGGTCTGAATGTGAGATACCTGCTGTTAATAACTGTGACTACTTAGACTTCCTTCTTGAGTTTTCTCTTGGTCAATCCGACACCTTCTGGAATTTTTGCTCTAATAGTGAACTTTCTTCTTCTGTCCCATTTTTAGCTTACCACTATGTTCTTGCAGTTTACTTGCCTTTCTGCAGCTGCTCTGACTTTCCTGCTCTGGTTTTCTTCTGCTTCCAGACACTGCAGAATTAGTTCTTAGGACTGACACAGTCATGTCGTTAAACAATGTGTAACTTAATGATCTCCCTGGAACCTCAGTTCCTCTTAATCCTTTGCTTTACTAAGTTTTATCATCTCATTGTGCCATCCAAGCATTTGTTGAAGCCCAAGGTTAAATTCCCTTAAGTTTAACCCATTACTCTGATGTTAATTTACATTGTTTTTCCTGCTCAGTAGGAGGTAGCTAAAATCTAACCCAAATCAAATTACTTTCATGGTTTTTCTCTCTTAACTGCCTTTTCATCAACCTGCTTCAACTTAATGGCCCTAGAGGAGTGCTCCATGCCCCTCTCCCCTTACACACGTTTGCACAAAGAGCTGGTTTACATTTTCCAGTTACTTTTCTTGGGAAAACCACCCTGGAAGAAAGTGCTGCAATCCTACTTTGACTGAGTTACAGCAAAAATCTCCCTACCTCTAGCCATCATCCCATCTCTCATGCATTACTGTTGTTACACATGGTCTTGAGCTGTGATCTTCAGTCCTCATTATCTTCAGTGATAGAATAGGATATTTCCATTTGGAAGGGGCTTACAATGATCAGTCATTCCAACCGCTTGGCCACTTCAGAGCATGGATTAGCCTAACTATTCAGCAGGGAAAAGGTGACTGGCATCAGCTTTGCATCATACCCATCACACTTTTCACTGCTCTGAGCCTGGTACTCAGAGGTGGTCGTTCCAGCACAAACAGTTCCACCTGTGTCAAATACTCTTATGTGCAACAGTCTTGGCTGTGGATGTCTGTTGATAGATGTTAAAATTTCTGAGACCTTGGAAGTAACATAAAAAAAAATAATTGAACCTTTTCACTGGCTTGTAGTCAACAATCAAGGATTACTGCCCTATTTTGTGCAAGTTACACGCCCACGACTTTCCTGCACTGTTTTCTATAATGAATTCTTCTTGAAGTTAATCTAATATTGATCCCAGTTGTTGTGGGCCAACTTTGGTAGGCAGCTAAGCACTGCACAGCTGCTCGCTTACTTCCACCCCTGCCCAGTGGGTTAAGGGAAGAGGAAAGGAGGAGTAAAAGCAAGATAACTTGGGGGTTGAGATAAAAAATAAAAATAATAACTAAAAAGTTAAATTAGTGAAGTGTAAGTGGGAGACTTAACAGAAAGGAAATGACAAAAGAATAGATTCAATTCAATTACTGACCATGTCCCATGGGTCAACTGGTGCCTATCCACTTCCTGAGCAAAAGGTGGCTAACGAACATAAGCCCCCTTCTTTATCCTTTTTCTTCTGCTAAGCATGCCATTTTATGGCACAGAATATCTCCTTGGTTAGTTATGGTCATCTGCCTGCCTGTATCCCCTTCCAACCTATCGCACATACCCCAGTCTGCTCCTGGGGACAGGTATGGCAGAGTGAGAAACAGAGAGGACCTCGACACTGTGCAAACACTGTTCAGCAACAGCTAAAATATTAGTGTGTTATCAGCATTGTTTTGGTTACAAATCTAAAACACTGCATAATACAAGCTGCTAGGAAGAAAGTGAGCTCTATGCCAGCCATGCCCAATACATTGGCCTGTTTACGAGCCTTGTTGACAGAGTCCCTCAGGAGATAGTTCTGAAGGGCCAAGGAGTCCAGGAAGGCTGGGTATTATTCAAGAAGGAAGTCTTAAAGGTGCAGGAATAGGCTATCAGCTTGTGCTGAAAGCTGAGCCAGTGGGGAAGAAGACTGGCCTGGCTGAATAGAGAGCTTTGGCTGGAACTCAGAGAAAAAAGGAGATCTTATGGCCTTTGGAAGAAGGGTCAGGCAACTCAAGAGAACCGTAAGGGTGTTGTAAGATTATGCAGGGTAAAGATTAGAGAAGCAAAATCCCAGATAGAACTTGGGCTGGCCACTACCATAAAAGATAACAAGAAATGTTTTTATAAATACAGTAGAAACAAAAGGAAGGCCAACCTTTACTGGATGTGGTAGGGAACATGACCACAAAGGGTGAGGTAGAGGCCGAGTTGTTCAATGCTTTATTTGCCTCTGTCTTTAATAGTAAGACTATTTACCCTCTGGATACTCAGACCCTGAGCTGGCAGCCAGGGACGAGTAGCAGAATGAAGTCCCCACAGTCCAGGAGGAAATGGTTAGTTACCTGCTGCTCCACTTAGACATGCACAAGTCTATGGGGCTGTAATGGGATGGCCTGAGGGTACTGAGGGAGCTGGTGGAAGAGCTTTCCAAGACACTCTGTCATT
>JAVJGJ010000037.1:2993162-3016501 GCA_035590215.1 Microhierax caerulescens | reverse complement strand
GAGACCAGCCACAGCCCACGGGGGAGAGGGGCCGGGAGCTGAGGGGGAAGATGGGCCTGGGCATAAGAGTGTGAGGGGGAAGGTGGTGTTTTAATCTTTTTGTCTTTGTTTCTGACTATCAGAATCTATTTTAATTGTGAATACATTAATTTTCCACAGATACTTCTATTTTCCCTGTGATGGTAATTGTTCAGTGGCCTCCCTGTCTTTATTTTGACCCATGAACTTTTTCAACCTATTTTCTCTCCTTGCACCAGTGAGGAGGGGGAGCCAGTGAACAGCTGGGTGGGAGTTTGGCCCTTAGCCAAGGTTAAACCACCAGAGAAACAGGAATGACCATATTATCTGGTTCTTAAAAGGCTTTGCAAAGTGATTTTTAAAGGCTCTGTGTCCCTTGTGTTTCACCAAGGGGTGAATGGCACCTGTTGTGAGGTCAGCTGATGTGCCTATTTCACCCTGCCTGAGGGGGTATTGTGGTCATGCTGCATTTCTTCTCCGTTTTTTGACAGCTGAGAGAAGTGCCTTGCCTCTCCTTGCTGGCTACCAAAAGAGACTGCAAGCATGAGGGCTGTGGTCTGCATTTTTGCATACTTGTGAGAGCACTCTCTGAGCCAGAGGCCATAACATGGATACATGTGTCTGTATCCAAGATAAGCCCTTCTGAGAGGCCTTGATATATATTAGTTCAGGCTTTGAGCCACACTAATGCAGCTGCACGTCTCTGCTTATACACTCAGCCAGCAGACACTGGCTATTTTTGTTTCTTTTGCCTGCATAAATCCACAAGATATATTCTGAGTGACCCTAGACTGAGTCTTGCCAGGAAAAATCATGGTTTGATGAAGAAGATTTATTTTTTATTTTAGCATTTAGAAGAAAGCAGTTTCCCAAAATATCTAGGCATGATTTGCATAGCACTAAATGTTATGTGTGTGAGATACTGCAGAGTCTGGATTTGCATTTATGCTGAGGCAGCAGCGTTGTACAAGGAGATATGTTTGTAAATAGTACTGAAATATCCCTCTGAATTACAGCAGTCTGCTAGGTTCCTGGTGGTAAGAAGAGACAAGCTAAGGATGTGCAAAAAGAGTTAAACGTCATTACTTCACCCCAGGTGTGATTCAGAGCTTTCTGTGAGGCCATGACTGAGTTTCTAAAAAAGTATTTGCCCAAGCTGTCCTGAGATGTGAGGTGAATTGTCTCAAATGTTTATGGCTTGGCTGCTTCTGGCAGCATGAGGGAGATAAAACTCTCATGTTCATAAATGTGTGTGTCACTTCTGCTGTGCATGTGACTTCTGTCTTCGTGTCAGAGACCACCAATGGCTGGGAGTGATGGAAGAATCTTTGTCACCCAAATGCAGGAAACTCACTATATGAGGTTTTAGGAGGGGGGACACATAACTGCACATCAGTGTTTACAGGGGCGGAAGAAATGAAGGACCAGAGTGGAGCGAGGAAGCATGCAATGAAATGGCTGCCAAGCAAGTGAATCTAATTTTTAACGTGTAGACATTTAGTCCTGGGTGTTGGTCACTGTAACTCAGATATGCTCGCAGTATCAGTATACATACAAGGGTGTGAAGTATTTTTCTGCTTGTTCTACACTAGAGCTCAATCTTTGTATAGCCTTATTGCCATGAGTTATTTCTCATCAGCTGCAGGAAGCATCTGGGCAACAGTCCTTCGACCTTTAAGTCTGAATGTGATTTTTCTTTTCATGAAGTTTCCTGCTTTGCTTCTCAAGGAATACATAAGAGAAAATATGCAATTGTGATGATTGGCATAGATATTTAAAGCTGAAATAATCACAATTGCTCATGGAATGCATAAAGAGTAAAAATTACTAGAAGAACACTTTTATTTCAATGGCTGAATAATAAGCAATAAACTTTATGGTTTTTTTTCTCATCTGCCCTCTAGTGTTCAGGACACCTTATGCTCTGGTGTGTGCTTGTGTCTAAGGGCTTGTTTGGAATGGAAATGGAATGATTGAAATAGTTGAAAAAACTTTCTAATGTCTTTCACAGAATGAGTTCAAAGGGTTGAGTTTATATCATTGATTTGCCATATTAGTGAAACATGAGAAAAAATACAACGAAAAAGTGATCAACAATTCCAATCTCATCTCAGATTTATTAGTCTTTTAAAAGATTAAGCTGACAAAGTCTTTGTATGTATGTGAAATTGTGGAAAGACTGATGTTCGGAGATTACTTTGCTTGTGATTGAAACAGATTTGTTGAACTTTCCTAGAAATACCCTTTGAGTAATTTTAAATGTAAAATTATGGTAAATTAGAACTTGAGAAATATAAATATGAAAATATTTTAGAAAACAACTTTTTTTTTTAAACTGAGCTTATACTTTACTCAGCATTGTATTAGTTATCTTCTCAAAATATTTTTAAAATTTCAAATTAAATAGGAAAAGAGGTTTTACATAAAGAATTAACTCATTCTAGAAACAAAGATTGAAACTATTTATGCTAAATGTGCATTAAGATTATGTGTAACTATCTTAGTTCTGTAAGACCCAAATTTGTGTTTGTGCCTATGTACAAAAGCACACACTCACACATATGTCTTGTCAGTACATGATTGTGGACTAAATCAGTGTATACTTATAGATGTAATGTCTGTGTGCACTTGTAAAAATTCATATATAGCTCTCTCTACAGAGTATATTTGTGGCTATATATATGAATGTGTATGTATATATATTTCTGTACATATACTCACATGTGATTCTGGATCATTAAGATATTAGGAACTAGAAAACTGGGACTACTGCATTGGTTTTGTAGATTCCAGAGGGCGTGGAACAAGGTGCTCAGCCACATACTTCAGACCATTAGCAGAGTTTCCCACTATGGTACTTGAATAATAGTTCAGATATTTGACTTTTAGCCCCCACTGGAAGCAGAGATGTGGAGCAGTCCTCACGCTGTCCCAGGGGAGACCCTTAGGAGAATACAGTACCCCATCCCTCTTGCCTGCAGGCTGGTTCACCTTCACCAACCAGACAGAAATCACTAGCTTTGGTCTCCAGACAAATCTCCTGGAAATGGAGAGCCGTCTCAGGCCTTGATGGGAGGATTCAGTCTAAGGTCTCCCTAAGATGAAGTAGCCCAAAATGACTGAGAGCTTAATTCTGATGTTTTTCCTAACTACTGCTGAGGGTAGGCTGGAGATATGCTCAAATGGGTGTCCTTTGAATGGCATTCTGGAGACCCAGGTCTCTGCAGAAGAGAGCTTTCCTATCTAAGCAGACTGAATTACCCCACCAAGATTTTCCTTCCCCAGGGCTGCAGTGAAAAGCTTGCAGGAAGACTTGCCAAAGCACACAGTCCTGTTGCTCAGGGCTAGGACTGATACAGTCTCCCATTTCAATCTCTTTATGCCCCGTGCAGAATCACTTCCAATGGCTTATTGGGTGACACATCATTATTCTGCACCCACCCTGACCCGGTTTGTTCCTTATAGTCACATCTGTAGCTCAGCAGAGGATTTATTAAGTTCACCCTGAAGTGAGTAATGACACTGTTTGGTGACAGAATAGAGCAGAACAAAAACAGCCCCACTTTTTTCTCTGTCACAAACAAAAAAATAGGTGTGAGATATCTGGCCAGATTGAAGACCCTGCCTTTCCCTGGAATGGAAAAGTGTAGCTAGCCTCTGAGGACTGGGATCCTGGAGGAGCCTGTGGAGTTCATAGCAAGCCAGGGTTGGAATTTTTTTCTCAAAGTTTTTGCCATCTTATGTTCAGTGACATGGAATATGTTGTGATTTCTGTTAGGAGGTAGTGCTTGTCATGGGTTTGTGCTGTGGCCACTCAAGTGTGAGGGCTCTATTGTGCCCTGTTAAAATCCAAACACTATGTGCTGGTTTGGGCTGTTTATGTAGATTGCAGAGGATGATGCTAACACATAATTTAAGCATAGAGGAGCTGTTACCATCCCTTGTCTATGTGCCAGGGCAAACAAGGCCATGCTTTGATGGGAAGTGGACAAAACAATAGATAGGGTTCATCACTTCTCAATGATCAGGCTATGAGCAGGGCTACTGCTTTTCACCTTCATCTGTTCCTGCTTTCTCTTTCATATCTCTTTCATGTCTGGGTGTCAGCAGGGAACTGGGTCATGCAGTCTTTCAAGGCAGAGGGAAATGTTTGCCTTTCCTTTTGTGTTGAAGAGCTTGAGTCTCCCTCTTGCCCCATTTAATTTCAGAGTTGGGTAATGAAGCCAGTGCTATTGCTGTGTTTGTGACTACAGGAGAAAGGAAAATAAAAAGCGTGTGATGTAATCCTCTGATAAATTCAGTGATTATCTTTAGCATTCTTTAGTTTTCCTTTTTACTGGTTTGACATGTACCTGCTGTGCCAATCTGTTAGCCAGAATGCTGTCACTGAGAAGTATGCATGCTTATAATCTCTGTTTTGCCTTTCACAGACTGAGTGCAAGGCAGGGTACTAAGGGAAGATTTTGAAAACTAGGAAAGTGACTTCTGTAGTAAGCCAAGTCATAGGTCTCATAGCATAATTCAGGAGGTCTTTAGCTCAGCTCTGTGCTCAAGGCAGTCAGCTGTGGGGTCAGTTAAGATTGCTTAGGGCTTTATCCAGTCCAGTCTCAAAAACTGCCAAGGATGGACACCGCACAACCTCTCTGGACAATGTGTTCCACTGCTTGACTGTCCTCATGGGAAGAAGGTGTGAATCTCTCTTACTTAAGCTTATGGCTACTGTCTCTTGTCCCCCTGCCATGCGTCGCTGTGAAGAACTTTTTTCCATCTTCTTAATGACCTCTGTCCATAGGCTCTGTGTGTGTGTGTGTGCACGCATGCATCGTGCTGCTGACCTCTCAACAGTCCCTCCAAAGCAGTCTCTCATCCAGGCTGAATAAGTCCTGGTCCCTCACCCTTTCCTAATTGGGCAAGTTCTTCAGATCCTACCTTCTCAGTGGCCCTCTGTGGAACTTTCTCCAGTTTGTCCATGTCCATCTTGTACTGGGTGGACCAAAACTGGATGCAGTATTTAGATGTGATCTGAAGAGCACTGAGGGGGGGAGCAATAATCTATTCCCTTCATCTAGAACAGGGGTCCTCAAACTACAGCCTGCGGGCTGGATACGGCCCCCCAGGGTCCTCAATCCAGCCCCCTGGTATTTACAGAACCCCCTCACCCCCCCCCCCCAGTCGGGGGTTGGGGGGGGAAACCAAGCAGCCATAGATGACTGCCTGCCACTTAATCCGCATGCCGGCCCCCTGGTTAAAAAGTTTGAGGACCCCCTGGTCTAGAGGCTGTGGCCCTGTTGTTACACCCTGGGAGTCTGTCGGTCTTTGCTGCCAAGGCTCCCATTCAGTTCACTATCCAGAATAGGACCCCCTGAGCCATTTCTGCAGTCCATCAGCCACAACCTCTTTTGTTTCCAGTGTTTCTTTCTTTCCAATCCCTTACACTGAATCAGTGATTCCAAGGATACAGCAGTCTTTGTAAGATCCATGTTTTGCAGTTCTCCTCATTGGCTGCTGGATCTATTTTTAACAATATTCTTGATGTTATGCCATAGTGTTGCTGTGGGCAGAGTAGTGTCAGGTGCCTCATGTTCCCACCTAAACCATCTGCTGTGGTGTGTGCAGTTTCCTACTTGCACTTATGTGTCAAGGAAGACCATAAACTATACTCTGATGATGGAGTTGTGCCCAGGGCTTTGGCTCTGATTAAGGTTCTGTTGATGTTAGTGCAGGTGGGGATTTTTCCTGCTAGTGTGGAATGGGACAAGGGGAACAAAACTGCCTCTCAGATCTGAGAAGCAGAGAAGGAAATGGAAAGTGCCTTTTCTTCTTTCACATGCACATCCAGCTTTTGCAGTTGTCCCCTGGACTTGACCACACTAAATTATGTAAAGTACATGGCAGCTGTTCCTCAAGAGTAACAGGGGCAACCTACGGGGAAGAACAACCTTCAGTTTTGTTTTTACTTCTTTTGGAGTTGGATGATGTCTTTTCTTAATCAGTATTTGCAGTAATAGCATGAATAAGGATGTTCTGCTTTGAATGAATGCTGAATGTGACTTCTGCTGGGGGCTTCACTTTATTGGGAAATCAAATCCCTTCTTGTTCATGCCAAGCCTCCAGTTGAGAAGTTAGTACATGCAAAGGTCCAAGTCCTTCCATCTCTAGTCATTCAAATATCTTTGGGTGTCAATATCCAGGCTTTATGATCTCAGTGTTAAACGACATGCTTACATGGTTGGGACATACAGTGAGAAGGCACTACATTGTCATCACCCCAGATTAACTCTGTCTCCATACCTACTCAGTCTTTATCCTCCCCATTGTGATAAACCATCTGATGGCATGTATTATCACTGACTTGTGTTGTCATATGCTCAAGAGAAGAATACTGACAAATAAAGAGGAAAAGTGTTTGAATTGTGTACTTGTGGACTTTGAGACAAATCCTATGCTATGGCAAATCTCTCCTCCAAAGTCCTCCAGTTGCTCTCTGCACCTGTGATTTACCTTTTGCTTTAGACTTGTAGTAGCTCTCATTCTTTCTTTAATAATAATAAAATATAAGAACAGCAGATGTCTAAACAGATATTAAGACACAGTTCTGTAATTTATGCAAGATAATATCTTTCAGCTTTCTTTGAACTACTACAGATTGGAGCCTCATATAGCTTGCATAGCCCCCTTTATGAAAACTCTTAATGTTTAGCTTATCTTAAAATTACAACGTATGTGCTTTTCATAACCACTGCTTGGCCTTGCATGCAAAGAGAGGAGGGCTTTTTTTGGCATTAACTCTACAAAGCAGGTCAGTTTAGTTTCTTACAATTAATTTTTCCAGCCACCCAGAAGCCAGGTGAGAACTGGTCCTTTAACAATATGTAACCCCATGGTCTGTGGGATTTCAGAGATTAGTAAGACTTAGATTCAGACACTACGATCTGAATGGCAAACAATTTTCTGCCTCCAATCCCCAAATTATATAGGCAAGCTCAAAATTTTTAAGACACTTTAAGAAGTCCGGGTACACTAAACTCCCACCTTTCTACATGAGCTATATTTTTTCTCTCCACCTGAAACATCCCAGTATTTCCTTTCATTTTCCAGTTTATTCTTTCTCTGAAAATATCAAAGAAAATGAAAGCAGTCATCAAAGGAAAAGCTGCCCTGAAATGAACTAGCAGCTGCTCTACAAAATGATCAGAGAAAGTTCCTGGAATCTTGTCCCCAGCATCTGATTATCCCTTTGGCTGTGTGCTGTGTGCACTTGCTATAATGCACAGCGGTTACACAGTAGCTGTATTGCTGTGGAACTGGCAGGGTAACCAAAGGATGGACACTTCTCTGAGTTTGTTCAGGAACAGGAAGAGCAGAAATGAAATTAACTCTAACACCATAAATCCTCTGTTATTTTTACTTTTAATAGAAGATCACATTACAGCATGAAAAAAGGAAGTCATAGTCTCTCAGCCATTAAAGTTTGTAAATGTGTTACTTTGATCTCTGCTTCTGGCCTGCTCTGATGACTTGTCAGAACACAGGAACTCAGTTTTATGGTATCTATCGTCTTCAGGGCCTTTTGGTTATAGGTTCATTGCTCTCTGTCATCTCCTAGATTACTTTATTGGAAACTTGCTAACTTGGCTTGCTTTGCTGAGGGAGGATCTGAAGCTTCATGCTTACTTGGAACTGTAGAGCAGAATGAACACAAGGTAGTGAGAGAGGGAATCAATAGCTGTGGATCTCTACTTGTAGCAGATTCACTTAAGCAATGTACTGCTGCTTTTACACTGCATACAATAGCTGTACACATCTTTCCAAAGCAGTCTGCAATGTAGACGTGCCTCAAAAGTTGCTACACTAAGCTCCTTCCATCATTTGCTACACTAAGCTTCTTCCACCTCATGATGCTATGAGTGACCCATTTGTTGAAAGCCGTTCTGAATATGAAGTAGGTAAGTGTCCAGTAGTAACTTTTGTCATTAACAGCAGTGGGTGGGACACTGAAAAATATCCTATTCTGTTTTTATTGCAATGGAATCTATAAAGCTGGGGTAGAAAGGTGGGACTCATCAGTCTGGATAATGACATCTTAAATTGTTTTTCCCAGACTTGCAACTGTTCAGAGTTTGACTTTTCCCCAATCTTATTTCTTTATACAATTGCACTTCCACCTTGAGCCAAGGAAGACAATAATGTGTCTAGTGATTTCCATCTTACCACTGTTTAATTGGGCTTTGGAGTGTCACTGACCTAGAAAGCAATGTGGCTGTTGGAAGTTATAGGTCGGCACTTAAAGCAACTTAAATAAACTAGGTATTCAGATCTCAAATATTAACCTCCACAGCTGCTGAAAGTGCCACTCGCTTGGGTTTTGTACAACAGATTGCCATCCTGTGGCTGAACAGCATGTTGCACGCAGGAGTATCTTGGAGCAAGCCGTTTGCTACCCTGTTCATTTTCTACCTGTAGTAGATGTTTCCTCAAGCACATTTAGCTTGTCTGTACCATGGCTTACCTAGACACAAATGAGGATGATATTTCTCCTTGCAGTGCTGAATGTGAAGCTTATTGGAAGTCATATTAGACAAGTGTTTGGTTCTGGTTTTTTTTTTTTTTTTTTCTCTTTTTCTTAATTTTTATATGCAAACTCCACTTAGCAGCAAGGTACTACTAGTACTGCCTGACAACTGGTATTTTGCATTATAAAAGATGTATGTAAAAAAGATGCTGAAAACCACTCAGGAAGAGTCTTAAACAAACAAGCCCATCTGGCTGTTTAGTGAATTAATACGTATTTTAGGCAGGAGTGATGCTGATGAGTGTTGTTAAGGTTGTCCAGCATTTCTTATAGTAATACTCTAGCTTTTATTGCTTATCATTTTACTATATCTTAACTGCTTGGGCTAAAAATCTCTGTGCAAGGCCATCTGCCTTGTGCTGAGTTAATTTTGGAAAACTGCAGCCAAAATAGCTTAGCTGTTTCCATAAAAGAATGTGGGAGAAATTATCAGTTTTGCCCATATTAGAAATGTATTAGTATGCTTTTTTTTTTTTTTTTTTTTTTTTAAGATTTGCACTCATGTGCTTGGGAGCAGATACTCCAAAAAGAAAAGAGAAGAAATGACCTTTCTGTTGTGACCACCCCCCAGAACTTCTATCTTAAGACAGACCATAAACCTTTGAAAAAACAGTTTTCTGAATTTCAGCTAGCACTAGACATAAACAGCTAAGTTTCTCCAATATGTTGACTGCACTGGATGTTTTCTAGTCTGTGTCAAACAAGAATTTCTTTGCAAGTTTCTTTCCTTTTTCTGGGATGCTATATGTTAGACCAAATCTAAGGTGGGACACAAGGTAGGAGGTGGGACACCCAAGGTGGGAGGAAGGCTCCCTGCACTGTGCCAAAGATAAATAGGGGAGGAAGTTGCCCTTATGATATACAGGATGGAATTAGCAGCAGGGTGTCTAGGAGGTAACAAGACACCTAGTAAGAGACCAAATGATTTGGGTTTAGGATATTGTATGTTGAGTGGGATGGATGTGTATATGGCAATGTGTGGAGGATAAATGAGGCTATGAGTAAAACGAAGGGAAAAGTTAGCAGTGGGTCAACTAAGGGAGCAGAGATCAGGAATCTGTGGAATGCCTGCTGGGAGCAGTGGGGTATGGGACTCATTCATGATTTTACAGAATGGTTGATAGGGGAAGGCACTTCTTGAGAGTACATTGTCCGTAGCCCTGCTCAAAGCAGGATCAACTACAGCAGGTTGCCCAGGACAATGTTCAGTCAAGTTTTGAATATTTCCAATAAGGGAGACTCCACAACCTCTGGGCAACCTGTTCCAGTATACAGAGAATTCAGAATTGACCTTCAGAAAGTCTTGGCCACTTGTGTGGGTACCTCTGAGAAAGTCCATGCCTTGTTTTTCATGCACAAAATAAATGGCAATGACAGCCCTTTTTCCATGCGGCTGTTTAGAAAATAATGATTGTGATTCTGTGAGGTGTTTCAGTGGTGACCAAAGTGCTCTGTAGCTCCTGAGGTTGCCTGTAACATGCCTTTCAGGCCCAGACTGGGTTATTCACAAAATCCTTTTTGCTAGTTTTCTGTCTAGTACGCAATCTTCCAGACTTGTGAATGAGAAGACTGTATCCTGTGATTTCCAACTGCCTTTCAGACAAGGGAATCACTGGTGGGTAAAGGTAGCTTTTTCTACTTAAAGCAAGGTTGTTTACTTGGCAGGTTGGCTGTAACATATGAGATGCTGGACTACAAGTTGAATGGCAGAACAAAACAAATTATGAGATAAATAGCAGCTGAATTAGGACTTTGGCTTGATGATGGGATAACTGTAAGGACTTGTAAGGAGAAGTATAAGCTTATGTCCTTGAAGTTTTTCTTGGATACAACTATTAAAGCAAGCCAAGTCTTTGTGATCCTTGTATATATTATACTGTGTGGGTTTCGTGTGGAAGAAATACTGAGTAAAATGATAAATTATATGTTACACTGCAAAGGATTCTTCTTCTTCTAGTTCTGTAGCCTTTACCTTTAGTTTTCCTGTATGATACTTGAAAACATTGCATGATTTTAAATGCTGCATGATTTTAAAAATTCTGCATTGTGGTACTCCCCAAGAATCTGTTATATTTATTAGAATCATAGAATGGTTTGGGTTGGAAGTAATCTTAAAGGTCTTTTCCAACCTAAATGATTCTATGAATCTATGACCTTAACAGATCATCTAGTTCAATCTCCCTGCCATGGACAGGGACATCTTTCACTAGATCAAGTCGCCCAAAGTCCTGTCCAACCTGACTTTGAATGCTTCCAATGATGTGGCATGAATGATGGAGCTCTGACTGTCACCAGCTACATCAAAATAAATACAGATGTATTTCAGTTAGCTATTCTGGGCATATTTTATTAAATAGCTGCATGAAAGGCATCCTCTAAGCCCCTCTCCTGTTTTTCTCCTTTTTCCTTTGCTTAACAGCTACTTTGTCACATAATGTGAAGCTGGATTATGTGAGATTGTGTTATTTGCATCAGAGGGTGTTTCAAATCCTGCTACAGAAATATGATGCAATGCTTCCTAAAAGGGTCTTGGCCATCTGAATGCTCCTAGAGGGTATAGATGATCCAGAAGAAATCAAAGCTCTATGATGGAAAATGCTGCCTGTTCTTGTGAGCCAGACACTTCCCCTTTTAATGTTACCTTTTCCTGAAATTATAAAAGTGGATTAGAAAGAAACAGTCCCTGCAAACTGCATCACAACCAAGAGGTAAATTCCACTTCTCAGTGAATCAGAAGAGATGCATAACTTCGTCTGTTCGTTAATGACAAAGCTGTCAAGCCTCCTGCTGCTAGCCTGCAAGCGTGCATTTGGCCCTGCCTTCTGCTCCCCAGTCACGGTGTTGACATGTCACAAATCCACAGTGTTCTGTCACAGGGTTTTCATGCTGCAGGCTGTGTCCCAGAGCTTGAAGGAAGCCGTTGTAGCCAGGCTGTGGTCTTTGCCTGCAACCACACGTTAGGTGCTGCAAGTGGAAGCTTAAGTGTTGTGGTCTTTCCATGCCACATGAGACACACTCAATTCCTTGTCTTATATGTGTGTTCAATTCACACATTCGTGCCTTTATCGTGTAAGGTTTTATGTGCAGACATTCAGGTACCTGGGGGAGTTTGCAGTTTTGTGGTTTTTTTTTTGTTTGTTTGTTTGTCGTTGAGGTTTTTTATTATTATTTCTGCTCTTAGCAGAATTGATAGACCAACTATTACACTAAAGCTCAAGTAGTGTAGAATATCAGACCGAAAAGGAGTCTACAACCTGCAGAATGATTCCCAGCACACTGTGGGCCCTGCAGGGTGGACTGCTCCACTGAACATCTATTAGGTGTCCTGCTACCTAATGGGAATATCTGCTCCAGGCTGTTCTTAAATAAACCGAAGGTTCTACACAAAGAATCTGGAATATGACGTTTTCTGCGTGTGCTGGGCTCTGGAACACCAAGAGTGTCCAAGGATGTCTGTGCTGTTGAGGTTTCAGCCAGTCTGGGAACATTCAGCAACTCAAATTTCTTCATTGCTGGAACCTCAGGCTTCTGTGAGGCTAAGGTGGCAGTTAAGAAGGCATTTCCAGAAGGTACTTTTTGGTTTTAATCTTTGTTGACAGGCATCAGAGCTCAGAGTCTGATTTGATGGGATAGCTCTTCCAAACAAGAGTTGGGATGGGATTTGCCTTTACCTCAAGGTGTTAGAGATAAGTACAGCTAAGTTAGTCAGCCTTGGTGCCTTCTTAACAACAGGGGAGAGAAAAGGAGACACAAGGGAAAATTTAAGTAATTTGGTTTGGAAGTCTGTGTTAGGCTAAGTTGATTTACCTCTGTTTAGTATTTAAAGCAAGAAAATAATGTAGACATGACTAAGGTGCATAAACATAGGTGTCTAGTACCATTAGTACACACATTTAGATGTCCTAAACAGTCCATAATTCCTAAGCAGGACTGGAAGATACGACATAGGTTCTACCCCTAAAAATGGGAGCTATGACTGAACATGCAGCCTTTGCTCCAGGCTCTGTCAAATATGCCTGTGACATGTCCTTTCTTTATAGAATCATATCTACTTATGAAATCAACATTTTACATGTTGTAACATGACTTATTTCCCTAGTCAACCGGTGCAAGTCATTGATCCCACCCTGAAGGACCTCCTTGTATGACTGAGGTCAAATGAAATTTTGTCACTGTTTTTTTGTTTGGTTGGGGGTTTTTTGGGGTTGTTTTGTTAGAGCTTTATATCCAATTTGTACTCCCTTGGCACAGCTGAATATGTGCACTCTGCAGGGTCCAGACAGCGAGGTGTAAGAGCCTTTGGATTTATTGGGCTCTGCATGTCTTTAGGGGTGGATTTTTCCTCAGTGCTGTAGACCACAAGAGAATGAAAAATGGGCAGACCTTTAGTGATGTGAAACAGCCATGCAGAGCCAAAGCACCTGAAGCCAAAGGGATCAAATATCTTCTGCTATTCTTATATGTGTTCTTGAAATTAGAGATGCAGCTCTCAAAAAATAGCCCTAATAAGCAAAGTTGGAAAATACAATCTTGCAAGCTGATTACATGCACTTCAGCAAATACATGTTGCAGTATGCTCCCTGATTTAGCAGAAATAAGATCTGTTTGTGGTTTCAGTGATCTATTCAGAATAACCACAGATTTCACTGTCAGCTAGTTAGTTATGGAGTGGGTGATTTAGATTTGTTCAGAATAATTAGGGCAATGAGATCTTCTCCCCCTACACCCAAAATTACAGCAGGGAATCCCCTAGGCCATACATGCACCAAATATTATTTTTTTAGCTCTTGAGAAAGGGTTCAGAGTACTGTCTAATTCTACACGCATGACATTCTCAAGGATTAAAGTAGATGGAATGTTTCTTATTTCTTTTTTGAGTGGTAGAAAGGCCTTTTTGAGTCAATGATTCCATGTAATCTCTGAGTGGACATCAGAATTGCTGCCTAAAAGGATATTAATAAAAAAAGCTATAGGCAGAACACTTTATGTGATGACTAGTTCTGTAAGATATGTGGGGGATGGGAAATGGGAAGCTATACCAAGGAAGTCCGACAATGTATGCTGGCTGGCACATTTTGCTTCTTAGTTGGGTGGTTCCAGGCTCTCCCATAGTAATGACATACATAGAAAATGCCTTTATATGAGCCACATGATAACGCTGCAAATGAACATGGTGTGGAGACACTGTCTTCTAGAACACCTTGAGAAGAGGTGCCACCAGCACATTTCCTCCAGCTGTTTCTCCAGGTCTGATACTTTTATGGAGAACACCACCCAGTGCATCTTCTTGGTGCCTCGAGCTTATAGATTCGTATCATCTGCAGCATCCAGGCTGCAAGTAGAGCTCTGGCAGTAGGAATCAAATGCCTTTAGAAAGTTTCCACCAGCTATTTTTTTCAGTAGGTTTTAGACAGGGTTTCACAATGTCCTGCAAGCAGTACCAGCTCTTGAAAGAACTGTCATGGCTTATGAGCGTTACACAGCTTTGCACTGGCATTTTTGGATGGAAGTGACATTTGATTGCTGTGACCTTGCTGTGTCTTGTGATGTTCCAGTGCAAAATGAGAGCCTTATGACGTGTATTTGATAGATAAATGGCAACTGAATGCTTTGATTTCACATGTCTCTCTCAGTTAGGACTCTGCATTTTGACCATGTAGCAGTCTATCCAGCTGAGGTCTTTTCCTTTCTTATTTTCAGATCACTAGCGAATGGCAAAGTTCACTTTGTTTGCTTCATGTGATTAGGCATGAAAATATTAGTGGCCTGTGCTGTGTGAGAGGGTTCCTTTCTGAAGGCTTTTTCTCATTGTTTTATGGTAAGAGGCAGTTCTCACTTTTGTAAGAAACTCACTTGTAAGGTGGTTTCTCTGGGCAAAAAACACTTTTACACAAAAAGACAGTAAAATCCTACTTTTAAGTCCTGTATGAAAGAAAGAGTCTTGACCTTCAGTTTAAAAGTTTCAAATTGCATCAAAACAGGAACTTTGAAGATTATTCCCCTCCTCAGCTTTACTGTTTCATTCATTTCCTTATAAAAATGCAAAGTATCCCTGAAATACGGAGCTCTGGCCTCCTAGAAGCTGGTGTTTGATCTTTGCAGGGCAGCGAGCTCTTTACCCACAAGTGCAGAATGCAAACATTTCAGATGCGTTGCTCCATCTGTTTTCCCAGAGCCCCCGTGCTGCACCAAGGAGTGACCTCCGTCCTCCCCACTGCCACTGTCCCCCTGGAAGATCTCGGGGGTGAAATCCCTGTGCTGGTACATGGAGGGCCGCTTGGCCGTGATGGGTGCTGAGATCTGGGTGCTGGGGCAGCTGTTGCGCTGAGCGGTACTGCCTGCCGCTGCCACTGAGTTGGGTAACCATGGCAACAGCATCACCGCCAGCATCCTCCTCCTCCTCACTCGGCTCTCCTCCTCCTCGGCATCATCAGGAGCAGCAGCAGCAGCAGCAGCAGCCCTGGCAGGAGCCAGAGCCCAGCAGCCGAGGCTGCAGCCAGCTGTCTGCTGTCCCCTACCTGCACCGTCACCCAGCCACAGCACTGGCACCGGCCCCGCTGCTCCCCGGAGGGGGGAAACAGGAGAGAGGGAGCTGAGGGAGGTGCACTGCAGAGGGATCCCAGACAACCCAGGTAAGAGCTGTGGGGCTGTTCACAAACTCCCTGTGATCGATGTGGTGTGTGCCTGGCGTGTGTTTGTGTGCGAGTGTTTGTTGCTAGTTTCCCAGCTCGCTCCTTCCAACGGCAAGGTGATGGCAATTCGAGGCAAGCATGTTTTCCGATTCATGTTTCCCTTCTCTGCCATACTGTCCCTCTCCCTCTCCTCCACTCAGATACATAAGGAACAGTAAATAATATTTTAAAAGGTCGGTAGGAGATGGCGTGATCAGGGAACCCAATGTGATCAGTGTTGAACAGCTGTGCTTCCAAAATAAAAGTGGACAACAGCAGCAGAGCAAAGGTTGACATGGTAATTAATAACCCTTTAAAAAAAAAAATAATGCGACAATGCACTTCTGTCTCTGCCCACTCCACAAATAAATCTCTCTCATCATATTCAGCAGAGAGCTGTAAACCAGAGAGGTATATGAATAGCCAATACTAGAAACCTGACTGTAGCACTGTAGTCCACAACTAGCACATTTACCTTAAGTGCTTTAAAGCCAGACTAAATCATTGCAATAACAATACAGTCATAGCTGCGAATATATATTTGTAAAAATACTGCTCTTAAACCTTTACACCTTCTAAGAAGAAAAAAAAATAATCCTTCTTAAAGATGTAGTAGGTGTGATGGCCAGGCAGTAAGGGATTCGCACTTCACCTCTGTGTGAGAAAACATGTACAGGGTCCATTGAAAAAGGCAGGAAGAATAGCTCTAATGCAAAGGCGTATGGGGACAGTCCTTGTCGTGTTAAAAACAGAAGAGATCTGAAGCTGTGGAGTGTCCTTGTGCAGGCAAATATATGTGGATGAGTGTGTACATGTCTGAAGAGCATGAAGGGAGAGAGGATAAGAAGTAAGTTGAAGCTAAGTGATGTTTGCTATGTAATGACTGCAGAGAGCTCTTTCCACTTCCACATAACTATTTTAGTCTATTTATCTATCTGTCTATTTATTTATTTATTTTGTCAGCAGTAAGGAGAAAGAGCGCTGCTGCTGCCATCTCTATCTCCTTCTGTAAATCCCTGTTCTCACTGTCTGGTGTCCTGATCTTCCCCTGTCCTCCCCAAATCACCCTTGTCTATGTGGCTGGAAATGCCGCTGGCTTTAATGATGGTAAGCATTTTAATAGAAGGCTTTTGAGCCCATCCCATGATATAATTCAGTTATAATTCTGCTTCCAAATTATACTGTGGGGACAGTCTGAGTATGACCCAGTGCCATATATGAACAATATAGTAAAGACTAAGAGCCACTTGTCTTTCATGTTAAACCTGATTTGAATATCACAGGGCTCTTTGGTCCCAATCCTGTGTTTTACTACTACTCTGCAGACCCTTCTAAAATCATCAGGAGCTAGAAAATAATTTGAGATTATAAGTATAGAACAGAAGGCAGAATTAGGCCCATCTTTTCTCTCATTATAAACATCATCCTTCTGCAAGCTACAGGGACAAGGGATTTGGGTAGGCAGGACCTCATTCCTGGTCCTTATGCAGAAGTGCTGTAAAAATTATCTGGGGATTATGTTCCATCCCAAGGGAACTTGATAGGATGAGATGACGGATAGAAAAAGAAAATACAAGTATTTGGAATCGGTGCTTTGATTTGGAAAATAATTTCTTTAGGAACCTGACCTTACCATGACAACAGGTCCTCTCTACAAGGGGCTGTTTGATCCATGTTAATATGAGTGCTCACAGACACTAAGTTTAACTGAAGAGGATGATTTTGGATACTTATATTAATTAAACCTAAGCACTGTAGGGCTACAGTCCTCAGGACACTACACTAGCCTGGCTGCATTACACAGTGTATTTCTGTGTAATATTTGGTGTCTGTTCCAAATCTAGAGAATATTTCAGTCTTGCAACTTCTCTTTTGAAATAATCAAGAGGGAATAGAGTGCCTGTAAAAATGCCTGTAAAAAAAGCACAAACCTAATCATGGCACTGAGATACCTGTAACAGAATCAAAATGCTGTTTATACATGTCGCAGAGATGTAAAGTGCATAATCAAGGGGCACCTCAGTAAGGCATGGAGCAACCAAGCAGTGCAAACAAATGACTGAAGGTCAAAGGGCTTCGGGGATTACACATTAACACCTTGCGAGTATTCTTATATAGCCTTACTTTGCTGCTAGCTGTAGACAGACGTTTATGGGGAAGCCAGACCTCATACATGGACTTTTGATTACTACGGGGCTGCAAAACTTCTCTTAGAAATGACTCTGGGAAAGGCAGGCAAGGTTGATGTTTTCATGAGTACTGGTTTGCCCTAAAAACCCTCTGGGAAGGGCTGTTTATGGAAGGCGCTGGGTCTCATATCAGTGTAAACAGCAGGGATGTTCCCCACCTCAGATAACCGAGTTCTAATGTTCAGTGCCCCCCAACCCTGCCCCTCTTTCCCTTGCTTAAACTGGAAAGCTAAAGAAAGATTTTTTTCATTTTGTCTTACCACTTGTTCTATTACATTTTATTTGTTTAGTAATGGAAGGGAACACAGCCTTTTCCTTGTTTTGTGCATGGCTGTCAAGAGCTGGTCTGTTGATGTCCACTTAGTGTTGTTCACTAGCACCGTTCTAAGGAAAAAAGCTATTTTTGTATCTAATGATATTACTGAGCATCTTTTAAGATCTCAATCCTTATTTTCATTAGTCACCCACTGTGTCTTTTGGAGCTCAGAACAAAAGAACACTTACACAATAGTTGCTGTTCAAAAGTCAGCGTTTGCCAACAGGTTGAGAGAGATTTCTCAAATGCTGCAGTCAGGGCTTTTTTTTTTTTTTTTTTTTTTTTTTTTAAATAAGGAAGCTGCCGTTTTCCAGATCCTATTCTGCAGTAACCTGAGGCAAGAGTTGATTTGATAATGAATGTTGTACCTTGCATTTAGTTTAACAATGCTATTCATTTTATTTTGAGGCTATGTGTAAACTGCCATTTATTACTCCATTCAATAATCACACTGTGATTTTCCCTGTTGCAATATTGTAATTTTTTCCCTTTACACTGTATGGTGATTGTCCAGATTTGCTGCTTAATAAGACAGACATGTAACTATGGAAAATAAGTTTTCTCAGTAAGTAGGGAGAGGGTGAGATCTGTACATGAGAGACTGGACATTCCCCTAGCTGCTTGGCCCCCTTGAAATTAGCAGGAATTGTGGCCCATCCATACCTGATAAGGAAATAATATTTTTTTTGCCGATACTGTTTTTTTTAAGAGGTTATTCTGGTCTTAGCAAGTTCTCCTCAAGTCTAAATCATACCCATGCTCATGTAATATGGATCTTTGTGTGCACCTAGCAGATACCCTCACCAGCACTTGAAAAGGTTATAATTCCTTTCTAATCTACTGGCTCAGGTACTGAAATCTCTTGACCTCTTTGCTCAGCATCCCCTGGGGATGCTTCCTTGCAAGGATTAAAATGGCCCCCGCCTCCCCTGCCCCCCAGTTGGTGAGATAGACTGTGAGTCTGTGCTTTCCTGCAGCACAGCATTGAGAAAAGTGTGTCTAAGCACAAGTAGTGCAGGTGTCTCACTTTGTGAGTATTTCTTCTGATCTTACCTTTAACCAGTTCCCTTCCTTGCATGCTGGCAATGCCTGACATGCTGCAGAGAATCCAGGGCCTGTGATGTGGTTACCTTTGCTAACACTGCTCCAGGAGGTAATGGGCTGAAACTACCTGGAGCGGTTGTGGCTGCTGAGCTGATCAGAGTCCTTCTTCAGAAGGTCAACACCACGAAATGCCTGATCTCAACTTGTCAGGTGAGTGAGTCAGAAGTTGGCTTCTCCAAATCTTCCAAATCCAAGAAGATATGATTTTATTCTTTCTCAAATCCTGTTATTAGTGCCTGCAATGTTAAGGACTCTGTTATTCAGCAGTTTTAATTCCTCGTTTCACTGCAGCAGACGGAGCATCCAAAGTGTAAAAGGGAAAATTTCTTTTCTACATTCAGATGCTGCTGACATCCATGTGTTGTCCCAGGTCAAAAGACAATCCCTTGGAGGGGAGTGGGTGCTCTCTCTGGTCCTCCTACAAATCTGCTAGATATGCCATGGCTTTTTCTGCTTCTCTCTTGGGTTCAGACATGCCTGGTTGTGGTTCCTTCGTGTCTGGAGCACTCACACCTCAGATGTGGCTACATTTCAGTACAGAAGTAAGCCATTTTTATGGCTGTGTCAGGTAAAGAGTGATTCTGGTTTTGCTGACATCCACAGAGAAATCTAAGTTCATCTTCAATGGACATAGAAATATCCACAAAGTTTACTGCTCTTACTGCATGTGAGGCACTGTAGGTAAATGCAGTATCCTGACATGTTCTTGATATGTGTTTTCTTATCCTTAGTATCATAGGTATAAGACAGCCTAAGCAGTAGTTTGACCATCTGCTGGTATGTATTCTCACCAAATTCTTGCTTTTGTACTTTCTGATCTGTGACTAGTAGATATACTTATTTACATTTGTTCTTAGCTGTGTGGTGGTGTCATGGATAGGTCAGACCTTATGCATACTATTGGACTTTAAAGGTGGAACTGCAGTTATTACTCATTATACGACAGACCCGTATTGATAATGCATAGCAGTGCTGCTACAGTATGTTGGTGTCGGTCTCTCTTGCATGGAAATTTCAAATTCTGACCTCCTGGTATCAGCATGACTTTTAAGGATTCACAGCATGCAGCACAAGGACAAGTGGGACTTTCTTAAAGTAACTGGGCTTGGCAGGGACTACTTGTGTTATTAGGACCCCAATGCCACCATTTAGCAGCCTGGGGAGCAGCAAGCTCTCTGCTGTAGTATTACTATCCCAATCTGCATGACTGGGAAGGAATCTGCCAGCATCTTCTAATGTGTAATTTTGGTTCCTCACATGCTGCCAACATTGCACTTATTTCTGAGGCTAGAAAACAGTGTTCAGTTACCTTTTTGTGGCCCAAAAGAACATGAGTATTACTTGGAGGATGTGGCTGGTGTGAAACACTGTTTGTGTCTCTGTCAGTTTGTCAGCCCACGCTGCCAAAATCACTGTGGCAGTAGGAAAAGTAATTCTATTTTCTGAGAATGATTTCATAAAGAACAGAGCAAAAGGACCAGTATTTCCCTCTGAGTCCTCTACAAGTGGGGTGTTTCAGTATGAAAGTTTCCATCCCTATTATATTATCTCCTTCTCCTTTCCACTCTTGGTTTTTTTTCGATGGTTGAGACTTGTGGGCAGATGATGCTTGTAGATGGTGTAACCTCGTGGTCTAGCTAAATAGGCCCTTGGTTTGTGAGTGGTGATGTCTTTGGGGATGTCTGCATGAAACAACTGCTGATATTTTGTTTGCATAAGAATGTCTCTCACTTGTTTTAGAGGTGATGGGGAAGCATGGGGCAACATACAACTATGGGAGATCATGCCCCTTTGCATACCACTCTTCTGGATTTTTGTGACCTAACAAAATTTGGGGGTTTACTGGTATTTTGGCTTCTGCAGAGGACTCAGACTCTGAGCTACAGGTTTTGAGCCTGTGATGCAGGCTTACTAGCTGCCAATACCTGTAGCAACGGCTCACCCTCTGTGTGATTGAGTACCTGAGTTCAGAGGCACTGGCTTACATCTGCACAGCTCTTCTGTGCTATTAGGACCCAACTATCCCGCATCTTAAACATGAGGATCTCTATGGGACAAGGCAGATGGATTTCATTACAGATGAGCAGCATCTACTGCTGCGACTGAGTCTTCTTACAGGTGCTTAAAGAGTACACTGCACTGCATAAATCTATTCTACATAACGCAGCAGCACAGCCCTATTTATTTTCTTTGCCTGCTTGTCTTTGTTTAAAATCTCAGCTGAAAACTTCTTTTTTCTGTCCATGTCTCCACACTGGTTTGTCTCTGTTTCCCTCTCCCTTTGCAGCTGTGTTTAAGCTGAACTGTGTGAGGATACTGTTTGCTAGGGTAGATGTTAGAGAAAATAAAGTTGCATTGTATTATGTTCTAGAGTGCTTTGCTTTGCAGCGACCCAGCCTTTTCACTGCCGGAGGCTATAGGATGCTTGCCACTGACCTCAGAAACAGCAGGGTTCATTCCCACGCACAAAAGTCTTTTCAGAGCGAAAGATAATGCACAAGGCTGTGAAGAGATTGTTGTTTGAGAAAGGCGTGGAAGCCTGAACCCCGTTGGTCCAAAAGCTTTTGTTGGCTGCCATAGATGGATCAAAGTCATGCTTTTAGCCTGGGATGTCACGACTGCCAGAACGTTCCTTGTCTTTGTGTGGGGAACTGAGCAGCAAAGTCAGGGGCATTGAGAGGCAGAAGAGGACAGCGTAGAGAGACATTATTTCAGCAAGGCTGCTCTTTTGTGCAAGAAGTCAACAACTGCAGGTTGGCTCAAAATAGAGTTCCAGAAGGGTATCTGAAAAGCCCTTAGATATGTTCTGTCTTTTATAGTGGGAAAGGGAGGAATAGATTTTGGGTTGCATCAATTCTTTTGTCTGCAGAGGGAAAAAAGATTGTTAAAAAAAAAAAAAAGGGGCAAAAAACCTAGTGAGGAATGATCAGCAGACTCCTGCTAATTTTTTAGTAGCACTGTAAATTAGGCCTTGTTTTCTTTAGGTGACTTGCGTTGGTAGTGGGTGACATTAGTGCTTTATTAAACTTGCCGTGCTGAGTAGCTCATCGGTTTAGTGTAGCTAATAATAATACCCTAATCGAGAACCAGAAGGTGGGATAACTCAGCATCAGAAATTGGAATGCAGAAATAGTTGCTGCCAGTTGAACTAAAAATACACAACAGCATAACCCTCTTGCCTACAGCAGCACATGCTGAACACACAGTGGGCTCCGGCAGTGGGGAGGATGGCTTTCCTTTGTTTTCAGCAGCTGCTAGATGAGCAGTGTTCTGTGGTTACCCTGTGTCTGTGATCACCAAACTTGCCCTCAGAGGTGCAAGGCCCCTCGTAGCAAGTTAATTAGTACCCTTTGCAAGTTAATCATTGTCCAGAGCCATGAACAGACTATATAGGGTGAAACAGACTACGTAGGATGACTTGGGAAGCCAGTTTGTCCTGGGGTGGGACTATGTGACCATGGTAGCACCCAAAGATCTGGGAGTGACCTGCGGCCGGGACAGGGATGTAACCATAGCTACCCTGTTCCACTGCTCCATGCTCCTGCTCGGGGATAAACAGCAGATGTCAAGATCCCTGCTGAATTATAAGCCTTGGAGTTATCGCTGCACAAGAGTTGTTTGTGCTCAAAGAGGTTTATCCATTTTTCTTTACAGCCTCCCAGGGCATACCCAACCTCTCAACTTGGGCTTTACAAGGGTGAAATTTTGTTTTGTGATTCATGATTCAGCATGCAAATGTTTTTTCTGCTATGAACTTTGAAGTCTCCATGACAATAAGCTAAGTGTGGCCCAGATGTAGTGGTGATGAGGCACCCTGAAATAGGTTAGCTAGATTAAAATAGGACACATCCAATTCCAGAATCAGCAGTGTAACCTGGAGTATCTGCTGCATTGTCGGATGGCAGATCAAACAGGAGGAACTCACTGTAGATGAAGAAAGGTGCTCAATGAAAAGAGTTAACTGACTGCGTTGGGCACAAGTGATGAGACATTGTCTCCACATCGTGCTGCAAGAGTCAAGACAAGAAGCAAGGGCCAAATGCTGTAATTGAAAATTCCTGCATTATGTGTAACAAAACCCTGGCTGGGGTGGGAATCCTTCACTGCTTTAAATACAGAGACAACCGTGGCTGGGATAGGAGCAGGAAAGGATATGACTGTAGCTAATTTGGTCACCACACCTGCAGGCAGGAGGAATACAGTTGGCTGCATGAGTACTCCTGCCCCACTTCTCCTCCCAAAGTCAGGTCTCTGTTTATCATACAAGCACAGGTGCTTCCCTCAGAACAGAAAATGTCAGCATACTGTCTGAAGAACTATAGCTAAGAGAACTGGTTTTAAAAGATTCAGCCTAGAGGTAAGCCCTCTCCTCAATGCACCTGAAATTTTCTTCTGCCTGATCTCCTTCTGTGCTGTATTACAACCAGTAAATCTGAGACATCGGTCTCCCTTGTTTCTCATCTGACACT
>JAVJGJ010000037.1:2969084-2985586 GCA_035590215.1 Microhierax caerulescens | reverse complement strand
TGTCCTCAGCAAACCTGGTGAGGCTGCTGTCAATCCGATCATCCAGATCATTTATGGAGATGTTGAACAGTGTGGGGTCCAGTATCGATTCCTGGGTGACCCCGCTTGTGACAGGTCGCCAGTCTGAGAAAACACACTGATCACCACTGTCTGGGTGCAGGCTGTTAAACAATTTCCTACCCATCTGGCAGACCAGCCATCCAGTCTGTATCTTACCAGTTTGTCTCATAGATACGGTTTGTCTAGTTTTTACTTTTCATTGAAACCTCTGTCATTTGTATTGCTATTGCATATCTGGATGCCATATTTGTCTCCAGTATTCTGCAGTCAAAAGGTAAACTCCGACATCTATTTCTTGGGTGTATCTATCTGTATGGAGAGAAGTTTGTAGTTAATGGTTTGGGTTTTTTTCTGTGCTGAAATTATTAGATCTTAGTGCAATTAACACTAGGCTTCAGCACACAGAATGCTACTGTATTTTGTTTTGCTTTTTAAATGTCACACTGCCTTCCTTGCTAGAAGCATTCAGAAAGCTTGCTTGTGATGCTGCATACTGTGTTATGCAAGATTTTTTGTTAAAAAAACCCCAAACTTGTTAATTAACTTTCTCAGCTTATTATTTTTTTTTTTAAGAATAAAAATCCATGTGTTCCATGTATAGAAAATAAGAATTGTGAACTCTATATAGAAAATGGAGGGGAGGTAATATAAAGGCACTGCAGAATGCCAGGGCTCAGTATATACAGAGAAATGAGATGCTTGTGACAATAGAAAACAAAACCAAAACTGTTTTTTTCTCTTCCATCTACATGGTGAGGTTGTCCTATAATAAATTGATTATTAGCAATCTCTTCCTCAGGGCTCAAAGGAGACCAATCTGCTTTATCACAGTAGATTAAAACATTCAGTGTCTTCTTCAAGAAAAATCCCCACTGTGCCATAGTAGGATTTTATATTTGCTGTTACTGGATAGCTGTGATTGTAAAAGGCAGTTGTTAAAAACTGCAGTGTTCATGATGGCAAGTTTAAAACAGGAAGGCTAAAGGTAGCAAAGCTCCTGTAGGCATTTTTCTTTCTTTTTTTCTTGTTTCCAGCTTAGAAACACCCCTTCACAGCTTGTCCCTTCTTTTCCCTCTTTGCCAGCATCTTCTATGACCTCCCCTAAGTCACATGTTAGGTGGAGGCAGAGGTATGTAAAATAGGTCTCAGTATAATGGACTTCTCATCATAATCGGGCCTATTCTTATCTCCATGTCCCCATAGCACAGATTGCCACAGAAACAAGAGAAATTGTCTCATAGCTGCCTCCCTTCAATTGTATTGTGCCATTACTGCTTCATGCTCATCTGCCCAGCCATAATCTTCCTGCATGGGTACCTGCCACATTTTTGTTTCATCTTAGTGTTAAACCCAGCAAACCACCACACTGACTGCTAGACCATGGCTTCCAGGTATTTGCTTTCCCTTCCGTCTCTGGTTTTGGAGGGTAGCTCCTCCCTTTCCCTTAAAATTAAATTTCTTCTCCCGTTTTGCCCAGTTTGGGAAGGATAATCTTGAGGTGGGTCTGTCCTTGTGCTTCTTTTTCTCATAAGAGGTGCTCAGTTCCTTCCCTCCGTTGGCTTGGGGCCTCTGTCTCTGGAAGCAGAATGTGAGTTCTGCATCCTGGAAGCTTGTTCAGCTCTGACTGTTGAACAGGTCTCTGAGAGAAACTGAAGTGATGCAGAAATAAGGACCATATTTTTATTGCTATCTTAGCCCCTTCATCGTAGGTGGGCTGGAGATTGCTGTAATTTCTGGTAAAAGAAGCTGGATCGTCCACGTTCTTCATTTCATTCACTGGCTTCCCTCTCTATACCTTCATTCCCATTCCTTCCAGCCTATAACCAATCTGTTTCTCCAAAATCTCAGCATCCTTCCATAGGAAGGGGGCTTTGTTTCCCATCTGTCTCTCTCCTATAGAGTTCTAACCACCCAGACCCCCTGTATTGGGGAGGGGACCAGTTTTACCAGATAGGACCATGTTATCTCTGTGGCCATCTGTCTTCTGGAAAGACCCACCCTTTTCTAACCCAGCGAAAGAAGAGAAAGAAAATTACAATCTTTACAATTGTTCCTCTCTAAATGGTTGCAACTAATTATGAAGGCTACAGCTACTGTGAGATCAGCTAATAAACTCCTTGAACGGGTTCTGAAGTCTGTGTAAGAAGTGGATGAGTCATAGTTGCACCAGCTGATTGAAAATAAGTGGGTGGGAGGGGAATAGGCCCTGTACTTTGTACTCCAAGGTCTGAATAAAGAGCCGTCAGCAGGCCTGTGAAGCGAGCAGGGGTGAGTTTGGACTGACAGCTCTGCAGCAGGGAGATGGAGGCTACTGAGTGCTTGTCAAAGAAGCAAAGCCTGAACTTTTCAGTTAAATCACACCATGAATGCAACCCGTCTGAATGATGGATGTGGGAGATCGGCAGAGGATCGGTCAGGCTGTGAGGCTATGTGTTTTAGCACACACGGTGTAGGATTTAGTGTCTGCACCTTGGTCTGTCTAATTGTGTGTAGCTCCTTGAACGCCAGTATTTGGAATAAGAAGGCACTGTAATTTGAGTCAAATCAGAAAACTCGAGTTTCAGTGTTCAAGACCAATGTGATGAAACTATCTGCATCCATGGCCTGTTACGGAGACTCCAGATGCAAAAGTCAGTTCTGAACCCAGGTCTGAGCCAAAGATTTGGTGAAATTATGTTGGAGGGTCCTCGCTTGGCCCCAAGATCTTGCAGAGGCTGGGGTGTGTTGTGTTTGGTTTGCAGCAAAATTCTGCAGCTTCTTTTTGAGTGCAGAAAAATCAGAATGAAGGAAACTGGTAAAATGATTTTGTACACCCCACTGCAGCAAAACACCCTGTCTTTCCATGTGTCACTGCTCAGCTAACTGCTGTTTGTGTGTTATAGCACTAGATCAGAAAAGATTGGTCAGCCCTGTGAAGCTAAAGCCTTGACCTGTAGTTGCTTTACGAGACACAGGGGGAAGTATCCTCTGGGTGGACAACATCTGCAAGCACTGCCCCACTGACAGATGAAGCTTCCTGTGGGTCGTAAAAGCACGTGTCAGTTCGCCATGTTCCACTGAAAATGGCAGCTTGTGTGATTTATATTTTTGAAAGATAAGTACAGCCAAGAGGATTTACAGGATTAGTGCTTTCAGATGGTAATATTCAAGAGTGACGTGGAGGGTGGGGGCACAGGGCTCAGAAGATATGTCTTATGCTTTGCCATTGAATGTAGTCCTGAGCAAGTCAGTTCAGCTTATCTTGGAAAACTCACCCAGCCAAGACCAGATATAGTATTTTCTGCTCTCTCTGAGGAGATAATGCCCTTTTTGGGCCCATCTTGCTTGGGTTTTTGAGATGTCATCTAGCCTTTTGAGGTGTGCTTATCAGCTTGCTGCTTTCAGCACATCACAGAGTAGACAAGGCAGGATACAGTCTTGCAGGTGGATAGACAGTGGTGGATGGAAAGTCATGAGCTGGGTTTATCATGGGGCCAACAGTGCATTTTATATTGGGAAAATAGGAAAGTATGGACAACTCATTCCTGAAGGATAAAGACAGTATGAGAATGGTCTCCTTGCAGTATGAAAAAACAATCCACACTGGCCAATCTAGTTAAAAAACCCAACATTCTAGGTCAGGTTAAAAAATTCAGCCAGACACATCATCAATAACTGATTATTTGCAGCTAAAATTAGACCTGGAATTGGCATTTGTATCTTAATTAAAAAAAAACTATCTTTATCAATAAGCTATGACAAGTTTGAGCAGATATTTCCTAGTGAATGTTAATCCCTCAGTCTCTTTTGATTAGCAGATGGGATTACATTAAAATCGATCCTCCTCCCGTGGTCCCTTTGTGTGCTCTCTCTCAGTATTGAATTACATAGCTGGCCTCGTGCCAGGCACAGGTCCCCCATTGGGACAATGAAATCACAGCCGCAGTGATGCTCATTTGTGTTTTATAGTATGCCATTAATTTATTACAAAAGGCTCGCGAGACTTAATGCCTTGGTGTGATATTATTTAGGTTTCAGATCTCTGTCAAACTTTATTACTCTCTTTTCAGTTTGGTTTGCACATAACTAGCTATTGAAGGTAGAAGGGGAAAGAGAAAGGAAGAAAAAAAAAAGTTATATTTAATATCTAGATCTAATGAGATTTCCCTAGTTGTACAGACTAATCTGAGGGAACTGTTGAGTTTCAGCCTGGGACAAAACATCACTGAAGGAGCTCAGAGTAACAGGCATCAGTTTGGAAGCATGTGAATCTTGTAAAAAGGTGGACAACTGGCTCACAATTGAGCTTGGGACAGCCAAGCCCTGAAAGAAGCTGTCCCTAAATTGTGCTGACCTGTTGTAATTGTTCTCTGAGGCTCCCTGCGAAGCTGGTGGGAGTCAATGACATGATCCTTACTGAATTTATGAGAAGCAGAGATTTCTGTTTCCATTTTGTTTCTTACAAGTTGAGAGTAATTAAACAGCTATGAACAAGTCTTCCTAGGGAAACTGAAAAAAAAAACCTTCACAAAAAGTAACAGAGAATAGATGTTGACAGTCTGGAAAGTGTAAGAGCTGGACAGCTTTCCATTTAACTCCCTCCCACCTTTTCCATCTGTAGCTCTTGTCATCAGTCACCAAGCCAGCCAGGAGACGGTGATAGCTAAATGGTGTGTATTCCTCTAGGGTCTGAGATTACATTTTTCCTTTCCTCTCTAAGATCCTTTAATAGTCAGCTTTTATAAAGTGTGCTGTGTTCCTTGACTTGTGCAGTTGTGATCTGGAAGCTGTCTTCCAACAGCTGACTGGTTCACTTGGAGTTACATGAGAAACTCGTGAGAGTGTGAACTGATCTCTTAACTGAACTGCTAAGCATAATTCTGAGCCTGCCAAGGCTCAAATGTGAAGTGGAAACATACAGATAATTTAGGCAGAAAATATAAAACATTATGGGATTCCTTACACTGTTGTAAACAATATTGTGTTTCACTTTGCTTATGTGATTTGGCATTTCTAACAGAATTAATGCTCTGTGATAGCACTAGGAAGGACGCTGTGCCTGAGTGGAATGGAGGTAATGTGGGATTGCAAGTGACTGATGTTCCTTGAAATGAGGAATATAAGAGACTCTGGATAGCAGACTTATTATGTAGCTTGTTTATTTTTCAATGAAGATCTCATTACTATGATTGGTGTCAAATGTAGAAGAGGAATCAGTTATTCACTGTCTTGGATCTGCAGGTTTGTCTTTGAATATTTAAAGATGAGGTGGTGAGAGTTTCAAAGGAAGAAAGATGGACACAATACCTTGTTATATTTTGTAGGAGTGAATCTCTGGTGAAGAGTCACCTTGAATCCATGTTTAATTTCATGTATTTATCTATTTATTTATGGTAGCAATGCCCAGGGTTCAGGGTAGATAGTTTATCATCTTTAATTGTGCTTCAGCCAGTATTTCACCTGCAACCCCCTCAAGCTGTCTAAATACATTAACTGCTACTCAGCTTTGTTTGTTTCTCAAAAATATACAAAAATTTGTGAGGTAAGGAGTAGGTGCTATATGTTTTGTTTGTTTGTTTGTTTGTTTGTTTTTCCACTGTGGCCTTTCCACTTAAGAAAAAGAGACTTAATTAGGCTGGTTAAGACACAGAATTGCTAACCTTTATCAAGTGAAGTTGATGATCATAATTCTGTCTTGGAACAACAACACGAACATGAACATATGTAGTTTTAAAACAGTCTACAGTCTTTGTAGTGCACTGAGGCAAGAAACTTCCAGTGCAAAACTAAAAAAGAAACATAGGATATCTTCAGTAGTATGATTGTGATCAAAAAACCCCAACCCTGATGATTGGTTTCTATATTTCAGATGTCTTCGTAAAGCTGTGGGAAACTTGTATAATCCAGTGTCTTCTGTTTTATTTGGGCATCTGCAATGTAAAATATGGCTTCTTCATGCTGCTGTTTTCCTGCAGAATCAGGGCTTTGCACTCTGTGTCTGCAAAGATGCTGTGGTGTAGGTTTGTGTTGTGTATTCTTGAGATACTGACTCATCTGATCCAATTCAGGGTAATCCATTTTATCACGACAGATGACCAAAAAGTGAGGAACAGTGAATTTTCCGTTGTATTTCAGAGTGTTTCTTCAGCCTCATGCGACCAAATCTCTTTATGCAAAGGATTGTTTTATTTCATTTTCCTAGATATTAGTGACTTTCTCCCAACACAAAGAAAACTTCCGTTTAGCAAACCCGTTCTATTTTTTGCCTACCTAGCTGCATGTGAGCTGGAAGTTGCTTCTTACTGCAGCAAGTTCCCTACTGTTGCAATGAGCCTTGGAGGGTCTTGGGTTTCCATGTACCCAAGCTCTGTGTCTGTGTTCCACATGTTGTATTACTAAAACTGACGGTTAACCTGTAGTGCTTCAAATGCTGTTTTTTCAGCTCAATAATTTATTTTGGGGACTGGGGAGAGGCTGATGATCTTTTCAACTGCCACAAAATCAAATGAACTAGTCAGTCTGTGCATATTTTTAAAAGCAAACTGAGCTGCTGTTTGAATTTCTTTAATTTTACTAGAAATGTGAGGAAGTGTGTTTTGGGAGCAATCAATCCAGTGGTGCCAACTCAGTATTTGACAGACAACATGAAGAAATATCACAAAGCAAAGCAGAGTGATTTGGAGCATATTGTGGGTAGAAAAGTATCCACCAAAGAGTTCCTTGCTTGGTTTAGGCATGGGTTTGCACTGTTAACCAGCTCACTCTCTACCTTGGGTGTCATGCCTCCTAAATCAGGCTAGACTGCAAGGACGCTTGAGCTGCTGTGCATCCAGGGTGACCTTTGTCTGGAAAAGCAGATTTTTTCTTAGTTGTTGCAGAGAAGTTCACTGTACAAATCCTCTGTACACAGCCAGTGAGACCAGGTTTTGTACATTGTACTGGAACAGAACATATAAGGCAAGTCATATTGCCTTGAATTCAGTATTTTTTTCATTAGTGAAAGGATGATTTTACTTGATTTTTCTAGAGAGACAACATTTTAGTTAAGCTCTCTGCTTTGACATAAAGAATAGACAAAGTCCTTTGGGATTTCTCAAACCAGTAGACCACAGTAGATGATTCCCTTATCCTTTTTTTTACAGTGTCTGAGCTGCAGTAATGCTGTTCTTCCTTCATCGGTGATGCAAATCGTTAATGACTCTCTGATCAGCCAGGCTGATCCCTGCCTAAGTCACTCCTTGCTGCAGGTCACTGTCCTCTGTTGATCGATGTGGAATAAGGCAGCGGCACTTTGTGGAAAATGAATTGTCAAAGTGACTCTAACAATATTGATGAATATGAGACAAAGCAAAGAGTTCAGGGCCTGCTTTGAAGAAAAATTAGGTCTGATTTGTGATATGAATATATCCACAGCCACCTATGAGCATGATGAAAATCTTAAAGAGTTTCCACTCATTCCAGGTATTTTAAGCTATTGAAACTGATATCCAGGCATGGAAGCAGAGAAACTTTTTCTTCATAGCTGCCTTCCCCCTGTAATATTGCTAAAGCACCTGAGACAGACACAGATAATAATTCTAGTCAATCATTGCATTCATATAAGGTGGCTTCTTGAGAAAAAAAGTCTGATTATTTAAAATTATCTGCTGGTGCCTAAACTAGAAAAAAAAATCACCATGAAAGTTAGTTTCTCAAGATAGGGACCATCTGAAGTCACAGTTAAATGTTTATTGGCTTAAATAAGACCAGTATTTCACTTGTTAGTTTTTCAGAATGAAGCCTCCTCAAGCTTACTGCTGTGCAATCAATAGCTGCTGCAAGAACAGTGTCCACAGGTGGAGGTCGAATAGCAATTTTAGATATGAAATTTTGTTTCTCATTTTATCTGCATCTAGCAATTTCTTAATTATAGTACCCCGCACTTACAGCTATTTACCTTTTCAAAGCACTGCACAATTATTAACAAATTAATTGCTGCTTCATTGCCCTGTGAAATATCATGATATTTATCTGATTCTCTGTACTCCAGTAAATGAGAATAACCACACTGGTTGAAAGACTAGTTCATATATGGTAGAAAATTCAAAGACATTTTTCCTAAGTGGGGACACTGAAGCCACCCATTGCAAATACTTTTACTGCAAAGGTTATTCAGTGCTGCAGTATAATTCCTGTATTGTGGCAGATGACTTGGGGAGAACAGGAGAGTGAAGGGAGGCTTGTCCAGTCATGGGAGCAAAGAAGCTTCTTCTGTTCATATGGGAGTCCACTGTGGTAGGAGTGTGGCTTAACAGGCAGAGGACTATCATCTTTACAAGCTCCTTCTGAGAAATGGGAATGGAAATTACATGGATGAAATGAATAATATCTGAAGTATTGCAATTAGAGGGTCTATAAGTGGACAGAAAATCTGAACTGTCTTTTTGGGAAAGGGGAACTTCCATTTCATTGATATTCTTTCTTTGCCTTCTACAAATTTAAATATTTCCTTCTAAGAAAATATGATATAACATGAGGATTAATTAGACTGTTAATCACATTTATCTCCTTTACACAAGAGATCATTCCCTGATGAGGGGGAAAAGGGGATGTTTTATAACGAGTAATGAAAATACGGCAATTTAGGGAATTAACATAGTGTAGTGGCTGACGCAAATGTTTTTCTATTTATAAGACTAAATATGTTCGGCTGTCAGAGTGTTGAGAGCTAAATGCTGGGTATGATGGACTCCTAGTGCCAAGGCTGTACAAGCAGGCAAGGGGAAAAGTCGCTTGCTGAGGGAAAAGAAGAGATCTAAATGACATAGGAATTGTTCAGTGACTAATAAAGCTCCCATTTCTGTGTCCCCCTTACAAGTTTTGAAATGCAGATGTGCCTATTTAAATATATGTGTCATATTTACGTATCTTTAGGGCTTCCTTTGATAACTTTGCTTAGACTTTTTTTGGATTGGGGTATGTGTTTAGCCTTTGTGATTGACAATGGGAGGATATTTAGACTGTTGGCATGAAAAGGCAGCTTCCCTGCCTAACAGCTTTCTGATGCTTCCTCCCTGTGTCTAATGGGTCCATGCTGATTGGGGTTAACAAAATGAAGGGGGTTAGAAATCACCAGTTGCCTTGTGAAGGACGTAACCATATCTATCTTGAAAGAAATGAGTTCTTCTATGTCCATTTGACCTCCATTTGACTACAACGTTCCTGCCTGAAAGTTGTCCCCTCTTAGTTTTGGATCATTGTCAATGCGTTGTGTGAATCACAGCTTTGAATTACAAAGGTTCCTAAGGCAAAGTGGGCTTGGGTAGCGCCATGTCAATTTGTTGCTGTGCATGCAATTGCAGTCATCCTGGTGATGCAGTCCTACAGCATGATGCTTTTAGACTTCAGGTTCATTTGAGTTTCTTCCATAGCTTATTCATGCTCATCACAGGAACACATTTCAACATTTTTGGAGTCTCAAAGCTACTGAAGATCCAAAGTTTGCAAAGGAACAAGAGGTGCGCCCTCATCCCTGACAGAAAACTACCTGGAAGCTATGGATCATGGGGAATAGAAAATACCTGCTTAGTTTTTGTTGCTTTTGAGATTACCGACTCTCTGTGTGATGTTATGGGTCCTCCTGTAGAGGACTTCTCTTCTTAGCCCTGCTTTTGCTCACTGCTCTCATTTCTTGCTTAATTTATTCTCTTTGCTTGGAATGTTAGTGTTGTTTTTATTTTTAAAACTGTGTTATGCTTCTCTTTTTTCCAATAGCATCTCTGTTCTCCAGCTTTCAGCTGGACTTTTGTTACAGAGACTGAGTTAATAATTTGACCACTAGATGCTCTTGCCAGATTTGTTCCTTGCCATTACAGTAAGACTGACAGCATGTGTCTGGGTTTTGGTTTGTTGGTTGGTTTGCTTGTTTGTTTGTTTTATTTAAAGGAATTAATCTTTCCAACTTACAAAACCCTCTAGCAAAAAGGATGGTTAACCTGTGAACCATGTTTATGCCTATGAAATTATCTCATTCTGAAGATGTAATTAATATCTTGCTTTGTAGGGTTAGGAATAAAGTCCTCAAGTTTTTAGTTTATTCTAGCATTTTGATATTTAGCATTTAGAACCTTTTTCCAAAAGATTAGTGCAGAGTTGTTGACTAAATGGTTTGGTACATCCTCTTTATATAACCCTTTTGCTGGGCTGGATTCCAGATTGTCTTGGTTTCATATGTTTTATATCTCCACAAGAGAGATTAGTTTATGTTAATTACCATATTAGGGTCAACTAAGTTAACAAATATGATTTGTGATTTATATAACTTTAAAAGCACTTTACCTGCTAACTTTTTTGATGTGATTTTTTAATACACTCAGGAAAGAAATTAATAATAAGAATAACAAAGTCAAATATTTTCATACATTAATATAAAGATCCAGGCTTTTATAAGTGGTTTTGTATTCTGTTGAACTTTGTGTTAGGGGGACTACCAGCACCTATGGGAGGGGAAAACTAAGTCTTTATTAAGGCTTAGTGACTATTACTGGCCTTATTTATTCTGATTTCAAATAGGTTGCTGGAGAAGTGAAGAGTTCAAAAAACAGTTTCAAAACTACTAAACTTCTTGGAAATAATGAGAGACTTGAAAACAGTCTACTCATTCAGCTGGCTACAATTCTGATTTTCCTTTTTTAAAATGCACTGGAAACTCACCAGGCTCCACCAGTTCTGATAACTGCAATGGGGAGAGTACTTAGGTGCACATGTAGTCACCTAAATTTGTATGTCTGAATATGAAGCTGAATCCCGTAGGAAATGGTTCTTTAAATATTCTCCATCATTGTATGTGTTCGATAGTCAATATTTTGTCTCAATGTTGTTATTGGGTGGTGTCCTCCACATTCACTTTCAACACTATTTTGTGGGTATTCCATGTAATTTTAATACCATGGTGTGACCAATAGTCATTTCATGACTACTTTGTCCTGCACCTCTGTGTCTCATTGTGTTGCTGTTTTTCAGCTGTTTGCCATCTAGAGTACCTATGGTTTGCATCATTTGATACAGATCCCAGTAATCCAGTAATGTTCCTGTGACTCTCTGTCTACTAAAGCCTCCTTGATCTGTGACACTCAGATGTTATAAAGAAAGCAAGTTTCTGAAGTTCTCATATGAGTTGGATGTACCCAAATAGAGAACCATAGCTTTCCTAGACAGGGACTCTGTTTTAATATAGATCCTACTCTGTTACATGTAAAGTTCACTACAAATTCAGCACTGCATGTGCATGTTCATGTTAGGGTGTTTTTTTTTTAGAGAGAGGCTGATGCATTTTTATAGCTGAAAGCACTCAATGGGAATGCAGATTGTGACCCTTCTTTGAAACTACTGCTGCTCAAACTCATTGTGTATCATCATTACAAGAGACAGTGACCATGGGGGAACCTGCTTTCTTCATAAGGCACTCTCAGTTCCCTATCTTTCAAAAAACATCAGGTTCTGCTCTTTGTCCTTCCTACTGGAGTTGGTCAATTTGTATGGAGAGAAACCAGCACAGAATTAATCCATTCTGTGCTGATCATTCTTGATTAAAATTTACCACATTTAAACCTTTACAATTATCTTCCACTGTTTTATTTAGAATCCTTTTTGTAAAATTCCTTGCTGTTTGGCTGTGCTGTCAGACAGAAACTATTTAAAACCTACCACTGTAGCAGAGGACAGCAAGAAGATCCCAGTGTAGGTCTGTCTCTAAAGTGATACACTGACTAGATCCTGGCTGCTTCCAAAACCAGTCATGCTGTTTGCAATGTACTGTATGTTTCGCCAAGGCTTAAAAAGGAGATGATACTTGATTGAAGCATTAAAGATTTTGAAAGACTCCTGTTGTCTGCCTGTAATCAATGCTATCCAAACAAAGTTTCAGAAGTATTCACGGAGAGATTTCAGGTCCAGAAAAAATCCATAAGACTACAGGAGGGATAAATGCAGGTTGGCAGACATTGCCCAAACCCTTCTGCTTTGCCAATTCCAAAGCTATCTTCTTAAATATGCGTTAAAGAAAGCACTTATGGCACAAAGTAGGAATGGTTGGTGGGCATTTGTGGTAAGCAGTTCAATGCCAGCAAGCTGCGGGAGCACAAACTGCCTGTTTCTGTGCTGGAGGAAGAAGAAAGTATTTGGAATAGCATGAGAAGCATACTATCTGAAGTACTTTTCTAGGATGTGTAGCTCTGATGCCTGAGCATTTCATTGTAGCCTTTGAGCCAAGTGCTATTTATACTGTGGGTTTTGGGGTGGTGGTGGTTTTTTTTTGTTTGTTTGTGTGTGTGTGTTTTTTTCTTTTTTTTTTTTTTTTCATAAAGGGAGTAGAACCATGAAGAAACTAAAATGTGTCACAACAGAGAAACAAATTCTGATTTCTTTTATCACAAAGTTGCACAGTGTTCATTGTTCTTCCACCTTGAGATGGGAGCAGGGTGCCAGGTTGTTTTGTATTGAACAAATACCTATGCAAACTGTGAAATGGAGTTTTGGAAAGGATACAGGGACCACAGCAAGCACAGATCTGAAGAGCTCATCATGTTTGCTGTGGATCCAGCCAAGAAACAAATGGTAGAGAGATCCGAGAGCTAACTAGATCAGGTAATTTCATAAAAATGTTTAGTGACTAGAACATTCATTAACGTTTAGCGAATAAAAATGATGTTTATAGCAACTCTGTCTCTTGACCAGTTACACTGGCTGAAGTGACTACGAGAATAACAACTACTACGAGTCTTGCAAACTTGTACACAAAGGAAAATTATTTTAGAGTTTATAGGAGTTTTAAGCATTAATGTAGTTTCCTTTGGTTGGAAATTTGGCTATTTAATTCTGAGTTCTTAGCAACATCCAAGGGTGCCAGCAGTTATCCCTGGCTATATATGAAAAATCACTTTATACTGGCAGGTGATGGACAGGTATTAATTTAATTTCTTGTCAGCTGGATCATGAAAATGTGATATTTTTGTAGAAACTCTAAATTATACAGAACAGTGAATTGTATCTTCAGAGACATCTGGCAACACACCCCATGCAAATACATTTATCTTCTGTCCAAGAACAGCTGAAACATTTTAGTCTTCAATAGCACCAGACAACTACACAACACCTTGGAGATCATTTAATGATGATGAAAAATGTAGTTTGTTAGACAGCTCTTCTGATCTATTTGAGCTGTATAGAATAAAAGCTGTTACGTGTGTAAGCGAGGAATTTTTCAGTGGAAATCCACAAAGTGACCTTCCAGAAGCAGCAAAGGGCTGACATAAGTCTCACTGTTCTGTCTGTAAGAACTATTTTCTTTTAATGTCATTTATTTAATTCAGGTAGCGACATGAGTGCCTATTAACAGCAACTAAACTGAAAAAAAAAAATTAAAAAAGTCCAAAGCTAGAAAATTCCTCTGGGATTCTGGCATGGTAATCACATTTGTTGTGAGATTTTTGCTGATTTTGAGCAATTCTTGTAAGAGAAAGGCAGTGAATCCAGTTCTGACTAAGTAGGCTTGCTGCAGAGGCCTAGGCTTCAATAGAGATGTACTTTGATATCTGACTGGTTTTGCTTCTGTAACTTGTTTCAACATCGTTCATCTTTGCCAGGATCATTAAACTTGAGGGTGCCCTTTTGCGTTTTGGGTGTGAGCCAGCCATTTAACAGGGTGGTCCCTCAGCGGCAAGTACTAAAGCTCAGTGAAGTAAAAGATGAGATAACAGCATAGTGACTGGCTGCAATTTGAAGCATTTTCAGCACAAATGACAAAAAACACTCTTAAATCCACAGGGTCTGCTTTTCAGTGTTGATATGCACTTGGCATGTTTGTACAAGTCTTCATTCACCATTTCTCTATGCTTTGAATAAGCACTCAGGATATTTTCAGACATTCTGTGGCAGAGGATGTGCTTGGATATGTAACAGAACTGTACTATTGTCATGCTTGATGGGATTGCTAGCCATGCTCACAAACAAGAGGAATATGGTCTTCTAAACATTTAGATTTTCCCATGAGATTTCATCATCCAAGCAACAATCATGGAAATGATATAAAGAATTGCCCTGTATCCACATTACATAATTCAATGTGTGTGTATAATTTTGTGCATGTGTCTTTGAGTATGCACACACATGTGTTGGTAGGCATATATCTTCTTTCAGTCTGTAATAAATATATCTTGAATCATCCTCAGCCTCAGCTATGGGGCTTCTTGTCTTCCACTGTCTGTGGTCTGTTGACTGAGGAAATCCTTCAGTACTTACTTGCAATCTTTAAAAACCCTGCTATTCCCTCTCCTTCCTGACAACTGAAAAAGAAAATACTGTTTCTTATTAAAATGTTTAGCCACCTTTTTTTGTAGTGACATACCATTCTGGGCTATTGACAGCCAAGAGAGGAATGAGGACAGACTTCACAAAGTACAGTATGGAGATTCCTCCCATGAGCACTTCTTGTGGCAGTAAAGTGTAATAATCCACTCACTTCACTCAGCTGGAATTTTATACATTTCAAAATATAAAAACTTTACCTATTTTAGTGTGAAAATCCCTGGGAAGGAAGGACGTGAGTTGCTTCATTGCTTCCAGTTGTTGACTGTGTATAGCAAGATTAAGAATTTAATTAAAAAATTATCTAAACCTGAATTACATTGGTACTTCAAATTCAAGGCATCTCTCTGGTATTTCAGCTCTCGTCTGTGCTGGTTAAATGTCTAGATGTATATCACCATATTTGTATGCCAGGTTGACACAGTACCTAGTGTCTGGGCTAAACCTGAGCTTTCTTTACTGAAGTCCTGATGGAAGCATCAATAGTATATGATTGGGTTTGAGGTTGCTAGATCAGATGCAGTCTATGGCTGAATATTGATTTATCACATTCAAAATAACGCACTGGAAAGGAAGAATTAATCTTAATTTTTTTTTCTTTTCTGAGTCATCAAACCAAGAGGCAGCATTTCCTCCCTGTGGAGGGAGGATTTTAGCATGGGGAAAGATAGGAAACAACTGGTTTCTCATCCTGTAAAGAATCCTGTTCACCCAGATTGTGACATACTTATGCAGGTCAACAAAATACAGCTCCTAAGGTCAATTTTCATGTGTACCAGAGTTGAAGTAGGATGATAATCTTTCATATCCTGCTCATGCAGCTCAGGCTGGGCCATTATTCACATTTCCTATAGTCTGCTGTCATGGGTTGTTGGTCTTCGGATTTTGAAGTGGATGACTAGGAATTTTTCAGTCATCTAAAAAAGCATGTTCATATGTAAAGGAAAGTTTGAAAGGACTTGAGTTAGTTCCTCTAAAGTCTTCAGTTTTGCTGTGGTACCTTTAGGTACCTTTATTCTGTGACACCAGCTTTTCTAGGGTGGATGTGTAGCCCTCTGTCTCTCTTGTCCCAGTGCTGTCCTTGCCCTAGAGAATATTTCTACCATGATGGTAAGAGACATATAAAAGTGTTCTGAGCTGAAAGTCAGGAAGGGAAGAAAAAATTCTTAAATTTGATCTGCAAAAAGGGCTGGATGGAGGATCCAGGGATCTACAGGCCTGTCAGCATGACCTTGGTGCCAGAGGAAGTTATGGAGCAGATAAGTGAGTGCCATCACACGGCACGTACAGGACCAGCAGGTGATCAGGCCCAGCCAGCAGGGGTTTATGAAAGGCAGGTCCTGCTTGACTATTGTGATCTCCTTCTAGGACAAAGTGATGCACTTAGTGGATGAGGGAAACACTGTGGATATTTATTACCTGAACTTTAGTAAAGCCTTTCACACCATTTCCCACCACATTCTCCTGGAGAAACTGGCTGTTCATGGCTTAGATGGGCTTACTGTTTGCTCAGTCAAAAACCAGCTGGATGGTCAGGCCCAAAGAGCTGTTGTGAATGGAGTTACATTCAGCTGCTGGCTGGTCACAATTGGTGTTCCCCAGGACCGAGTACTGTGGCCAGTCCTGTTTAATATCTTTATCAATGGTCTTGATGAGGGTATTGAGAGCACACTCAGTAAGTTTGCAGATGACAGCAAATGGAGGTGAGATGGGAGAGAGGGAAGTTTTGATCTACTGGAGGGCAGGAAGGCTGTGCAGAGGGATCTGGACAGGCTGGATCGATGGACCAAGGCCAATTGTATGAGGTTCAACAAGAAGGGCCGGATCCTGCACTTGAGTCAAAACAACCCCACACTGCGCTACAGGCTTGGAGCAGAGTGGCTGGAAAGCTGCCTGGCAGAAAAGGACCCAGGGGTGCTGGTTGACAGCTGGCTGAACATGAGCCAGCAGTGTGCCCAGGTGGCCAAGGAGGCCAATGGCATCCTGGCTTGTATCAGAAACTGTGGCCAGCAGGACCAGGGAAGTGATTGTCCCCCTGTACCCAGCACTGATGAGGCCACACCTTAAATGCTGTGTTCAGTTCTGGGCCCCTCACTACAAGACGGACATGGAGGTGCTGG
>JAVJGJ010000037.1:2924735-2958202 GCA_035590215.1 Microhierax caerulescens | reverse complement strand
CCAGCACCTCCATGTCCGTCTTGTAGTGAGGGGCCCAGAACTGAACACAGCATTTAAGGTGTGGCCTCATCAGTGCTAAGTAATGGGAACGATTACTTCCCTTGTCCTGCTGGCCAAGGAGGATGGTTCCTTGATTTTTCTGACTCTTTTGGTCTCTAAAAATGTGTTTCAGAACTAGAGGGACCTTTAGTTTAATAATTTATTAATATGCTTATGGCATTCAGCACTTTTTTCCTGATCTGCTCTTAGCAAACATTTCACTGCCTACACGTAGTTATAGAATGAGGATGATAATGTACGTTTACTTTCCAGGGGAATATGGAGAAGAACTGCTGAAGTTCCCATAAGATGGGTTTTATAGAACCACTAAGTTTTGCCACTGATATATTTTCCATACTATTAGGAATATTAATGAAATACAGTATTTTATAACAATCTTTATACATAAATTGATAGGTTTGATCAGAACAGGACACACATGGTCACTTGCTATTGTCATATCCCAGGACCGTTTTTAGCTTTTAGAGCCCCAAAATTTTCTGAAGAGTGGAAAAAAATTTTTCTCCTCTTCAGAGTTTATGCTCTTCCCATCTTACTTTTATACAGTGCTGTTGTAATTTTTAAGACCTGCTATATCTGGAATCAGCTCCAGCACCTGGCTGCTTAGCCAGCAGTTCACAAATTTGCCTTGTAAAAGCATCCTCTTTGAAAACCTGCTTGTTAAAAAGCAGGCTTCCTCACAAGCTTTCTAGCATACTGAATTCCCACTGAAATCCAATGTGTTCTTTTATACCTCCAAAATGGCTGGTGATTTCAGAGAGAGTCTATGATGTGCTGGTTCTGTAGAATTACAACCTTAACAGCTGTAACATCACTAAAAGGCGTATTCCAGAGAAAGACTGTGTCATAAATGAGGTGTTCAGATACTGAAAGTTCCAGATGAAGCTTGCAAACTGTGCCTGCTGCCAAAAAAGATACTCCCCAGGGAAGTCCTACTGTCTCCACATTTATGTTTTTTCTTTTAAAACAAATTTTGCAACCCTTGAAAACAAAGGGTACCAAGTAAGGAATTTTGGTGGCTTCTAAAGTGATGAAGTTTCAGATGATGAGGTCCCTGGTGGATGAATGACTATAGTTAGATTTCTGAAGGTTAAGGACACTGTCATACTCATGTCTCCTCTTATCCCTCTATGGGAAGTTTTTGCCCCACCAGACAAGGAAAGTAAGGGTGGATGGTATCTGAGCTCACTTCAAAGTTCAGCTTATTAGATGAAATATTGATGAAAGTAGTCTCTTGCTAAAGAAGCACGTTGGAAACTCACAGCACATGTATCTTCTGCAGCCTGTGCTCCAGCAGACTTCTGCTGGAAGGCTGAGAGTGACAGGCAAGGACTGCTTAGAGCATCAAGATTAAAACTGCCAAAGCCAAATCCAGGAATTTAAATGTAAGTGTTGCCAGCCAAGGCATAAGTTGGGGACGTACGGTAGTAAGTGGATGTTGACTATGTTTAAGCCATGTATCTCCACTCTGATCCTTAGGGTGCTTCCTTCAGTCCCCAAACCCTTTCCTTTTACAACCAGCATTTTTGGTTTAGGGTGAAAGCACTCCTAGATACTGTATTTGGGGTACAGTTTGTTCTTTACAATGGGCTTCAACTGTGTTCAGAAGATACTTTCTAGACTGTGCCACTCAAGGGACTCATTGAAAAGATGCAGGTTTTGAAAATCCTTGTCCCATTCAGCTGGGAAATGGGAAAAAAGCTACTCAGCCCTGCCAAAATTATGTCAGTCAGACAAGAGCTCTGCTGGTTAAAACTCAGATAACCTACTGGATGGGGTGGAAGAAAGGCAGTGATAAGACTGGTTCCTGACCTTAATTTTGGCATAGTAGGGCTATAAATACCTAAGCCATTTTGTGAATCTAGGTTTAAAATGTTTGAGAAATTTGGGCATTTTTTATACCTAAAAAAAAAAACATAAAAAAAACCAAATTGGAGTTTAATTTTTCTGCAGAAGACTCTAGGGGCACACCAGTATGGATGGAAGAGAAGTTGAATCATGTTGATATTTCTTCAGAAGTGGCTGCTTCAGATTTAAAGCAGTGTTTTGTCAAGTTCCAAGGGTCAATTACATATTGTTACTCTGCCTCTATAAGGCTTATTAAAATGGGTCTCCAGTCTCAGCCTGGTGCTGTCAGGACACAAAGTACAATCACATCAGAGAAATACAAACCAGAAGGAAGAAAATGCAAGTTTTACAACTTCTTATCCAAAACAGAGTCCTGCCCTTTTTTTTTAATCTGTATGCCTAATGATGGATCCATAAAATACTTTAAAAACCAGTGGTTAATTTTGGAACTGTTTTTTTCTTAATGCTGCTGTAAGAATTTGACTAAGGAAAGTCTATTGCTTGTTTCAGAGCACAATTTCAGATTTGCATTGAGCTGAGAGGATCAATAATAAATTCCAGCTCAAACTGTGGATCTTCTGATGCTTTCTAAGTGAAATCCAGTGTTCTGTCAGGGATATTTTTATCCCTCTGACACAGACATCATGTTTTTCAGAAGCCTTGGCTGCAGAAATAATGATTTATTATACAGTAACAGAAAAGGACAAATATTTTAGACATATAGTGGGAAACATCCTCCCATGGTGTAAGTAGGCAAAAAAGCCCCTTGATCTCGGTCAAACTGTACCGATATTCACTGGCTGAGCACCTGACTGTGATGAGAAATATACCAGATACCATGTTCAGATTCCATGCTGTTTGATAATTAATGTTCTTTGTACAGTATCAGCCCACAAACCCCTTCAGCTTGACAGATTCGTGAGAATGCTTTTTGTAATTTTCAGAGTAGTTTGTATCTCCTGATCTTAGTAATGACATGTAGTCATATGGAAAATTTTTGAAAATCACCATTTTGCTGCTTTGGCTGGGAGTAGGGCCTTTTCTGGAGAAAGTTTTATTGATGGCTAAATTTAGAATGTTTCATAAATGAGATGCAAAATTTATTTTTTACTTCTACAGACACAGACTTTTTTTCCGGACTTAGCATGTGCATGAAATAAGATTATGTGCAGTGAGGAGATTTCAGTAGAATCACATTTTATGGCTTAGGATATCCTTACTTTGACCATGCAAGTAGAAATGAACTTCTTTCACTATCCTGAAAAACAAAAAAAAGCAATTCCCACAGAAGTTATTGCAAGTTGTTCTGTCTAAAGGAGAGACATCTGGAAAGAGGGGTAAACATCAAAGGCTACACTGTGCCAGAGGGTGTACAATGTTAAATGTGTTATTTAGCCTGCAAAGATTTTGCTTCTGCAATGCTGAAGCTGCTTTACAATTTAACAGATATGGTATCAAAGTTCACTTGATGTTTCAGATGCTCAAAATCAAATTTGTGTGAGAATCTAGATCACTAAAATAAAATCTTTTTGCACTCTCTAGTGCACATAGTGTTGCTATTGATAAAGTCTTAACAGTGACCACAGATGCAACTTTGGAGTAAGAAGATGGATATAGTGGTTTCTATTTTCTAATTTTTCTGGTAGCCCCAAATAGGTGTTTAATACTTACAGACAGGGTACAAAGCTATTGTGTTGATGCCAGCATGACCAGAATTTTACCCAACATCATTACTCTCATTGCAATCAGTATATTCCAGGAATCACTGGTCTATTACTCAGTGTGTGATGTGGTCTTTGCTGCCAAGATTTTTATCTCAGAAGACACACAGATGGCATGTTTCTGCATATAAACACAAAGTAAAAAGTGCTGGAGCAGCCTAAAACATGCTCATCCTGAGAGAGTTAGGTCCTGCAAACAGGACTCCAGCCAACGCTGACTCTCCTTTGCAAGATGAGGGTGAGATTCTAGACCAGGTGAAACATATATCCTGACCCACACTTGATTTTATTACCTAGCAGCCTGTGTGTTGCTCAGCTGCTATAAAGCATGAAACGCACCCTCAGGAAATGCTTTGCCATCTTCTGACTCTACTATCAGGACATTATGGAAACACGACTGCATTTTCCTTATGACTAAAGTTGTAAATCGCTGGGGTTGCCTGTCTTCATCTGCTTCATAGTGATATTTATTCAAACACAGAAGAAGAGAACTTTCACAACTTGCTATTTATGGCCTGATGAAATCATGTGCCTGCCATAGTCATGTATTCTGTCTGTTTTCCTAATTTTCAGTGCTGTGTGAGAATAACATTTTGTGGTTGATTGGCTGCTAATAGGAGGATGAAATCAGAAATCCACGATGAATGTTTATTCAGTACAACAAGTTCAAGATAGTGATTAAAACTACAAAGACTTGCCCCTTGAGGCTTTGCCCCTTGATATATCACACTTCTCAGATTTTAAGCTTTTTTTTTTTCAAGAGAAAGATCTTGTGAGGCATTGAAAACTGATGTTGATGATGATAACATCAGCTGGAGAAAATAAGCTTTTACATTTTCTTGCCCAGAATGACAGGCCATCACTCCTGGGATAGAAGTGGCTTGTTGCTTTGCTACTTTTTTCTAACAATAATTCACATTTCTTTAACCCAGAGGAGCACCAAAGTGCTCTCCCGCATACATATATTTCATTTCTTTCTTAGAACTGAAGAAAGCAGCTATTTTATAGCATCAAAACTGGAAATTGGTTTGAAATAGACAATATGGCAGTGGAAAATTTATTACCCAGGAAATATAATTCCCTATATTGGGAGCTAGGTGAAGGGCAATGGAACATCTGCATGTGAGTGGACAGGACCTAGTTTTGCAGTATAATTCCTGTTGCATATAGGATCTTTTTTACTATTATTTAAACTTACTTTTCCTCTCCATGGAGTCATTAGAAATTAGGAAAATATAAAGAAGATAAACAAACAAATTTCCATTTAAAATTACTGAGGGTGATTAGTCTGATGTTCATACACGAAGTCCCTACACCAAAGTTTTAGGTCCAGTTTTAAATCTTTTGGTTTATTTTTCTTTTTGAGGTATATAGTCTGTAGGTCAAAGTTGCACTTTAGATGCCTAGCAATAAATTTTTGTCTGTTAAATATATAAATGAAAATTCTGTGTCCTTGAAGGGGATTGTTTTAAGTTGTGTTTTGGAGAACAGTGGAATCTAGCAATTAAAAATTTAGAGTTTCAAATGCATCTTTTGTGTCTGAAGATATGTGTGGATGTCTAGTCGTATTTCTGAGAGGCAGGTAACTAGTTCTTGGACAATACCCACTTTTCCAGAAGAGGGATTTCTCATCTTTCTTTAAGAAATCTGCATCAGAGATAAGCACCCAGATACCCCTGCTAACCTGTGGAGAGAAAGTGTGTGACTCATTTCAGTGTACAGTGAATGTAGAAAAATGGGTCAGAGGAATCTCTTCCTAAAGGTGCCTCCTTTTTTTCTCTTTGCTAGAAGCAGCCCATATGTAGAGATAGACAATATATATACCTAAAATAGGTGAGATGAATTTTTTCATCCAGTTTGAGGATGAGATGCATTCCCACATTGAGACACCTACATTTAGTTGTTAATGCACACATACGTAGAGAACCTAGTGTTTAAGCTTCCATGACAGCCAAAAGAGATGCAGTCACTAGAGGCTGAATGAGTTGAGCTGAGTGACTGTTTCAGGCTAAGTTCAATGACTTCCTAGGCTTTATTTGTTTGTAGACTTTATATGAAAGATTCAGTTGCCTAGCCATAAGCGTGTGATGCCATTTGAGAGGCTTTAGGATGCCTCATCTGGCATTTAGCTGCTGCTTCAAAAGGCAGCAGGACTCCCCTACATCATGGGTAAACTACCAGTTATGAATAGATGTCTTATTTTATACCTTAGGGGGCATAAAATGGCACTAGATATCTATGTTTAGGCACTGGAATTTCTCCATGGGTGTTTTAATGCTATTGAAAATAGAGCTTTAATAATTGTATCTAGTGTCGTGAGTGAAAATAGTAGCAGTTTGATATTCTGACTACACATTTGAGTCTGCAAGATGTCAAAAATTGCCCTTTTCCCAAAATATCTCACATAGATATAAACATTCTCAGGGGTCAAAATGAGAGGCAAAAATGCCATTGCTTCTAAGAAGGCAATAAAAAGACCTTGGAGGCTCTCTGCTCATTGTACCTTGTTGATTTTCAGATCAAGTCTGAAATGTTTGCTTGTGCAACAAGCTAGTGACTAAAATTCAGAGTGAGGTGCAAACATAAAGCTCATTTCAGTCCTGCGGACCCATCATCACTGCTATTGTAAGATCTGGAAATAAAATTATGATTCTGACAAAAGCCATACAGAATTTTTAGATCAGCTAGACCCTCTACAGCAGAAGTAAAATGAGATCATAAGACATCCAAGAAATTTACTGGGTTTTGTTCATATTTTGTTAAGCTGCATGTAACACTGAGTGCACTGTAAGTTCTCCTGATGTCCTACATATTGACTGTATATCTAATACAAAAATAAAAATCAATGGGGGTTAAGCATTTGACTGTGGGACCCCAGGAATGATTAATCTGTTACCAAGATTTAGGCTGTGAAATACCCACAGGAACAGAGCAGACATTTGTGCTAAAATATGCCTGCTCTGAACAGGGATGTTCACATGACAGGGACATTTATTTAGATACTGATGTACCTATTTTTGTGTATAGCTTCATGGTTAACTACATTCTCTTGACTTCAGTTTCACACGCACCTCACTTTCTTGTTTGGAGACTGAGGAAAAGCCCTCTGCTTGTTTTAATATAGATGCTTGATCTGTGCCTGATGGTCATGTCACATCTTGTTCTAGAAGCTGTTAGTCTTCATGCTTAAGAGATCTTGAATGTTTCCTGTGAGGTATGTAAATATGAGAAGCTCAAAAATGTAGCAGGGTCAGGATTTGGAGGTTAGTCCTCTATAAAGAATTCAGTTACTTAGGAAATACTGTCAATAATTTTTGAGATGACACTTTATTTCAAACTAGTAAGGAGCAATTGATCTGATAAATTTCAATGTGTCAGTGGAAATATGAATAGTATTGTCTTTCAGGTTGACATAAAAATAAAATATTGGGCTGCTTCTCATCCTTGTTTGCTGAAGAGTTCTGCTTTGAATAAGAAGTGTTTAATCCAAAATGCTGTCCCAGTTTCTGCTTGGGTGATGAAATTTCCTCTGCTCATAGATAACATCTCTGCTTCTGACTAGGTGTTTTATTCTTATTGAATTCCTGGCCTGGAGTACCTGAAGTTGGTTTGGTTTGGTTTTTAGCTCAGCATCTTGGTGTGTGATTGTGCAATTGCAGTGATGTACAAGATATTTGTGGTGATAAATATTTTCATCAAGTTCCTGGAATTGCATTGTATTAGTGAAATGGGAGCAAAATATTCCAAGTGACACCTTTGCTGGCTGCAGATGGGTCACAGGGAGCACACGGTGTTGGATGCATTGCTTTATTTTGCTAAGATTATCCCACAAAATATGAAAAGGTCTAACAGGAAACATTTTAATTTCATTTTCTTCAGGCAGTGTTATACATTCCATCTGGGTTTTTTTTTTGTTTGTTTGTTTGTTTTGTTTTTTTCTGAAACTTTATGAAAAGATGCAGCTGGATCAAAGGATACTAAGTATTATCTTCACAGAGTGTATTTTTATTGGATGCATATCTAATATTCCAAAGACACAAGAAAGAGTGGTAGAAAGCTTTCTGTCTGTACTGAAATGACAAAGCAGGACTTTAGGGTCAGAAAGCCAAGTAGCTGGGAGAATTCCTTCATAATTTCCAAATTTGCAATATTTTCCCTTGGAAAGGGTTCCTATGTGATGGCTTCCTAGAATCTTTTTCCATGTTATGTCTATATGGGCATAAACAGTTATATAGGAAGTGTTGGATTTTCTACAAAATTACAGTGTTTGTCGTGTTCACAAGTCTGATTCTGGCTACCAGAACTCTGCTGCTTTCATCTTCCAGGTTTGCTATTAGAGTCTTCTGGCAGGATTGTCCTCTGCATAGTCTTGTGAAAGGGTAGTTAGGAGAGAGCTCAGACACTTACCTAGACCAAGAAAATGCTGAAGTTGTCAACATTTTGCTTATAAGGCATTCAGTTATCAATGGAAGGAGGAAGTTTGTACATAACAGGCCTTTCCATTAGTTGTAAAGATGGCCAATTCCCACAAAAGGCCCCTGTTTGGATCCAAAATTGAATTCCTTCCAGTACTTCATTATTAACCCCACTGAAGACCATGGAGGAGGACACTGCTCATAAGATTTCAGGTCTTGGTCTCTGCTTACAATGGCGGCAGAATAACAGCTTTGGTCTCCGGGAAGAGCCAACCACGGGTGCAGTTTAAACTCTGTTAGAAAGCAGCATGGCCTCAGAAGCTCCACTGAAAGGGGAAAGCCTCTCTGTGGCCCATGCCTCATCCCATGATTCTCTCCTGGGGGCAGAGCTGTTAGCAACACTGTTCTGATTTTGGCAAGAAGCATCTCCTCTCTTGCTGCCATCTGCTTAGACCTCACAAACTGAGGGCTATGTCTAAACAGTGGTCTCTATAACTTCAGTGTGTAGGTACCCTGCTTGCCTTAAACCGGCCTGTTTGTGCCCTGGTGCCAGTGTAGTACGAAGTTCATTACAGGCTGCAGAACGGCTGCAGAAAGGTAGGGTTTTCCTGCTGTGCATACCATGCTGCTACTGCCAGGCTGTTTCCTGCACCAGAAATGTGCAGTTTATTGCTGGTTTACATACATCTGCAGAATGCCATGGGCATCAGGCCTGCTCAGCCTTAATCACTGCTAGGAAAGTGGAACTTCAAGGGATGTGGTGGTGGCATGGCAAGATGGTGGTACTGGTGCCTCAGCAGCTGCCTTTCAGGAAGCTCCCTATCCACGTTGCCCAAATTTGCTTGGTTGGATGCATTTGGGCACAAGCAAAGAGGATTTCAGGGAAATAGACCTAATTTGGATATCTTGCATATCTCCTTCCTCTTCAGGAGCTGTTCGCTTTGCAATTCAAGTGCGGAAGAACAACACCAAAGCCAACACTTAGTTGCTTTGGAGAACCAGTAATTTGTGATGTGTCATAGGTTGCCACTGTCCCCAGCTCTCCAAAGGGAAATCCATCTCCCTGTCCAGCTGAAACTTAAGAGCTCACCATCCATCCTTCAAGCCCTTACTCGTTTGAGAAGGGTCATTACCTCCATGAGATGACAGAGCAGCATGCTGCAGCATGACAGGTTTGTTGGGCAAAGTTTGAGGGACAGTTGTCCTGATAAAAGCCAAGGCCTCCAGGAAAAATTACAGCCCTTCTGTGAGGCAAATTTTCTAGCTGTGCAAAGCCATACTTCTGGTGAAGTTTACCAAGATGCTGGATTGAATTTGAGGAATAAATATTTTTCCTGTTGTTTTGATAGACTCTGCTAGCCTCATTTTATTCAGCCACTGTACCTCAGGCCCTGTTGTATTACTCCGTGTCTAGCAGTGGCTCACTTGGCCCTTTCTTTTTTTGTTACAGATCATGCCATGACAAATAACTCAGCCTTTTCCTCTGTTTGTAAACCATTTAATTTAGCTCTTGCTCTACAGAAAAACCTGGTGCAGTTATTTATATCAACATGGCCCCAAGCACTTAAAAAAGCCAACATTCTGATTATGGCTCTGCATATTTTATTGCCTATATTTAAATCATGCTGCTCTAAACAGCACCTGTTCCTCTGTTACCACATTCCAGTTTAATAGTTACTGCCTGTCCAAAGAGCCATCATGATTGAAAATGGTCTACAGATTCTTTACTTTCTGTAGTAGTCAATGCCCCTTGGAATACAAATCTGTTCCAAAGTTTGCCTGCAATTTGTTAAATATTTTACAGTTGAGTTTGGCTGTAAAAAAACTCTATGTTTTCATTACTTTTTTTGTGAGCCTGAAAGTAAAACATCATGCTGTATGAATTTCAGTATTGCAAATACTCTCTCTTCAAGTAGTACCAAGACACTAGTTCTGCTGATGCTCAACGTCTCTCTCTGTCAAGTTATCTCACCAACATCCTTACTTTCTTCCTGCACTGTTCCATCCTGTGAGTATTTTTGGTGATAATAATTGAGCCCACAACTGCTTGTCAAGCTTTCAGTGCTCTGAGCTCTTGTTTTGCTTATGTGAGTATGACACCGTTTGCTGTGCTGTTCTCTTTTGGCCCAGCACTGCAAACACACAATTCAACAGCTCCTTACAAGCATCAGTAGCTTCACTGATTCCACAATAAGCCTTAATGCAGCTGCTGACAATGTTTACTTTGTTAGCAATTTCAGAGAATTTTATTAAATAAAAAGGGCTGTGTTGAGAGAATTTAGCATGCTCAAGACTTGGTCAAGCAATCAAAACGTCAGAGAACCTGACTTGCTAAACGTGCACGTATTTTCTTGAACCGGCAGAGTCCTCTCTTTTTTCCCCTGGGATCCATTATGTCCCTTATAATACATCTTCTGAAATCTGAAAAAGGGAAAAACCTCTTCTAAAAAGTCCAGATTAACTCCCACAACTTGTCTGTCCTGGACACCGCAAGAGGGAGAAGTGGCTTTGTAGGTCAGTGTCTGAGCATAACACGATGCATGTACTTTAAGTAGAGAATGGAGACTCTGGCCATGATAATCTCTGGCATTTCCTGTCTTCTAAGTGCTGAACACCTTTTGATCCAGTGACAGAACTGTTGATTCCAGCTCGATGTCTACAACTGTATCATAAAAGGCAAAAAGTTTTAGGGCAAAAAAGGGCCTAATGTTGTATCATTGTTTTGAAGATTTGCTTGGGTTTTTCCTTTATTCTTTTTAAACACTTACAAAGCAATAGTACATGTAGACACACATACTCTGCCTCTATCACCCTTTTCATGTGTGATTCTGCAGACACATTCAAAATCCTGTTTATATGTGCAATTTTGCTATAAGTTATATTCATCTAAGTACATGTGGACTTGGCTTATGTGTCTACACCTGAGCAAGGTACCTTCAGCTCCCTTGGTAGTCAGCACAGAAGTAGGTGTCAATGGTCACATGAATCTTGTTTAGTGTATCTGCTAGATCTCTATTGACTACAGTGACTTCAAACACCTCATGCATATGAAGACATTTCTAGTTATTGAGATGAATCTCATGGGCAAGGGTCTGTGCTTTAAATTTTTCACAAAAAATGATAATCAGTGCCATTAATGTAAACTATGTGCTTAGAATGTTCTCAGAACATCTGAAGGAAACTATAACCTGTCCAAGAGAAACTCTGCAGTGAATTTGATGAGGCAAAATGCAATATAAGCATTTTAAATCCGGCAAGGACAGCTGAGTTTACAGGGCAGTTAGACAGTGCCTTGCAATTTTTCATGACCAGAAATAGAAATGCAGTAAGACCAGTGTGAAAAAGCATATAATCCATTAGCCTTTCCATTTTAGCTGTCACAGGTTAGTAGTGTCATAGCGGTGTTCAAGTCCCTCTGTTACCTAGTTGGATTCTCTGGTGATGTCCCTATTGACATCACAGTGTGTGCTGAAAAGCAGATAGCTCTTTTACTTGTGCATCAAGCAGCCACATGTCTCTTACAAGAGGATGCATCTTATCCATCGTTTTACATCTCCTTTCCGGTCCTACAGCACCTGATGCTGGAATCTTTCCAAGGAGGATTTCGGTCAGCCTGCTATCATGTCCAGATGAGGCCCATTCAGAAGACAGACAAAACTGATCTCTAGGTGTTGCTAAATATTTGAATGAGGTCAGACAGGTATGGACTGTCTGTCTGTTTGGAGATCAGTCAGGTATGAACTTAGAGCAGGACATAAAAATAAACAAATAAATAAATATCTAAATAAATAAATATTTCAGGGCTCTTTCGCGAGTACAGCAAAATAATACATGGTTCATGTCCTAAAGAGCTCTAACATCCCGTATGAAACCAACAAAAAAGCCTAGACTGAGAAGAATATAGCTCATTTTATTGGGGAGCACAGTCAAAAGTGAGTACGATGGATAATCCTGTCCGAGTGTCCTAAACAGGCTTTAAATAACTTGCTGCTTTTTGATGCATTTTGTGTTTCTAAGACTGACAACAGGAATATGAGAAAAAAAGATTCAGGTGAAGAGTGGGAATAAGACACAAGAACTGCTGATGATTGAAGACAATGATGTTCTTAGGAGTCTGGAGGTTTAGCTCTCAGTTGTGCATAAAATTTTAAACCTCTTTTTCTTTTGAAGGTCATAAAGAAAAATACAAGTTGGGGAAGGAAGAGGTAAGGAAGGCGTGAAGAAGAGAGGATTATGTAGCAGTGGGAAGCTAGTCCAGGTGAAAGTTTATATCATCTCCTTTCTTCTTCTGTTTTGATCTCCTTCCTCTTCTGTCTGAATTTTCCCTGCTGTTTCATTTCATGCACAATACCAACAGCAAGTTATTATTAACTGGTGTAAGCAGGTAGTGATCTGTGCTGAGCTGAACTCAGAACTGGTGTCCTGGCAGGCACGTGCTAACAGAGGACAAATTGAGGTTGCTCTTCATTCTTTTTTTCAAGTGATCTGACCTAAATTTGCACAGCTGTGTTCACATTTAATCCTGCCTAATAACTCAAAGGCTTTATATCTTGTAAGAACAGCCTACCGGCACCTGACATTTATCCTGGCCCTCGTTCAGATCTGCCCTACAAATCCTCTGGCACAACCTGGTATTTTGGGGTTTTTCCCTAGTAGATTTATTCCTCCATTTAAATACCCTTGAAATGACTAGTTGATGAAGGGTATAATCTAGGCTATTGCTTCTCAGCCTTCTTGGTTTTGGTTACTTGTGCAAATTCTTCAGCGTGGATTGGTCCCCTGAACAGGATTGAGAGGAACTGAAGTTGTGGACTTGTTTTCCTAGGTGACTTTCTTTGGATCCTTTAGGTACACTCTGTTTTCACCCATGACTATGTGGACCATATATTTGAATCTTTTGATCTAGAGTGAAGGTTCTCAGCTGGGAGGTGCAAGTGGTTTTATTCATAACACTAACTGTTGCTGCAGGTTGAATGGGTATCTACCTCTAGTGAACTAGACACCACCGGTGTTGTGTAAATTCCAGTTGTGCTGGCAAAACACAAAGCACAGTGGAGTTTGCAAGTGAAAAAATATTGCATAAAATAAATCAGCTTCTTTCTTGTTTGCTTCACTCTGAATACTCTTTAGGTTAGGAGTAATTTTTTTAAAGGATCATTTATTATTTGTCTTCTGTGTCTCATAACATTTTGATGGTAGCAATCAATGAACCTTGGGAACAGTGATTCATGGTGTTGCACTCTTTATGAACATATGTCTAATGTATCTGAAAAACTTGTGGATATTGATTTTCCTGAGAATATTAAACAGCAAACTTTTTTATTTTTAATATTGAAAGATTATTTTCAGGGCTTGTATCCAAACTGAGTTAGCTCTTTAGAATATAAAAAACAAATCAGTCTTTAACATTTTAATCTAGGATAAATGCTTATGCAGTGGAAAAAACCCACGTTTAATAGATATGATTGAATAAGACCATGTGCCTTGCATTTGTTTTCACCTGTATCACAAGTCTTCACTTTGGCTTGCATATTAAAGAAAAAAATGCAGAGGTTTACAACAGACTGGAAACATAAAAACCTTAGTAAAATAGCTGCAAGGGATTATTGCTCTCTTGTGCTGTGATACTATCTCATACTATAAACTATACTGGGTAAGTTAGGTGGTTGTAAAGATTGGGTATTTTACAGACTAATCCCTGATACCAGCATGACTAAACAGAGCATTAGAAGGTTTCTCTTGGCTAAGAATAACATAATTACTGAAGAAGACTTGAGACTGAAGTCTTAAATGGTAATACATATGAAAACAAACAGAAAAATCACAAACAAGCAGTGACCCTGAAAGTTGTGGATTTTGTAAGTGCATTTAGGAAATAAACTACCAAGCCTTCTGGATGAGTTCTAAATCACAGAATCATCACATTGTTTAGGTTGGAAAAGAGCTTTAAGATCATTGAGTTCAACCATAATTGTGTATCTGCATTGTCTATTGTGCTGGTTTTCATTGCGATAGAGTTAATTTTCTTCATAGTAGCTGGTATGGGGCTGTGTTTTGGACCTGTGCTGGAAACAGTGCTGATAACACAGGGATGTTTTCATTATTGCTGAGCAGCTTACGCTGAGCCAAGGCCTTTTCTGCTTCTCACATCATTCTACCAGCGAGGAGGCTAGGGGTGCATAAGAAATCGGGAGGGAACACAGCTGGGACAGCTGACCCCAACTGACCCAAGGGATATTTCCAGACCATATGACATCATGCGCAACATATAAACTGTGGGTACAGTTGGCCAGGGGATGCTGCCTGGGGTCTGGCTGGGCATTGTTCAGTTGGTGGTAAGCATTTGTTTTTCATTTGCATCACTTGTCTTTCTTGGGGTTTATTTATCTCTCCTTTTTTTTTTATTATTATTATTTTATTTATTTTGGGTTTTTTTTGTTATTTTCCTTACATCATCATTATAAATATAATTCAGTTATTAAACTGGTCTTCTCTCAACCCATGAGTTTTCTCACTTTACCCTTCTAAGTCTCTTCCCCTCATCTTGCTAGGCAGGAGTGAGTGAGCAGCTGTGTCTTGCCTAGTTGGCAGCTGGGGTTAAACCATGACAGTCTTTTTTGGTGCCCAACATAGGGTTCAAAGGGTCTGAGATAATAACCGATTGATCACAGCACATTAGAAGGGATTTTTTGGAAGGGTCATGATATTGATTCATCTGTTCTCAATATTAGTTTATCTGATCTGCACCATGCTCTTTTTCTTTGCTGTACCTGTTAAAGATTGTTGTTGGTTTTTGCAGTTTGCTGTGCTCTGTAGTGATTAGTGATATTTTGCTTGGGAGATTTGTTACTAAAACACTGACCTTGAGCTTAATCTGGTATTTGGGCTCTGTCCTGAAGTTATTACTGTACTTCAGGTACCATTTCATGGAGACAATTAAAATTATACTTCTTTCTCTGAGATATTTTTTGTAAGGAAATGCAGAATGGCACCTTCACTGCCGCCTTCTGTGCTATTTTTCTCCCTTGTTACAATAACTTTTCAGTGTTTTGAACATCCTTGGGTAGTTAAAATAATTCTATTGGTATTTCTTAGAAATATTGCTTCATTTTGTCTAAGCTTAATCAGCTACTTAGGACTATGACACAGGTACTGCAAAAGTATGGTCGTGGGTGGATGGCATGTGGGAGAAGGTATCTAGGGGATTCACCTCTGATGGTCTGGAACTTCACTCCCAAACAACTACAGGATCCTGATGAAGTGATAGAATGTTTGAAAAAATGCCATGGCTATTCCAAAGGGGCACAACTTACTGCACTTTGCTGGGCCCTGGCCAGTATCTACCAAACACTGATATTATACCACACCCTCAGGGACAAGAGAGGGAAAACAAACCAAGAGGCACTGTAGCTAAATCAGCCACTGTACCAGTCACTGCTATAGCTAAAAAGAAACAATAGAAGTGGAAGTCAGGTTGTTTAGTAAGGGATGAAGTTTCTCCTAAGAAGGATCAGGAGAAAGAATCAGAAGATACAGCCTATTTCTGCAGCAGAGCAGTCAGAAGAACAGGAGGAGGAAGTGACTGAATTCATACATGAGACAGAACCACCTGATCCTTATCTCTAAGCGAGCTGCAAGATACATTCAAAGATATTAGCCTATAACCAGGTGAACTAATCCTCAGATGGTTACTCCAATGTTGCGATATTGGGGCCCATGGTCAGGAATTAGAGGGTAAGGAAACTCGGTAGCTAGGAACCCTTGCCAAAGCTAAAGCCATTGACAAAAGAATTGGAAAAAAGGCAGGAAGCCTTAGTCTTTGGTGGTGACTCTTGTCGAGTGTGAAGGACAGCTGTTCCTTCAAGGAAGAAGCTGCAAATTCCTGATGCAAATGGACCAACACTGAGGGAGGTAATCAGTATCTGAGGGAATTAGCCATGTTGGAGGTGATCTATAACAACCTGGCATCCAACGACCTGGATGATATCCAGTGCATATGGTCCATATGGTGAAATTTAGTATGAAATGCATCAGCATCATACACCCACAGCTTGGAAATAACGAGCTGGAAAAACACAGAGACACCAACTATAGATGAAGCGGTCAGACAACTCCAAGAATACAAAGATAATATCATTTAATCCATGCCTGTGTCTGTGTTGTGGACAGACTGACCCAAACAATGGTTGAGCAAGCTGAGAAGCGTAGATCTTCCTCATGCACTCCAAGCCAAGGCCTCAGCTGTTAGAAGAGTCAGCCTTTTTCTGTTCAAGGGAAAGGGTACCAGTGGTGCAACACCATGTGCAACTCTGTGGTTCTTCCTGCGTGACCAAGGGGAGGACATGAGGAAGTGGGATGGTGAATCTACCCAGAAACTAGAAGCCCAGGTACAGGAACTGTAAGGAAAAACAACAACCAAAAAGCATCCACCCAGGAAAATTACTCCTCCAACGTCTGCTGAGCAGAGTAAAAGGCCTGATTGTACCTTTGACCCTGACAAAAGGGCATCTGTTTTGCAGTTAAAGAAATGCAATAATGAAGCCTCTGGAGAGGAATAGAGAGGCCCAGCCTTGAGTCAGGTGGAGGAAAGGGACAACTGTGTTTACTGGACTGTGTGGATTCAATCACCTGACACATCAGCCCCTTGGCAGTATAAAGCTTTAGTGGACACTGGTGCACAGTGTACTCCAATGCCATCAGATTACAAAGGGGCAGAATCCATCTGTATTTCTGGAGTGACAGGAGGATCCTGAGAACTGTCTGTGTTGCAGGCTGAGGTAAGCCTATCTGGGGATGAGTGGCAAAAGCATCCTATTGTGATTGGTCTGGAGGCTGCATGTATCCTTGGCTTATACTACCTGAGGAGAGGGTACTTAAAAGACCCGAAAGGGTACTGGTGGGCTTCAGGTACAACTGCCTTGAGTATGGGGAAGATTAAACAGCCGTCTAGGTTTTCCAGTCTCTCAGATGATGTTTGTGGTGGGGTTGCTGTGGGTTAAAGAACAGCAGGTGCCAATTGCTACCATGACAGTGCACTGGTGATAATATTGTACCAGGCGAGATCCTCTGGTTCATATCCATGAGTTGACTGGAGAGTCAAGGAGTGATCAGTAAGACTCATTCACCTTTTAACAGTCCTATACGACCAGTGCAAAAATCTAACGGAGTGGAATCTTACAGTGGACTATTAAGGCCTGAATGAAGTTACACCGCTACTGGGTGCTGCCATGCCAGACATGCTAGATCTCCAATATGAACCAAAGTCTGCCAAATGGTATGCCACAACTGATATCTCCAATTTGATGTTCTTGATCCATTTGGCAGCAGAATGCGGGCCACAGTTTGCTTTCACATGGAGAGGTCTCCCTTAAACCTATATTTGACAGCCCCAAGGGTAGAAAAACAGTCCTATCATTTTTCATGGATTGATACAGACTGCACTGGAACAGTGAAGCTCCTGAACACCTGCAGCATATTGATGACATCACTGTGCAGCAGAGGAAGTATTTGAGAAGTGGAGAAGGATAATTCAGATTCTTTTGAAAGCTGCTTTTGCTATAAACCAAAGTGAGGTCAAAGAACCTGCATAGGAAATTCAGTTTTTAGAAGTAAAATGGCAAGATGGATGTTGTCATGTCCCAGTGGATGTGATCGATAAAATAACAGCCAAGTTTCCACCAACTAACAAAAAAGAAACACAGCTTTCTTAGGTGTTGTGGGTTTTTGGAGAATGTATGGTCCAACTTAAAGTCTAATCATAAGCTCTCTCTATTGAGCGACTTGGAAGTTTCAATGGCACCCTGAGCAGCAGCAGCAGCCTTTGAACAAATTACACTGGAGATCATGCAGTAGCACTTGGGCCAGTCCAGACAAAATGAGATGTGAAAACATGCTTTACATCTCAGCCTGGGATAACAGCCCCACCTGGAGCCTCTGGCAAAAAGGCAGATCCTCCAGGCAAAAAGACCTGGAAAGACTCAAAGTTAACCTCTAGGGTTTTGGGGCTGGGGACACAGGGGATCTGAGGCCCATTACACTCCTGATAAGGAAGAAATATTAGCAATGAAGGAATCTGAGCCACTTGGTGCTGAAATAGAGCTCCTTTTGGCACCTGGATTGCCTGTACTCAGCTGGATATTGAAAAGGAGGTTCCACTCTACGCATCATGCAACTGATGTCACATGGTGTAGATAAGTTGCACTGATAACACAATGGGCTCATACAGGAAACCCTGACTGCCTGGTAATCCTGGAAGTGATCATGGACTGGCCAGAGGGCCAAAACTTTGGAGTGTCACTAGACAAGGTGACTTGTGCCAGAGACCCATCCATATAATAAATTACCAGAAAATACAAATATGCCCTATTTACAGATGGATCCTGTCATACTGTGGGAAAATAATGAAGGTGGAAAGCTGCTTTGTGGAGTCCTACATGACAAGTCACAGAAAGTGCAGAAGGACAAGGTGAATCAAGTCAGTCTGCAGAGGTGAAAGCCATCCAGCTGACTTTAGATATTGCTGAATGTGAAAAGGCCAGTACTTTATACTGACTCATGGATGGTGGTGGCAAATGCTCTGTGGGTGTGGCTACAGCAATGGAAGCAGACCAACTGGCATCACAGAGATAAACCCATCTGGGCTGCTGAATTATGGCAAGATTTTGCTGCTTGAGTAGAGAACTGGTTGTAAAAGTATGCCACATAGATGCTCACATACCCAGGAGTCATGCCACTGAAGAACATAAAAACAATGAGCAAGTGAACCAGGCTGCTAGAACTGAAGTGGCACAGGTGTGTTTGGACTGGGAACATAAGGGTGACCTATTTATAGCTTGATGGGCCCATGACCCATCAGGATGTTTAGGAACAGATGCAATGTACAAATGGGCTCGTGATTGAGGAGTGGACTTGGCTATTGATGCCATTGCACAGGTTATCCACGAACATCAAACATGAACCGTAACCAAACAAGCTAAGTGGCTAAAGCCTTTTTGCTATAGAGGATGATGGGTGAAGTATGACTAAGGGGGAGCTCTGGCAGATTGGTTATATCACACTGCACAAACCTGCCATGGCAAGCAGCATGGGCTTTGGCCTTACAATGATGGTAGTGACTACTGGATGGTTGAAAACATACTCTGTGATCCATGCCACTGCCCAGGGTACCATCATCTTGCGACTTGAAAAGCAAGCTTTATGGTGGCACAGCACCCCTGAAAGAACCAAATCAGAAAATAAGAATAATTTCTGAAAAAACCCTCATAAACATTTGGGCCAATGAGATCCCCTGTCATGCAGCAGCCTCTGGGAAAACTGAACAATGCAATGGACTGTTAAACACTACGCTGAGAGCAATGGGACATTCAAACAATCAAACATTGGGATAAACATTTAGCAGAAGCCACCTGGCTAGTTAATGCTAGAGGATGCGCCAGTTGACATGGCCCCTCTGAATCAAAATCCCTGCACACTGTGGGAAGAGATAAGATCCCTGTAGTACACACATAAGGAACTTGTTGGGAAAAACAGCCTGGGGTATTCCTTCCTCAGGAAAGGTAAACATATTAATGGGGCTGTTTTTGCTCAAGGACATGGATTACTATAGCAGGACCCTCTTGTTGCTAGCCAGGCTGGGAGCAAGGGGAGGAGTTCATTGAAATGGTACACCCTGTAACCTGGGCCAAGGGGACCAGGGGTGGGGACTGTAATGGAAATACCTTTAAATTGTTGTAACCCATGATTTGAGTTGCATGTAACAGGAATTCCTGTAGCAGCAATCACCTGAACCAATGGAGAACAAAGCCTTACAAGAAACAGTGCAAGTGCAGCAGTGGCCGGACCTGAGCTGGTTTTGGTGCCCAGTAACTCCATGTAACTCACCACCTTTCCCGTCCTGAGTGACCACCATAACAGATGGAGCCCAACATCATGGACTAAATGGACATGATGTGGAGATTTATTGAGATTTTATGGACATTTCTCAGGGGCGGTGGATAAACTAAGGGAATGATATCTTTGTATTGTATCAAAGGTTGGGAAGGGTAATGAGAATTTATTGGATAGTGTGGGACCTGGGTATGACAGAAATGGTATAGAATAAGAGTGGAGTATGTGCTGGTTTTGGCTAGGGTGGAGTTAATTTTCTTCACAGTATCTAGTATGGGGCTATCTTTTGGATTTGTGCTGGAAATTGTGCTGATAATACAGAGATGTTTTCATTATGGCTGAGCAGCACTGACACAGAGCCAAGGCCCTTTCTGCTTCTCACCCCACCCCACCAGTGAGTAGGCTGGGGGTCCACAATAAGTTGAAAGGGGACACATCCAGGAATGCTGGCCACAACTGATCCAAAGGATATTCCAGACCATATGACATCATGCTCAGCATATAAAGTAGGGAGACAGTTGCCTGGGGGCTGGTGCTTGGGGACTGGCTGGGTGTTGGCCAGTTGGTGGTGAGCATTTGTTTTTCATTTGCATCACTTGTCTCTCTTGGGCTTTATTTCTCTTGCTTTTTTTGCTTTTTTGTTTTTTGTTAATTTCCTTTTCATTGCTTCATCATCATCATCATTATTATTATATTTCAATTATTAAACTGTTCTTATCTCAACCCACAAATTTTCTCTCTTTTAGCCTCCCAATTCTCTTCTCATCCTGCTGGGTGGGAGTGCGCACATGACTGTGTGGTGCTTAGTTGCTGACTGGGGTTATTTTATTTTTTGCATATATTCCTGGCTTTGAACTTCATTACATACTGTTGAATGAGGCCAAATATTAAGTGAGATGATATCTGATTTCCACTCAGTGTAGATATTTTGATTTATCGATCTGTTGAAGTTCTTGTATTTGAATGTGGGAAACTGGATACTAGGCAGATTTTTTGTTACAGTTAAAGCTGTGGCAAAACTCAAGCCAGGTCTTGAGGGATCATGTACTTCATTGGCTTTCCTAGCTTGTTGACTGTGTTACAATAAGATGAAAGGTCTAATTCAACAACTCAAAAGGACATAAACTCATGCCTGAATCACTTTGCTGAAGTAGAACCATAATATTTGGTGTTTTCCCAGGACTGATAGATACGTCTCAGGAAAAAAGGAAGTGTTATAATTCAGGTAAAAAGTTTACATTACAAAGCCTTAGCAGTGCTGGGAAAACAAACAAAATGGTTTTAGGAAAAGAAGAGGTATTCTGAATGAAATCCAATGCTACCTTTGCCCTTGAATAGTCTAAAATACATATTACTTACAGGAGGTCCAGGTTCTAGGACTTGTTATGTCAGTGATTTGTACTGACAAACGGTATAATATAAAATAACGCAACTACTTATTTAATAGTTTAGTTAAACATACCTTGTAATTTCTTTTTATCTTTAGAATTGTATTTATATTGGCTCTTTTTAAAAGTATAAATTTATTAAAAAAAAACTTGCCATCACCCAAAATCTTGGAAGAGAATTACTGGCTTGATTTATTTTAACAAAAAGAGGTGTTACCTTTTGAAATAATTGTCTTGTTGAAAACCTCACCTCTCCCATTTTACTGATGTGTTGGCAGAAAAAAAAAGACAGGTTCTGTGAACTGGAGAGCAGTTAATGACAGTGTTGTAGCGAAAGGACTTACATTTGTGACTGCTTTGACTCAAGCAACTCCTCCATGTTCAGACAAGGCTATTGAGATGCAGTTGCTACCCTAAGAACTGGAATCCAGTTCAGCTCCATGAAGGTGAACGCTGGAGCAATTTAAATATTTAAAAAAAAACACAACCAAAAAGAGACTTGGTCTAAAAAGCATGATGCTTCTCCTGATTCTCTAGATTCAGAGCATATTTGTGTGTATTTATCATCCTCCTTCTATTGTGTTTCTCTTTTCCTTACTTAGAAATTTACAGTGGGTGAAGGCATTTGTGGAGAGGAGAATAAGGCTATCTCACTGTGACTTTATTCTACACACTTAATCAAGGAATATTTAATAAATAAATAAATAAATAAACAAATAGAAATGCCCAGTTTGCAACAAATTCCAGATTCAGAAGAAATTCACAATAAAATAGAAGATGCTTTAAAAGCAATAAGGACAATTGTGCTATACTGGAGATAGTATGTGCTGTGTTTCCTGAGAGGCAGCTTTATCCTCCTAAATGAAATGTTTCTAGGTTTATGAGTCATTGCACTTTATCACATGGTGTTTTGTTCTTTTGTCCTTGGTGGTTTTTTTCTTGCTTTTTTTCATTTTTTTTTTTTTTTTTATTCCTGGCTTCTGTGATAGAGATGGACAAGAATGGTGAAAGCACTAAAAAAATGTCTGGTTTATTTTTCATTCAGTTGTAATTGCACAAATGCTGGAAAGTTCATGGACTGTCAGAGTATGAGGTATCCTGTCCTTATTTCCATCCTGCTCTGTCCCCATCTCACCTTCCTCTACTCCTTTTGGTTGGGTTGATGCTGATTGCTATCTCAGCAGGGAATTGTCAGACTCATTTTTAGCTTCAAGGTGCTTAACAGTTTATTTGTTTGTGGTACATAACGAACAAGTAACCTGCTGTCAGAGGGCTCGGTCAGTTGACTGTATCTTTAAAATGTCATTAACACAAATACTGTGAGTCCAAAAAGATTGGAGAGAACAATGGAGGATAAAGATGAATAAAGCTATTGCAGATTGGACAGTATCATATGCTGAACAATCTCCAATCCAAAAGGTATTTCCACCAACAGCAACGGAGATGTGTGGAGCAAAATTAAGCCTTCCATTAGAAATGCAAGTGAGACAGTCTCAAATCTTTAAACATGTATTTTCATAGGGCTTTATTTGCATAAAGGATTCTGATTTTCAGTTAGTGTCTCCTTGATACAAGTAAAATGACAACTGAAATTGACTGTCTCTTGCTAGGACACCAACTCTAGCTGGAAGGACAAACTGTCAAAGTGGTGACCTGACTTGCAGCATCACTACATATAGGGTGACACAGCACAACCAGTGATAATCACAGCCCCTTTTGAAGCAGTCCAGTGCTTTGAAGTGATGAGAATGATCATGGGGACTGCTTTTTCAGAAACATATGAACAAAATGCTTCCCATATTGGTTTAGTAACTTGACATTGATATTTAATACTGTTGTCTTCAGTTCTCTTTTGAAAAATGCAGGAAGCTTGACTTAAAAACAGGCATTTAAAAAGAAAAACCACAATATACTAAAGCCTTCCCATGAATCACTTCTATATTTTTTAAAAAAACTGGTTATCAGAGAAATTGATGATACTTCAGTACTGACAACATTCCTTATTGAGTTTACAATGCTGATGTAATGGAATCCTTCATTTCAGTATTATTTTTATCAACTATTCCACTATTTATAACCCAAGGTTGTCCCACATAGTGGTCAGTGAGTAAGGGGTTGTCAGAGGTCCTTCACAAGCCCTGGATTTTGAAGGACTATGATCAGGTTCCTTTAAACAGGCACCTAGTATAGCAGTGAAAACTTAGTGCATCATTTTAAGCGCCTGTGTTTTCTTGATCCAGGGGTGCCCACAGCTGTTTTGTCAAATTTTATAACTTCTTTCATTGAAGCACAATCCTGTTGTGTCTGAGCAGTTTTTTTTCAAACCTTGCTAAATGCTGTGATGATAAGGTGCACCAGAGGCCCCTCAGTACTTGTCAGGTATTCCCTGAAGTACCAAGCCCTGCTGCTGGGAGCTCAGGCATCATGGCTATCTGACAGAGATTTATCTGCTCTGATCCTCTGGTGTGCCAGTTGGGTGGATGGAATTTCAACCTGGTGTAGTAGCTATTTACAATTCTTCTATATTTGTTTTGAAAAGGTATAAAGCATGCAAAATAAAATGTAAACATAGCAAAGACCTGTGTGGTATTTCCATGCATTTAATTTTTCATTTACCCTAGCTAACCTTAGCTTCATGTCCTGCTTTCTGTCTTTGCCAATATTGGTGCTAGTCTGAACTGGCTGGCCATCCATTCACACCTCTCTAAACCGGTGTCTTCAAAAGCATGGAGTTTCCTTTGATCCTGAGCTTTTGGTCTAGGGAAATATTCCTCAGAACAACATGCAGATTTATCCAGAGGCAATTCTTCCAATTAACACTCTCCTTGGGGCTAAATACCTTGTATTTACACAAAGGGTACTTTATGGTGTTGTGTGGTTTCTCTTGGCTTTCTACACAGTTGCTTTGCTTTGATACTGTACAGTCAGATAAGACTATCACAGATACAACGAGGTGGATATGTGATATACATGCTTATAAACAGTATACAATTCCTTAGTCTGTGCAGAAAGGCAAAAGGAGAAAGGATTAGTCTAATTCCTGTTGAAATGAGGGGAAATAAAAAAAAAACAACCTAGTATTCTGTCAAGTAATAGCATTTGAGTTTACCTTAACTGCTCCAAAATTATGGCCTGACATGAGCTAATGTAGTTTCTTACCTTGGAGGTATATCAGATGGGCAGCTTAGCAATAGCTTCTTTCCTTTCTACACAGTCATCGACATATATTACTTATATTGTGTACAACTTATGTCCCATTCTTGTCATTTCAAAGTCAACATCTGTAATGTTAGGTTTTGAGGAGGGAGAATGAAACATCAGCAACCTTTTAACTCTGGAATAAGCTGTTATTGAAAAATGGTAGTGCTTGAGAGGATAGCCAGAGCACTGAGACTTATCAGAAAGCTACAGCCCAAAGCTTATCTGAGGGCTTAATATATCAAACCCCTCTTCATTCCTGCTTCATTGGAGGAAATGGTCAACCTTTAAGTGCCATGGAAACTACTGGTTAGCACATATGGAGAAATTCTTCACTTTGCCATCTGAGCTAGTGTCCTTTTAAAGTCCTGTATATCTCAGGGGAATTATTAATAGCCCTGACATTGGTCCTTCTCAGACATTGTACTTGGCTGCTGTCAAACAGTTACCAAAATGATGCTTGTGAATTTGTTAATTAAACAAATCTGATCTCTGTCTTCTCAATGATGGTACAGACAATTTCCAAACAGCTTGCAGATTACCAGAAATAGACTTGCAGGGAAAAAAGGAGGAAGGGTAAATAGAAAACTCAAAATCTGTCCAAAAGCTGTAAGAGTCCTTGGCCTCTGCTACAATTAGGGAAATAAGGGTTTACACTGGTGTGTTAAATAGGGCTGGTTTGGAAACTTACTTTTTCAAAGCTTGTTTGAGTAAGGTATGACCTTCTGAGGTCCCTTCCAACCTGAATTATTCTGTAATTCAATGAAAACATGAGATATTATCTTTAAATGGCTCTAATGCTTCAAAATCTTGATCTGGTTGTTGTGGCCTATTAGGTGCTTTGATTGTCAGCATTTTCCTCAGAAGAATCTGTTCCATTCATTAATCTTTAAATTATTCATATTCCCTCAGAAGCTTCCCTTCCGGGACTTTAGTCAAGTCATAGGCGGGGTCGAAAGCAAGAGAATTCTGAATTCTGCTCTCATCTGTCTAGAGCTTTTGTCTCTTTGGCCTGTGCTTTTACAGAATTGAGCTGTGCTGACCCTGGATATCTGCTATTTGGTAAAACAGGAAGAAAAAAAATCAATTTCCCATACAAGAGTAGTAAGAGAGTTAATTAAAATTTGCTTTGAGATTCTTACACATAATATGTTATTTACTTTTTGCTTCTTATACTTACCATAATATTATCATTCTGTCCTCAGGCTTAATTAGACTTTTTACATCTCTTAATTACTGCTTTGATCTGGCTTTTAGTGCCTTCCTGAAGATAGAGCCCAATGACGTTCCTGGAAAGATTCCAGTTGATTTCAATCGATTTCAAGCTTTGCATGAACCCCAGATGCCAAATAAAATGTAGTAATCCATTCATGGATTTGTTAAGCAAAATACTTCAAATGTTTATAATGCCTGTATATATGTTTTGTTTAGGTGATGACCTGAAAAGATCATGTCTGAGGTCCAGGGAACAGTCGAGTTTTCTGTGGAGCTACACAAATTCCATAATGTGGACCTCTTCCAGAGAGGGTGAGTTCATATTTACATTCATTTGCAGCTGATAACAGAGGAATAGTTTACAGAAAAGAGTTAAACTGCAAAACACATTCTTTTCTGCCAAATGTAGTTATATTTCATGCAATCTCCAGGGCAGGGAGGGATGTCATTGGGCTTTCGTTGCTGTCAAGGAAGATCAATGTACATTACTTTCACTATAAAGACTGACTGACTGACTTGGTTTTGTAACACAGTGTTGTAATGCTCCCAATTATTTTAAGCATCTGTTCAGATATAAGTACAATAGCTGCTTTAAAATGCTTCTGGACTGTGCTAAATGATAGCTGCATTGAACTATAATAAAAACATGTTCATTCTAGGGTAATAAATCTAATGACTATATTCTTTTATGAAATTTAGTTGAACCCTACCATTTCAGAAGAGAAAATGAATACTCATGTTTGTCTAAAGCTCTGGTTCTGGTGCCCACATTGTTTTTTCACATCCCTGTAAGTTAGATGTAACATGTACAGCTTCTGGTCTACTTAAACTTTTACCTCTATATTTTTGCACCAGTCGTCCTAATAGTCTTTCTAACAACCTGGTGGCTGTGGAGAAGCCTGACCAACTGTGAGCTGTTACTCTGCTCGCATCTTGGACCCCATAGGAGATTTTCAGCGAGGAGAAGAGAAGATAAAGAAACACTTTTTGAGGAGAACAGAAGGCTCAGATAGGTCAAAAACCTGTGTGTCATGGACAAAGAGTGGCTCTAATGGAATAGTGTTTTATCTATGAGGACTGATGTATACAGAACACTAGATACTCTCTTTCAAGACTTAGCTTGGCACAGGGGTGGTTCACAGCTGACTTACCCACCTTGAGCACTATTTCCTGCAAGAAAACCATGGAATTGTTTCAGGTATTGGGGTGGGGTGGATTAGGTAGAGCTTTTTCTATCTGTATAAGGGCTTTTTGTTATTTGTTTTCACTGTCATGAACTAAGCAGAAAAGATGCTGTGAACTTGAATGAAGGAAACACAGCTCTCCTTAGTTTTAAAAGCAGGCATGTGTGTTCATGTGTCCAAGCAAATATCCACCACCTTTATGTCAGAAAGCATTCTGACTATACCGAGTACTTGTGTTATATATATTTTAAAAAATCCTCTGTGCTTGAGGTGTTTAGTTTATCTGAGTTATAGAACAAGTCTCCTGTGTATTCTGGTCCTTATGACCCTAGAAGACAGACCTAGCTATAGATTATTTTTCTTGGCTTCTGGTGATCAATTTAAAGTGTTTGATCTTCCTCACTTTTGGAAATCTGCACCTATCTGTGGGTTCAGTGATTTTTTTGGAGTTAGTAGTATGTTCAGAAGTTATCCAGGAATCTTCCCAATTCTCATGTTACTGTGATGAGCTGCCTGGTTTTTGTCATATTGGTCTGCTTTTGCATTCAGTAATTTCCATAAAATGCTTTCTTTGGCTTTGACAGTCAGATCAAATCTCTGGTGTGTGGGTAAACCTAGCAATAACACAGATAATATATTCTGCTGTCACACTAATGAGTTCCTAATTACCCTTGCTTTTTTTCCCACTGGTGCTTACCTTGCTTTACTGATTAATATTCCAAACACACAATACTATAGGTTATACTATATTAATTTGCTTACAGTAATTTTTCTATGTATCCTACGTAGTATTACATTTGCTATCCTTCCATAGTTTTAACCTTTGCATTTAAAAAAAAAATCCTCTATTGTGTCTCATATTTTCTGATCAGTATCCACTGCCTGGCTACATCTGCTCAGCAGCCCCTATCACTGCAGCATGAAAGTGTAAAAAAATGGAATAGATGAGCTTGCAAAATTTAATTTTAACTTGGGCACACTTTATTTTTTCCCCTATTGCCATTGTTGATATTCACTATAGACATCTGGGATGTCTTGGATTAACATATGGTGTCCCAAGATGAGAGGGTGGTAGAAGTAATAATGATGGGAATTTTCTATTTAACTAGTGGTTTTCTTCTTTGAGTGCCTTGTAAATTGAGCCAGTATCATTCTGTCCTGCTGAAAGCCAGAAAGATGATTTATGAAAGGTTGTCCATCAGGATAGCAGTGAAGCAGAAATTAATCTTAATTTCTGTGGGAACCCAACATGGTTTTTTTCACAACAAAATCAATAACAATGAATAATATTAATAATAATAATAGGAGTTTTTCTCATCTACTTTTCCTCTTAGTGCTTTGGTACAAAATCAAAATCAAAAAAACATAATCAAAAACCTGATTATGTATCTCCACAAATACATAACAGTTCTGCTACTGTATGCCTAACTGGCATAAGGTTGAAATTCCTGAGATGGAACTGTGTAACTGTGCAGAAATAAGGACAGTATTTTCCACAACGCTATGTCTTGGCTACTGTCCTTCTAAAGACAGTACTTTTAGGGGAGTGTGGCTGGGCCAACAGTGAGCTCTTTGGAAAAGGGCGCTCCATGCAAACAAAGGCATGAATAATTCCATAAGGTATAGCAAGAGAATTCTGGGAGAATCAGCCCTTCTAGAGCTGTTAAGTGATAGTTAATAATCAAACTTGATAAAGGACATAATCTCCTGGCCATATGCCACAAAGTGCTTTAAAATGTTAGGCCTTCAGTAATGGTGCTGTGCTACTTTTGATTGAATTGGAAGCTATTTTGAATTCTGTATGTGCACACAGTCAATTGCCACCTCTCCCTCACCACAGGAAATGAAGCTCATTAATCTATTTGAATTACACCTTGTGATAATTGATTCACGTTTCTCAACCTACATGAATGGTTAATGCTGAAAAGAGACTGATACAAAAGTAATGAGGTGGGGTTTTTTTTGTGTGCAAATATTTGTTATGGTTATATGTTTCTGGCCTATACAACAGGAGCAGTCGTCAGCAAATTACGTGTTGCAGGTAGTTTACTTTGGTCAGTTAGTGTTAAATTTATCTTCTTCTGAGGTACAAACGTAACAGTGTCAGTATTTATAGACATCAAAGGTTAAATGATGTAGGTGCTGCTATAGGGGAAGACAGAACCTTTTCTTTGGTCAAACCAAAGGATTTGTAATGCTGTTTGATGCCAGAGTTCTAAAGGTTGACTAATAAGTAATGCAATTTCTGGAAGGAAAAACATTTTTATGTTTTCCGTCCTTTATTCTCTCCATTATGTGCTGCTTAATAACTAGTGACTTATTTTCTCTAGTGAAATTAGCTAACTGATACTGATTTTCATTAATAGAGTAGGAAATAAAATTATCCCTTACTGCCAGAGATCAACTAATTGATTTGTCTGCTTCTGTCAAAAGCCATCCTTCTGCACCTTTTTTTCTTAAAGCTTTTCAAAATCTATTTAACAGAGAAAAAAAAATACATCCCCACAACTACTGTGTTCACAGGGTAAGTAACTTTTGGAGTCTGTGAGGGAATAGAGGGCAAAAAAAGGTGGAATAATGCCTTAACACTGCTAGGATTCTGGCAATGATGTATTATAAAACCAGGATCAAGGTAAGTCATTAGTCACCAATCACAGGACTGCTTATCAGTCTTTTTACTCCCCCCGAAATTTACAAATTTCAGGCTGTAATTTGTGTCTAACACTTACAGTGGTGGTTTATGTGTGTAAGGGGTGATGGTGCTTAAAAATGAGTGTAAAAATGTATTGCAGCTTCTTCTAAAATGAATGCAACATTGCCCTATGGAAAAAATTGGTGGTCACGGAGTTTACAAAACCCTGCAAGTATTGGCCCAAGCATCAGTAGCATTCAGAGCTGCTGAAAACAGGATCTACTGCCTTAGAAGACTAAGCTTTTATGTGGCAAAACATCCCTGTTGCCTACCAGATGGACAACAGTGTTTCAGTATACTTAGTCATGAAATCACCCCTTCAGAGACATAATGCAGCAGCTCCTTTCCTCAGAAAACTGGGGTCTGGCAATCAACCAGTGCCTTTCTTGTCAGGATGGATATCTGGAAAACATATATTGTATACTGAGGTTCAGACCTTATTTCCTGAGGTCTTTGAAGTACAGTGTCAGGATATGAAAAAAATAAAAATAAAAATTGAAAGTCTAGGACGCTGGGAAATCTTGTTACTCTGTTCATAAAAATATACATTTCTTTAGACTTCTAACCTGTAATATAATACAAATCACTTTTGGACAGTAAATCTATGACATTTTGAAAATACTTTCCTGGTGCATTTATGACATACAGATTCTCTTTAATATAAATGAAGTAAAAAAAAAAAAAAAGAAGAAAAAGAAGGGGGCTAATAGGCATGCTGAAGTGATGTATTTCTTGACTAGTAAATGCTGTACCTTGGAACAGATGTATTGATGGAACTGACTTTTCTCTTGACATGAAGACGTGTTATTTCTGTGACTCTTGAACGGACCTTCACTTTAAGGCAGCATCAGATACCTTCCAAAAAAAAGAAAGGAAAAGCTCAGGAGCAAGAAGGCAATGATTCTTTATATGGTCATGGAGTGATAGTTGAGAACGTGCTGCACTGAACTGACAGGATGGGAAGGAGTGTAACCCAAACCCATACTCATGAAAACAGCTGAGGTGTTGGTGTTCAGTAAGCTGAACATCGATGTCCCAAAGTGTAGCAAATGTCCAGCTTCAGGAGAATCATGTATGATGAGTTATTTTCATGACTGTTGGTGAAGACAGTTCTTCCATTTGACTAGTTAGTATAGCCTTCTTTAATTTTCAGGTACCCTGTGTCTACTAGAAGAGAGGTGGGATCTCCCATGCCAGTGGTAGGGAGAAGAGGTTGAAACTAAAGTGGAGCCTAAGATATGAGACTGTTCTGCAGGTGAAGAGCAGCATCCCATCAAAATCTGTTGAAAATGATCAAAATAGTCAGTGGAAAGTATCTGTATCTTGTATCTGGAATTTATCTTCCTCCTTCAAATAAGCAGTACTCCGAATTATCTTATCCTAAATACATTAGGTAACTGTTCTGTGTCACTTCTTTACTTACAGAGAACTCAGCTAAGGCCAACTCCAACTCATCTAATAGGTCGGCTAACTAAGGCAGTATCACAGATTTAGCACAATCTAGATTGAGCTAATAAGGGGCCTGGACAGATAGTACTCAGGACACTGAGATAATGTTTCACATGCTAGATGTGGCAGAGTATCTTAGCATATCCTCTCTGAAATGCAGCCAGCGTACAGCGACAAAACCTGTGCCTTGCCTGCTGGAGCTGCTTCTTCTGTGACCTACTGTGGTCAGTTCCCTTTGTGTCTTTTCTGCCATTTCTGTGCAATAATTGATGATTGTACAATTAACCAGATGTAAACCAGATTACACCTGTAACCAGATGTACAATCAAGTGACAACATTATGCAGAGAATATGCATATCCTTCTGTTGCAAATAACTGTCACACCACAATGGTTCAGTGCATAGCAGAGAAAGGAAAGGTAAACCTAATCAAGACACAAGTTAGCAGTTATACAACAGCTTCTTGTAGAGTATGGCTCACCATCCTTTGTTGAAAGATATGTATATATACATACACACACATAACTGGTCTACCTAGCCTACAGCTTGGGACTGTCACTAGACTGCTTGCTGATAACAACCATAATAGATATATATGACTGATATTCCTGCTATCTCTATTTGCACAGAAAATATCCTCTTGCTCTGATGTTCTAACGTCAGTTGTCCTGAGCTGCAGAAATATCATGAAGTTGCTACAAAAACACTGCACATTATCTCCTCAGCCCCACAGGCTACTGTAAGCATGTTGGACACCAGATCATACTGGAAGCTGGTGCACAGAGCAAAGGATAACTTCCTTTCTGTATTCAGAGTACTTTTCAGCCTGTGACCAGGTTCTAGACAAGGGGTCTTAAGCTTTGGATTGAAAATGGTGATCAGCAATTTTTTATTTTTATTTTTTAAGCAGTAGAACTTTGTGTCAGAAATGGAAAATGCACCTGCAGGAAGGATCATCCCTCCCGTGGGACCTGACTGGAGCAGTGCAGTGAGTCCCCATGGGACAGAGGATCATCTCCAACGGTCAGGCATCTTAGAATTGATTTGGCATTTCTGATAAGAGAAAACAATGGTGTGTTTGTGTGTGCAAAGACTATAGAGCTAAAATAGAATACATTCTACTGCTTGAGTTTCTGCCCAAGGGGAGAAAATAAAAGGAAAATTATATGACAAGACATTGGTCTTTGTGGAACCACTGCTGAGGGTTGCTCAAATATTAGTGATGAGTATTATATAAGAATCTCACATAGAATGGGATTTAAAAAAAAAAGAAGAAGAAAATTATGTCAGCTGGTGTGTTTATGTACATGTTTGTAACTAAAGAAGGATATAAAATTTTGTTTTATGCTGTTTAGACAAAGCCAGTACCATAGCGGAATCGACACTTTGTAGTGATCTTGTCAGCAATGGATCATGATACCCAAATAAAATAATACAAAGAGAAAATACAGGGGTTCCACTGTTCTTCCAGCCTCAGTTTTCAGGACTGCTAAGCACTCAGGAAATCACTCAAAACCATGTGACATTTTATGTTTAACATGGAAGGAGTGACACACTTCATTTGTAAGAGAGAAGCAGCAATATGTTTATTGGTATTAAACAGTGATTTAACAAAGTTTGATAGTAAATGCAACAGTGGTTTAACAAGATTCAATGGCAAGGTACACCTGATTACTGCACAGGTCAGACAAAACTGTCAGGGAGACCCTCCTGTTGAGTCATGAGTTCAGAAAGGACCCCCTTGTCTTCTGAACTCCTTCTCAGAGGGGAGTTTAGGCATGGCTGGATCCAGACTTAGCCTAGATTTACTCAATGGGGTTTATATCTAAAGAATTTGTATACATACAATCAATCTTTGATACCACTTAGCTAAGATTTCAAAGTTTAATATGCTATTAATTGCTTTCTGAGAATCTGTTGCTGCAAGGAATCTCTCAACCTTGAGGACTAACCTTGAGAGGTGTCCCTGCTCAAGGAGAGATCCTGGCATGCAGCCCGCTGCCGTGCAGGAGAGCAAAATGGGCTCTGGGGCTGTCTGCTATTTATGGAGTAAGTTAATTGACTTATAGCATATTTGCATACCAACTACAGAAGTTAGTTTTTTTCAAAGTCGGCTTGAGTCAGGCCTTGACCAGCACTGTGGTTAGGTGGGCGCATTGTTTAAATTGACTATTGTGTTATCTGTCTTCCCCAAATCCACTTGGAGATGGATACAGCCATCACGACCAGATGCAGCCATTAAGACCACCACTGGTGGTTATCATTTGAGCATCACTACAGAAATAAAGGTCAGGAAGGGGTGTGTGTGTGTGTGTGGGAACTCAGTCACAACTTTAATCAGGCTTCTATAGCCTTCTTCAAAACCACTGACATTAATGGAGTCTCTCCATTGGCTTGTTGGATTGTGTCTT
>JAVJGJ010000037.1:2882840-2905140 GCA_035590215.1 Microhierax caerulescens | reverse complement strand
ATTTCTATTTCTATTTCTATTTCTATTTCTATTTCTATTTCTATTTCTATTTCTATTTCTATTTCTATTTCTATTTCATTTTTAATTTAATCTTTGGGTTTGAGCCATTGACGCTTTCACTGCCCTGTGTGTTAATTTTCATGAACGTCACTGGAGTGTTGGGGGACTTCAATCTGAAGTCCTCTACATCGGTGTCCTTCTCTGCCATTAATCTATTTGATCAACAGTGTCACTACCTTGAGGCAGTGAAATGCACACATATGCATAATTGCACAGACCTTGAAACAACAGGGTATTCAGAAGCCTCTTGTGTCTTCTGGGCATAGGACCATTCTCTAAAGTCTTTCTTTAGGAGGAATGTATCTAATTCCATGATGGTGTATACCAGAGTTATTTTATACCATTGCATTATCAAGGCCAGACCTTTTGGCATCAAGTGCTAAACAATCTGCATTGAGTTGTTTATTATTAACTGATTAGTGTCATTCTTTTGATTAAGAATGAATACATGTTCAATTGCTAAAAAAATCTGAGTGGCATTTTTGGCTGCATTCCTTAATATTGCAGATCTTACTAGTCTCCAGATTCTTTTTACATCTGGACCTTTAACCTTAATCTGAGAGTTCCTTAGGTTTCTGTGACTTTCCTGTGCATTTTTTGTTTTGAGCCATTAAACTTGGTGAGTACACAGGAAGATGTCTATTTACGACTTTTACAATTTCTCTGACGTTCAAATATATTTGCCCAAATTAAGGAGATGAACAGGGAAAGGTTAGAACAAGATAAAGACCTAGCTCCTTTATGTCATTACACCTAGTCCATTTTGCAAAGGAAGTAACGATGGGTGGAAATAGCCTTGTTATGAAGGCACCAGTATTGAGGGATCTTCATGCGATTTTGATGTCCAAGGTTGTATTGTAATCAGCAGTTCTAGTTTGGGGAATGAGTGAAGCCAAGGTCTGTCCAGCATCCGCTTTTAGAAGCTGAATGTCTCGAAGTCTACTGAGAGTTTTGACTACATGGTCATTGAAACTGGCACCTTAGGCACCTACGTATAGCCTCACTAGTTTTAGGTGACTTAATCTGGAGCACCAGCCATGCCACTGGAAATCAGTTTCCTAATGAAAGTATTCAGAGATCCTTGAGATGCTTCTGAACATGAAGCATATGATGAGGGAAGACAGACATTATCATAGTGTGGCAGTAGTTAGCCACTTAGATATTTCCTGAAGAAACGGCAGCCTGTGGAAGTGAGGGTACACATTGGAGCAGGGAATGTGTGATGAGGACAGAGTGGCAGGAAGGGGCTGTAATGTACTGTAACTCCCATCCCTCTGAGCTGCTTGGAAGGAGGCAAGTCAGCAAGTGAAGCTGAGCCTGGGAAGAACGTGGCGGGGTGGTGGGAGATCTTTAATGTTTGGTTTTGTTTCTTACTACCTGGTTGTAAGTAAATCAAATTAATATCCACCAAGTTGAGTCTGTTTTGCCTATACCAGTAACTGGTAAGCGATCTCCCTGTCTTTATATCATTCTGGTTTTTATCCTATTTTCTCCTGCTGTCCTGTTGATGAGAGGGAGTGAGACAGCATGTGGATGTCAACTTGACCTTTAGCCAAGGATAACCCACCAGTTAAGCAGCAAAAATCTGAAAGAGGTAACCAGACAGTTATAGGATGTTATTTTTAGAAGTAAGTCTATTGGAAGAGACACAGAGTAAAACATTAAAATCTGCATACCAAGGAGTGTCCTGTTACACTACTGTGGCAATCCTTCTTTAATACCATGTTGCTGTTACTTAGCAGTGATTAGATTGTATGGGTAGTCCAATTAGGGTATTTTTGCCAGGTAAAATATTGTGTTGCATATAATTGTAATAACATACTAAGGGCCTTAAGCATAATTCTTGCACCTCTTCTGGAAGAAATCAGGAGCAATAGCATTAATTAAAAACTCCTACCACAGTGCAAGGGCAGCGTAAGGGAGAGAAAGATCAGGCAGTTTAGATTCAGTTGCTATTATTTTTGACTAGATATACTGTGTGTATTTAGAATCTGAGCTTCTTTCATCTTCTTTTCTGAAAACTAACATGTAAATGGAGAGTTTTCATACCCACATTCTTGCCTAAAAGAGATATCTAAAAATGTCAAAGGTTGTGCTAGTGTTATATCCAAGTTGGCAAGGATCTGCCAGTTGGAGTAGGTAGGGTAATGTGAGCTTTCAGCTATGAAAGACCATGACACAATTGCCTCTGAAGTTGGTTTTTTCTCCCCATCAAACCCCTTTCTTCAACTTTTAACTTAGCAGCGACAGATCTGGTTTATCCATATTACACCCCTAGCAAAGTTTTTATTGGTGAGTGTAGCCTGTATGAGCAGTTGTTTATACAGCAGTCACAGAAAACAAGTTGTTTTAAGTGTTCATTACCACATATGGTTATACTCTTCTGAGGAAATAAATCTGCTAAGTGTCAGAGCATCTTTAGGTGTTTGGTAGACCTTTACATTCTAATTTAACTTTTATTTTTGTATTTAGAAGCTTAGGTAGAAATCAGGCTAAAAATATCTGCAAGTGCTTGTGAGATACACAGAATTTTTAAACAAAGAGACAAAAGGGTAGGAGGGAAAATGCAGAGAAAGTGGGATTGACATGAACATGGTGTTACAGCAGGTTAGTGGGAGATCTGCAATCAGGTGGAGGTATTCCTGAGCTACAATGTAGTAGGTCAGGTACTGTACGCTGCCTCTTACTCTTTGTTCGTGAAAGTGGTGATGAAGAAAGGCTGGGATGAGTTTTTTTCTCTATTTGGACTGAACTCATATTTGCAAACTTTCTAAAGTAACTTGCACCATGTGATACTTAAGCCGGTGAAATTGTTGATGTCTTCTTTTTCTTTCTTCATCTAACAGTGATCACCTGTGGAATAGCAAACAACTAGAATACAGCTGGTTTAGTTATGTTTAATGGTAATGTTTTCATGATACAGTAGCCTCAATGTGGGACAGCAGAATGATAATTATGTCTTTGTTTTATATTAATTTTGTCACTCCTTGTCTGATCTCACTGTCTTTCATTGTAGGTACTTCTTTATGTCTCTTTTCCCTACAAGAAGCCAAGAGCTTTTCACAATCTTTCCTCAGTAGTCACACATCAGGCCATTGTGCCCATTCCGCCTGCTGTAAAAAAGGAGGGGCCTGATTAAAATTAGCATAAACCCACTTTAGGTAAAACAAAAAAAAAAAACCCAGAAGGAAAGACTTAGTATTTCTGGGCATGCTTGTTCTCTTGGGCAGTTCTGTTTGAGTTCAGATGCCCAGGATGGTTTCTCACAGAATTTTGTATTTGATCAATCTATCTAACAGCATGTCATTTTTAATTCTTGCTCTCCAGGTATTACCAGATAAGAGCTGGACTAAAGATCCCATCCAGGATTCCCCACAGGCTCTTTGCTACAATTGCAGGACAGACAGGTAAGCAGGTCCTAGAGAGGTGACATGACTGGAAGTAGGACAGCATGGAGGAGGACAGTGTGTGTGGGGAAGTGGTGAGTCTGGATTTGGATCCAAACCTAGATTTTCGTAATGGTTAGTGGCTGCTCAGCTCTCTGTTCTGGTATGGGTTTGTGCTAAATTGGACTAGGATTTTGCTGCTTGTGTCTGTCAGAAGAGCAGAGGAATTTCTTACCATCCTATCTGCTCGCAATCTGTCTTGTATGTGGCTTTCCTTGCTGACAATGGAAAGAGTTAATTTACTATTCTAAGTAATTTCTGGATGAAATTTATTTCAGTATGTAGTGGGTAGATGCTGGCTGGATGCCAAGTGGCGACCAAAACTTCTCTAGCACTCTCCTCCTCAGCTGGACAGGGGAGAGAAAATGTAACAAAAGGCTTATGGTCAAGGTAAGGACGGGGAGAGATCACTGACCAGTTTCCAAAAACAGACTTGACTTGGGGAAATTAATGTAATTTATTACTAATCAAAATCAGAGTAGGATAATGAGAAAATAAAAACTAGATCTTAAAACACTTACACTACCCCAACCCCCACCCCCCACCCTCACCTTCTTTCCAGGCTCAATTTCACTCCTGACTTCTCTACCTCCCCCCTCCAAGTGGTGCACATGTCTCTGTTGCTCCTTCCTTCTCACACTTGCCCTGCTCCAGCAGGAGACGAAGTCCTCCATGAACTTCTCCAACATGAGAAGCATCCCATGGGCTACAGTTCCTCACTAACTGTTCCAGTGTGGGTCCCTTCCGTGGGGTGCAGTCCTTCAGACACAGCTGGCTTCAGCATGGGTCCCTTGTGGTGGCACAAGGCCTGCCAGCAAATCTGTTCCAGCCTGGGCTCCTCTTCCCCACAAGACCACAGGTCCTGCCAGGATCCTGCTCCAGTGTGAGATTCCCATGGGGTCACAGCCTGCTTCGGGCATCCATCTGCTCTGGGGTGGGGCCCTCCATGGGCTGCAGGTGGATATCTTCTCCACCATGGAGCTCCATGGGCTGTAGGAGGACAGCCTGCCTCACCATGGGCTCCAGCACCTGGAACACCACATCACCATCCTTCTTGGCATCTACAGAGTTGTTGCTCTCACATATTCTCACTGTCTCTTCATTTGCAGTTGCTGCTGCACACACAGTTTTTTTTTCACAGCTTCTTAAATATATTATTGCAGAGGTGCTGCCACCATCACTGATGGTCTCAGCCTTGGCCAGCAGCTGGTCAGTCTTGGAGCCAACTGGCATTGGCTGTATCAGACATAGGGGAAACTTCTAGCAGATTCTCATGGAAAGCACCCTTGTAGCCCCCCTGCTACCAAAACCTTGCCTTGCAAACCCAATACATAATGTTAACAATAGCTGTTAGAGAATAACTTACAGAGTCCTTTTGACTTAATATTGTGCATGAAGGAATTAAAAATGTGAGTGCCTGATTAATGAGATCCAGAACTTGGATATCACATTTTGGTAGTTTTACTTTTTACATTTGACAATTCTTGAGATTAACATTCTTCTCTGGATTAAAGGTTGTCTTTTATTTAAGTAAAAATGTATTTTTCAATTTCAAAATCTGGTTCAATTGCCAATACAAAATTACTAGGCAAATTATATTTGTATAAAACGCAAAGAGTTATAAAAAATTATGAAGAAATTGCTTAAAAAATAGTTCCCAAGCTCAGTGTCTGAATAAATAAATTTATTTGGGAAATAAATGAATAAATAAATGTTGTCCAGGTTGGGAAAACCTCTTAGTGTGAAAAATCTCCAAGGAAGCAAACAAATACTATTTTTCATCCTGTTCCAGTGTCATTAGCCCTTAGCATATCCAGAATCCCCTGAAGTTCCTTTGCTCTCTGGGAATGTCCTCAAATTGCAGTAGTTTCTGGCATAAGTAGTCTTGCACTAATGAAATGCTCTCAGTACGAAGACAGCTAAAATTTTACTTTCTAGGGGCAAAACCCCCTCATCAAAAAATAAAAAATCCAAACTACTCCTATTCTGCATCGAACCAGGGATGTCTATATTATTTAAGGAAGAAGCTCAACTATTTTCTGTACTTTTTATTCAGATTAGTATTTTCTTCTGCTTGATACATCTTCAGTGTCCCATCTTCTTTCACCTGTGCTAGAAACAATTCATGTAAAAGCATGGGCAGGAGAGAGGCAGGCAGTGTGGTTACAGGATTAGCAGCTGACTTTCATAGTGCTAATGCAATCCAGACTGGAGTCTAATAGCTTTATAGGGCTAACATCAAGACAGGGGGTATTTAAATTGTTAAGGCTTTAAACAGCTTTTCCTTGGATATCTTTGCAAGTACTTCTTAATTGATTTCATAGGTCTGCAAGAGAGCAGACTGACCTTAAAGGCAAATGGACCATAATGTTCTTTTTGTTCATATGCCACTGATCACTCTCAGTAAGGGGATGGCTGGGATAGGACTAATTAAATTGATTTACATGTTTTAATAAGACACCGGTACTAAAGTAGTATTAAAACAATACAAGGGTGTTATAAAATAGTGAATAAACTCCTACCTCATCAGTAAGAACAAATACAAAATAGGTACAGTTCATAAGTGTGGTGTAAAGGAAGTATTTTTAATCTTTTCCTTATCAGGTTTGTAGGATCTACAAGAACTGAGAATATATTTTGAAAACCATTATGTAAATGTATAAAGTAAAATCTGTGATATTCAGTAATAAAATACAGAAAATAAATAAGAGGTAGCATTTATCTCCCAGTGCACGTGGCCTTTTTATTAAATTTTACAAGATTTACAATAAAACCATAGAAACTGACAGCATTAGTGGTGTTTGCTTCCCACTAGATGCTTGCTTCCCACTAGATGTTTGCTTCCCACTAGATGTTTGCAGCAACAGTGGCAAAAAAAAAGAAGTAGTTTTCAAGAATTCAGCTTCAGAGAGGAAGCTGAAGCCTGTATCAGGCATTCCCTTGGTGTTTGCCAACCAAATCTGAACAGCAAGGACTCCATCCATGGTGCAGGACCAACAGATTATATAGGAATCTTTGACTACTTACTGTATGGTCTGCATGTTGGCAGCATCCTGTCTACATTGTGGGAAGGGAATAGGCTGCATGCCGCAGCTGAAGCGAAGGGGAGCCCTGTAGCCACTGTGGTTTGGTCACATAGGTCATCAAGGCTGCACGTTGGCTTCTACTGAGACAGGTTGTATGAACATAAACAGGCCATGTAGCATATATACATATGTACATATAGATATATATTCATAAAAAATACCTACATTTCATTCATACTCATAAGCATATTTAGCAAGGTAGGTTTCCTTAAAGACAAGTGACTGCTGACTTTTTCACCAGTGAAAAGGAGAGAGGACAAGGCTTATTGTGCACTGTCTTCAGCTGCTGCCATGCAGGTTTTCAACCCCCATGAAATTAGGTTCCTGTCTTTAAATAGATACCATAATTGATGCAGCGTGCTTTTGGCTTATAATGAACAAATTTTGCTCTCTGCTTGCTCTTGTGCAGCTCATAACAACACCTACTTCATTGGTCTCAGCATCAGTTCTGCAGGGCTGACCTTATGCAGACATATCTTAAAGCTAAACTCTAGAAATGCCTTTCTGAGTGGATTTATCCAGCTTTTGCCTCTGGTGCTCTTCAGCAGCCTGGCTTGTTAAAGTCACCATGTGGTGGTGTCTACCTGCAGCATACAGTGGGCTGAATCGGCATGACTCATTCACGAACAGCTACAGGAATGGGTAAAGTGAATATGCCATCTCACAGTAGCACATTTGTATAATTAGCTCCTTGGCTGAGCTGGTTTATGATCCACTGTCTTCCATAAGTTTTTAGGCTGCTGTATAAATTTTGGGACAGTGATTCATAGAAGTTATGAATACACAGCCATTCATTGATTTCCAGGCTACAGATACAAGATGAAAGACTGCAGGAGCTTATCTTAAAAATATATCTTTAAAATATGTTTACTTTCAAGTTTACCCATAAGCACACAATAATCATTGGTCAAAACACTAGGAGAAATAATGCTGGTCAGAAACAGTCAAGATTAGCTGTTTTATTTTGATTTCCTGCACCACCTGAATGAGTGGAGAATGGTGGAAACCAGGAGAATAGTATAGTTGAGGTTTACTTAAATATTAGCAGCTTTATGAAGTATATGATGATGAATTATATTGTTGAAGACTTAGCAAAATCTCAGGAAAAGTATAAATTTTAATTTCCTCTGTAGTGTTTTGCAGTAGTCTACATACCACTTACATGCATTACTGTTTTGAGACAATTATTCTTTATTAGTGACAGCTGCAGTCAGTTTTTTTGCTAAGTTCTGTTTTTAGATGCCATGCCTCATTCTCATGTACTGCAGCCATGGGTAGCTGCTCGCTTATCAGCTTGCCTAGCTGTTTACCGTACAGGCCAAGGAGATTGTTTTGGTGAGTGAACATTAAGAAAAAAATTATTTTGCATGGCATATAACTAAAGAAATTACTTAGGACTTTGATTTGTGTCCAGATTTCCTTTGTTTCTCCCATCCAGATATATCACATCAGCAATTTTCAAAACTTTTCAAATAGACAAATATTTTTGAAAACATGGCCTGAAAAATCTACTTGCATGTAATACAAAGTATTTAAGAGAGGTTATTGCCTGCCAGGCTAATCTGTATTAGATTGTAGCAGTGTTCCATCTAATTTTAGTCAATTAAATTGGGTTATTGTTTAAAAGTGCAGAAAGCCAAAGACAGCCAAGGAATGTGGTTCTTTCTTCATCTGTCTCATATAAGGCAGGGGAGGTAAGATGCAATGTTTGTTACAGAGAAGTCAAGAAAAAATAGCTGTGACTGCCATTACATGTTAACTCTCTTGACTGGTGATTAGAGGTGTTTCATGTACACAGTTCAATGCTTTTTCATAAAATGGAATATCTGACATTAGGTGACAAGAAAAAAATTAGCATGATTTAAATTGTGATGTGCAAAAATGAAAGTAGGAGTATCAGAATATGAAGAATGTTGCTGTAAACTGTGTTTGTATTGTGCTATACAAGTTCATGATCACCCACACTGAATGCCTTTTCCTATAAACTAAATGTTGAACTGTGACTACTTTGCACCTAAGACCTAATCTGAAGGGTTAATTATGTTTCTGATATATTCCTTAACTAGTTGTTTGTGCTTGTTTTTAATAAACAATTTGTGATCCTAATATTTTTATTAGTGTTCAGATATCTCAAGTAAGTTCCCTGTAAAAGAATTCTACTTTGATTATGAAAAGAAAAACCTTTTCTTGTAAATGGTTTCTTAATGCAGTCAAAACAAGCATTTGCAGTTAGTTGCTCATTAGAGCAAGAAGAAACAGCACCATGACTTGTGGAACAGTTTGAAATTGCAGTCATTAGTTTCAATAACTTTTTGAAAAGTAATTTCTGCCTCCATTAAGTGAAGATAAGCTTACTGCTTTTGAAGCATGAGAAAAGGGGGGAGAGTCATGCTTTAGCAAACACATGGTTTTGTTTTCAAAGCTTATTAAAGTAATCTGAAATCAAATATGTATTTTATATATAAAATAAAGCATACTTGACAAATACAAATTATATCTTGAGGGGACCTTACTGTTAGAGAAGTTATTTGGGGGATGTGTTATCTTAGAAAGCCTCATTAGCTGTGAGATCAGAAGAAATGGTTAGGCAATTTAAGAATTGTTAATCCACAATCTAAACAGAACTAATTCTGTGATATTCCAAGAAAAAAAGAAGAAAGAAACAGAGCTGAAAAGGAGTAAACCAGAGATATCTCTGACTGACATGCTCCTTCTGTGGGCACATCTCAATCCTTATCCAGTCAAGGCCTTTCATAAATGGCTCAAAGGATGGAAGCTGAAGACAGATTTGCAACTGGGAGATCTTCCATTGCAGACCCTGAACTATGCAGCACACCTTCCCTTCTCCCCTTCAAAAGCTGGGGCAGATCACACAGATGGCAGTGGAGTAGGCCACAGTCTTGGAGGTGTTGAACAGCATCCCAGCCCAGCACTGAGACCTGGTCAGTGGAGAAAGCCAAAACTAGGAAGGGCCTGTAAGCACCAACACATGCCACAAGTCTCTTCCCCATGGCAGTGAGCCTGAGACACAAAACTTCATCATCAGTGGCCACCTGAAGGCCTCACAAAAGCAGAATCCAGTTGTTCAGATGCAAAGAGCCAGCACAGTATTTCTGCTGCTTGAGGCCAAGAATGAACTTCAGCTCTGCGGTTAAATAGACCATACAGGTTTTTCAAACCTCCCACCCTGGTGTGATTTGGACCTTCACAGAGCTCTCTTCTCTTCCAGGTTTACTTACATGTCTCCGATTTCCCCACGCAGTGGTCCTTGCTGCCTTCTAGTCTAATGTAAGGTTCAAACTTCTGAGTCCTTTTAAATCCACCACTGCTCTAAACATCAAATAGTGATTGACACTAACTCAGGATGTAAATTGCATCCAGACAGCTATTTCCTCCTGCTCCGCAGTGATGAAAAACTATGTGGTGGTCCTATCATGATGTCCCGTACTTTACTCAGGGAATTTTCTCATCTGAATTAATATTTGGAATAAATATATCGTGTCAGCTACACAAGTGACACAAGAAATTAATATTTTGTCACCTAAATTTCTGAAGCATAGAATTATTTTCAGATGTGAATTTTTTAACTGAACAGTGCTCTGGCAGGGTTTAGAAACAGAAATGAACATTACAAAAAGCATAGATTCTGTTTGTTTTAACAAAATGTCAAGTATTTAAGAAAACAAAGACAAAACTTTCTGCTAATTCTAAGTGGGTCAGCTATTCTATCGTCTCACATTTCAGCATGTCTGAGAAATGAAACCTTAGTTTATAGAGCAATACAGCGATAAGAGACTGCATTTATGTTAGGATATTTCATACAAGGAAATTAATAGGACATCTTGCTTTTTATTGTCACAGAATCTATGTATGGGTAGAGTGGTAGTTTTATGTAATTCTTTCCATGAGGTGAATTCAAAATGTTAAAAGGCATGGTTAAGATAAAGGATTCATCTCAGAAATGTGCAGCTTTAATCAAAAGTCATGTTGAGGAAGAAAACATTCTGAACTTTTTGATTAAGCAATTTAAAAATAATAGTGTCTCCTTTAGAAATTATCCTAAATATAAAATCTGCATTGATTCCAAATATAAATACGCTAAACATAACATTTCAAAACTAAACCAAGTTTCTTCAAGTATTTAAATAGGAAAAAGATGATGCATTGAAAGGGTTTGTGCCTTGAAAATGTTGGGTTTGCACATCTTAAAGTAGGTTTATTTTAGCTCAATAGTAAAAATGGGCGGTCTGCACAAGTATTGCTCTGCTGAAGAATGTGTATTTTCAATCTTCAGCAATTGACTTTCAAGCCTTCTAAAAAGCAGATATGCAGTCCATGCAGATGAATGTGGCAGGTTCAGCAGTGGTTTGTTGCCTTTAAAACCTAAAGTTTCAAAAGTCACTGGTTATTTGTATTGTCTCCCCCCTCCCCCCGCACCTGAAACACGAAATTTTCAGGAGAAAGGTACATCTCAAACTGCTATGTCAAAATGGTCTAACTAAATAACTTATCACAGCTTACAGTCTTCAATAAGATCTAGTATTTCCTGTTCAGTGAGTGCCAAAACCATGAAGTAGCATTAAAGATGGATAGTTTGTGACAAATTATGAAAATCTTGACAATCAGCTGTTACCAACTAGCATGTAACAATTTTATATACAGCACAGGAGGAAAAAGCACCAAAATGTGCCTGGAAGTCTGTGCAGGAGGCAGCCCTGTTTTACCAGCAAAGCTCCTTCAAGTCTGTCATCAGAGCCGTAGCCAGAATGGATTTGCCTTAGCAGTTCATGGGAGCTACACATTTCTGTGAGCTCCAAGTACCTGAAAGGGTGTTACGCAGTTAGTGCTAAGACTGAATAACATGTATATTTTCTTTCTACAGATACAAGAGATAAAACTGAAAGTTTGTCCCACATTTCTTGAATTCAGTGTGAAATTGGGACAGTATCATGTGTAACTGATGGCTGCAATAACCTCGTATTCCCTCTAGGCAACATATATCAGAGGGAATACAACATGCTGAATAGAGGTCTAAAAATGCTAGGAACATCTGCAGAAGATGCTACTGTGCTGGATTTATGTTAGTTAAGCTATAGGCAGGCATCACAACTGAGTGTTTCCATAGAATTATAGAATTTTTAGGTTGGAAAAGACCTTTAAGATCATCAAGTCTAACTGTAAACCTAACACTGCCAAATCTACCAATAAACGGTGTCCCTAAGTGCCACATCTACATATCTTTTAAATACCTCCAGACATGGTGACTCAACCACTTCTCTGGGCAGCCTGTTCCAATGTTTGACAACCCTTGCAGTGAAGAAATGTTTCCTAATATCCAAGCTAAACCTCTCCTGGTGCAACTTGAGGCCATTTCCTCATCCTGTCACTAGTTACTTTGGAGAAGAGACTGACACCTCACTACAGCCTCCTTTCAGGTAGTTGTAGAGAGTGATAATGTCTCCCCTGAGTCTCCTTTTCTCCAGATAGTTTCTCTAGACCCTTCACCAGCTTCATTGCCCTGCCCTGGACATGCTGCAGCACCTCAATATCTTTCTTTTAGTGAGGGGCCCAGAACTGAACACAGGATTCAAAGTGCAGCCTCACCAGTGCCCAGTACAGGGGGACGATCACTGCCCTGGTCCTGCTGGCCACACTGTTTCTGATACAGGCCAGGATGCTGCTGGCCTTCTTGGCCACCTGGGCACACTGCTGGCTCATGTCCAGCCAGCCGTCAACCAACACTCCAAGACCCTTTTCTGCCAGGCAGCTTTCCAGCCACTCTGCCCCAGGCCTATAGGGCTGTGTGTGGTTGGTGTGATCCAGGTGCAGGACCCGGCACTGAGCCTTGTTGATCCTCATACAGTTGGCCTCAGCCCATCAATCCAACCTGTCCAGATCATTCTGAAGAGCCTTTCTACCCTCAAGCAGATCAACACTCCAGCCCAACTTGGTATTATTTGCTGTTCTCTGCTGTCATTTTTCTGTTTTTCTAAAAGCAATTTAATACAGTTTTTATATAGTTCAATTTCTCAAAGAGAGGGCATAATCACCTTTGTTGAAAGTTGTGATTCACCAGGAAAGGGAAGAACTTGTATGCATTCATAATGCCGAAGGGAATAAGGGATTATATGCAAAACTATGCAGCATGGCCACATGTCTATAGCCATGAGAGGTTCCTCAGTAATGGGCTCATTTAGCATGATTATATTCTTAGTCACCTCAGCCTCTTCCTAAATTTTAGCTTCAGATTTAGCAGGTCATTCTGGGTTGAAGGTTTTGCTACCTAACCAAGGTGGTAAATATGAAATCCCACCAGTCATCTGAGCTGAAAGACTTTGGGATCTAAATTAATAGGAATTGAATGTCTAAAATTTCAGAAAATTGCAACTGTTCTTTTATATAGGGTCCAAAAGTATTCTAAGCCTTTCTTTATAAACACTTACAGATGGTGGATTATGTCCCAGTGTTCTGCTGAACAAATCATTACAGACATGCTGCAGGGAGTCATGGCTTCTTGAGACTATAGGTTGTTGGGATGTCCTAATGACTATGGGATGTAGAAGATCATAAAAAAAATGGGATTTAAATATCCTGAGATCTATAGATGACAGTTGCTATGCAAGAAGTAGATACTGATTAGTTAGAACATATGTATATACTCTTAACAGCTACAGGTAATAGTGCTTCTTCCATGGGGATGGTATCTTAACATGATATATTTATAAGCTTTCTAACAAGCCTTATTTTGCCAAGTTTTCTATACTAGCAGGAAATAGTTGTCTTGTAATGATGTGTTAGGTTTTATTTAAGGACAGGCAATAAATGATCTGTAACTAGAGTTATGGCTACGAGATGGAAGAAGCACTGGGAACCTGTGACTGGGAGTAGAAATCATCTAACTGCTGATATCTATGCTGTGTCTTCACCTAAGCTAATCAACCAGTCTCCCTTTATAGTCAGAGGAGATTAACAGGTAATTTGAGAGAGTAATTTAACATACCTATTTTAAGATGAGTTGAATCACACCTATTTCTGTCCATTTATTATAAAAGAAGATGCAGGAACTTCTGCAGAGAGAGATGTTTCTGTTGTGTTTGTGAAAGACCTGGCACAAAAAGGCTTTGATTGCAGTTTGTGCCTTCATGTATGTATGCAAATTAGGCAAGTAATAATGAAAAGTAGGAAAGGTGAAATAGTCAACAGAGAGACCAAATGGCACCTTCTCTTTCCCAGCAAATAATCAAAGGTGATAGCTTGATTCAGGATTTTGCATAATGCTTTCAAATGGTTTTGCAGGGTAAAAAAAAATCATAGAATTATAGAATGGTTTGTGTTGGAGAAGACCTTAAAGATCATCTAGATTGAACTCCTCTGCCATGGGCAGGAACTCCTTCCACTAGCCCAGGTTGCTCAATATTCTATCCAACCTGGCCTTGAACACTTCCAAGGAGATGGCATCCACAATTTCCCTGGGCAATCTGTTCCAATGTTTCACCACCTTCATAGTGAAGAATTTCTTCCTTATATCTAATCTAAATCTACTCTCTTTCAGCTTAAAGGTGTTCCCCTTTGTCCTATCACTACATGCCCTTGGAAAAAATCCCTTGGTAGCTATCTTGTTGGCCCCCTTTTAGGTACTGGAAGGCCGTTGTAAGTCCCTGGAGCCTTATTTTCTCCAGGCTGAACAACCTCAACTCACTCAGCCTGTCTTTATAGGAGAGGTGCTCCAGCCCTCTAATCATCTTTGTGGCCCTCCCTTGGACTTGCTTCAACAGGTCCATGTCCTTCTTATGTTGAGGGCCTCAGAGCTGTATGCGGTTCTCCAGGTAGGGTCTCACCACAGCCAAGGGGGAGAATCCTTCTGCTCAGCCTGCTGGTCACACTCTTGATATAGTGCAGGATACAGTTAGCTTTCTGGGCTGCAAGCTCTCATTGCTGGGTCATGAGCTTTTTTCCATCAGCACCCCCAAGTCTTTTTCCTCAGGGCTGCTCTCAATCCATTCTCCACCCAGCCTGTATTTGTGCTTGGGATTGTCCTGACCCAGTGCAGGATCTTGCACTTGGCCCTGTTGAACTTCATGAAGTTTGCATGGGCCCATCTCTCAAGCCTGTCAAGGTGCCTCTGGATGGCATCCCTTCCCTCCAGTGTGTGGACCACACCACACAGGTGGGTGTCTGGGTGTCATTGGTAAACTTGCTGAGGTTGCACTCAATCCCACTCCCCATGTCACCAACAACAATATTGAACAACACTGGACCCAGTACAGACTCCTGAGGTATGCCACTCATCACTGGTCTCCACTTGAACATTGAGGTGTTGACTTCGAGTGCAGCCATTTAGCCAATTCCTTATCCACTGAGTGGTCCATCTGTCAAATGAATGTCTGTCTGGTTTAGAGACAAGTCATGTGCAGCAGCATCAAATGCTTTGCACAAGTCCAGGCAGGTGATGATGTCTTCCCTCATCCACCAATGCTGTAACCATATCGTAGAAGGCCACCAAATTTGCCCTTAGTGAAGCCCTGTTGCCTGTGACCAATTACCTCTCAGTGTTCCGTGTGCCATGGCATAGTTTCTAGGAGGATCTGCTCCATGATCTTGCTGGGCACCGAGGTAGGACTGACTGACCTGTAATTTCCCATGTCTTCTTTTTTTCCCTGTTTTTAAAAATGGGGGTTATGTTTCCCCTTTTCCAGTCAGTTGGAACTTCATCAGACTGCCATGACTTCTCAAATATGATGGATAGTGGCTTAGCAACTTTATCAGCCAGTTCCTTCAGGACCTGTGGATGCATCTCATCAGGTCCTATGGACTTGTGCACTTTCAGGTTCTTTAAATGTTCTTGAACTTTATCTTCTTCTACAGTGAGTGGTTCTTCATTCTCCCAGTACCTGCCTTTGCCTTCTGTGACTTGGGTGGTGTGGCTGGAGCACTTGTCAGTGAAGACTGAAGCGCAGAAGTCTTTGAGTACATCAGCTTTCTCCAGATTCCAGGTAACAAGGTCTGCCATTTGCTTCTGGAGACGGCCCACATTTTCTCTAGTCTTCCTTTAACCACTGACATACCTATGGAAGCTTTTCTTGTTCTTCTTTATGTTCCTGGGCAGACTTAATTCTACCAGGGCTTTAGCTTTCCTAATGTGATCCCTGGCTGCTCAGACAATTTCTCTGTATTCCTCTCGGGCTACCTGTCCTTGCTTTCACCCCCTGTAGGCTTCCTTTTTGTGTCTGATTTTGTCCAGGAGCTCCTTCTTCATCCATACAGCCTCCTGGCATTTTTGCCTGACTCCCTCTTTGTTGGGACACATTGCTCCTGACCTTGGAGGAGGTGATCCTTTACTATTAACCAGCTTCCTTGGGTGTCTCTTCCCTTCCAGGCTTTATCCCATGCTACTCTACCAAGGAGATCTCTGAAGGGGCTGGTCTGCTGTCCTGAAGTCCAGGGTAGTGATCTTGCTGTCCATTCTCCTTGCTGCCCTAAAAATTGTGAACTCCACCATTTCATGGTCACTGCAGCCAAGGCTGCCCTTGAGCTTTACATTCCCTACCAGCCCCTCCTTGGTGAGAACAAGGTCCAGCATAGCACTTCACCTCATTGGTTCCTCTGTCACTTGGGGAAGGAAGTTATCAGCAACTCATTCCAGGAACCTCCTGGGTTGCTTATGCCCTGTTGCATTGTCCCTCCAACATATATCAGGGTGGTTGAAGTTCCCTGTGAAGACCAGGATTGTGAACTTGATGCTGCTCCTATCTGTCTACAGAGGGCCTCGTCCACTTGGTCTTCTTGGTTGGGTGGCCTGTAGCAGACCCTCACTATAATGTCACCTGTCCCTGCCCTCCCTTTAATCTTGACCCATAAGCTCTAGGTTGGCCCCTCATCCAACCCTGGACAGAGAGCCATGCACTCCAAATGGTCATTGACATAGAGGGAGACACTCCCTCCTCATCTACCCTGCCTGTACTTCTTAAAGAGCTTGTATCCTTTCATTCCAATATTCCAGTCATAGAAGTCATCCCACCACATCTCTGTGATGCCAATAAGATCATAGCCCTGCAGGTGTACACACATCTCTAACTCCTCTTGCTTATTGCCCGTGCTACATGCGTTTGCATAGTCATTTAGATTGTGCCCCCAGTGAGGCCAACTTACTGGCTGAAGTGGCTGGAATTCCCTTGTGCTGCTCTTCAGGTGCTCTCCTGCTGACCTGTGATTCCTCTGCAGGCTCTGGGCATCTATTGCTGTCACTGGCATCAAACTGGTAGGAGTGGGATGGATTGCAGTTCCCCTCCCCCAGCAACTTTAGTTTAAAGCCCTCTTCACCAGCTTGGCAAGCTTATGACCAAAGATACTCTTCCACTTTTTTTGTTAGATAGGACCCCATCAGCCCCCAGTAGACCAGGTTTCTCAAAGTGAGTCCCATGGCTGTGGCACCAGTCCCTTTCCCTTTGACCAGGAGGATTGATGAAAAACTACCTGCACACCAGAGTCCCCTACTGCTGCTCTCAGGGTTCTGTAAACCTTCCTGATACTCCTCAGACTGCTCCTGTCTGTTGCTGGTGCCCAGTTGAAACAACAGCAGTGGATGATAATAAAAGTGGACTGTATGAAGCTTGGTAGTCTCTTGGTGACATCCCTGATATGAGCCCCTGGTAAGCAGCAGCCTCTAGAGAGGGTGTCAGGCCTGCACACGGGTGCCTCTGTACCTTTCAGAAGAGAGTCACCTGCTACTATCACCCATCACCTGTTCTTAGTTGTGCTGGTGGTTATATGGGGAGCAGATCGGGTTGCCTTACTCAGCTCCAGCATCTCTCCTGGTAGAACTGGTCTTTCCTGTGCATTCTGCAGAGTGGTGAAATGGTTCTGCAAGTGGTTCTGCAAGGGCACCTCAGGCTTCAGGAGAAGTCTCTTCCTTCTGCAGGTCCTTGCCATTGCAGGCTTCCATTCGTCTGCATTATCGGCCCCACTCCCTTCTGTGCGTGCCAGTGAGGGAGTTTTTGGCTGTTTGGCTGTGGGCTGTGGGTCCGCAGCAGACTGCCAGCCCTCTACCTCCCTCTTAGCCTCCCTGATGTCATGCAGACTTCTCACCACAGCTCAGTCACCTGCTGCAGGAGGTCTTCCACTTGGGCACAGCTTTCACAGGCAGGTCTGCTGCCTGTCCCAGCCCCAGGAGAATGGTCTAGGCATTTCCTGCAGCCTGAGGTCCACACTGCAGCCTCTGCCTTCAGCAGATCCATCTGGGTGAAGGCATCGGCCACTGCTGGGGTAGATGGTGCAGACCGCCCAACTGGAGCTGTAGCCTTTGCAGACTCCACTATGAGAACAACTTTCTTACTCTTTTCTTTGGACTGCATTCTGTCGCTAACAGGAAAAAAAGGTATATGATGTAAAAAATGAATTTACATTTTCCTTCCAGAATGGCACAGTGGTTTACTAATTGAAAATGAAATCATGGAAGTGGTGTAGTTTGTGTATTTATATTTTGTAAGACTAAAACTATGATTATATTTTCACAATAAAAATTTTATAGATGGACAAAGGACATACTGGGAAGTAGAAGGCAGGCTTGAATTTTCATGAACCGGGAACTGGATTTGAGGTTCAGCAAAGCATTCTGTGCTATTAACAGTTCTCTAGGACATTACTCTGTTGTCAGTAGCTCTGAAGCTTAACAATATGTATTAGATGTGACCATGAATTCGAAAAATGACAGTTTTGTATGCTTTCAAGTGTACATGTGGGACTTAAAAAACTCAGTATTTGCTTAATTTAGTATTCTTCACAAGGAATGCTGGTTAGTCTAATTTCCCATAGATAACACTGACAGGGACTGCTCTGAAAAATCTTGTGGCCTAGAGATTAAACCAGGGAACACAGCAGAACAGTGTGTCCTTGTGTCTGTCTTATCTGTAAAATTATTGTACTTCTTAGATGCAAATATATGTAAAAATAACTTTCCAAATGTGTAAGATAAACAACAAGAATCCAAATAGCTTCTATCGGATGAATCAAAATCTCCCATCAGCAGAAAAACTATGCCCCACGTAGGATAATGATGTCACTGTGAGAGGAAAAAGTTCTGGGGGATTTGTTTATTGATTATTTTATGTCCAGAAAGGATCATTTTAGTAGCTAGTCTGATGCCCTCTGAACCTAAACTACAGAACTGCCAGTGTTTTGTGGGCAAAACACAGCACTGGTGTTTGAACTGTGGCATATCTTTGTAGCTGGATGTTAAATATTAATTTTTAAGAGACAGGTGCATTTTGGGATGTTGTTTTTGATTTGGTTTGTTGATGTGGGTTTTTTTTTTTCCATTTCCACTTGACAGAAAGGATTGGCCTGCTTTCTATGAGTACCTTTTTTTCCTAATAGGAGAAACAAGTGGAACACACATTGCTTTTCTAGCTGCTGTAATTAGAAACATTTGATTCTCTTTCTCTTGTAGTTTTAGTCTTCATCTTCTTTGAGTTCTTATTGTTGAAAGGAGCTAAAAAAATCAGATATAATCTGTTGGTTAGGGCTTTGAGCAACATAATCTAGTGAAAGATGTCCTTGCCTATGGCAGGGGTTTGGAACTAGGTGAGCTTCAATGGTCCCTTCCAACGCAAACCATCCTATGATTCTGTGATTTTAAGTATGAATTGTAATGACCAGCATGAACAAAGGGTATGGGTTTGAATGCAATAATTTCAATTTTCTTCTTATAGCTGCCTTATATAACCATTAAGTGTGAGAAGAAATGAGTAAATAAATTGATCCCTTCAGGCATAAGCACTTTTCCTGGATTGAGATTGCCTTTTAAGTGCTTACATTCCATTTTGATGTTGAACTTGCACAGACAGGATGTGTGCGATGTTGTAAAACTGTGCCTAGAGTCAAACTGCTTTCTTACTGATGACGTGTGTACTGTCCTTAAAGAAAAACCTCATTGTATAGGTGCTCTCATATCTTGCCATCTCCCATCTGTAGTGGGACCGTTGAGATGTGCTTTAGGCAGCCTATCCAGCAGTGCCTAGCTGTAGAGGAGTGAAGCTGGGTTAATTAGCATTGATAATATACAGCTGTGGGCTGGCTTCAGGGGTGGCGGGTTGGCTGATGTAGGTAAGGTGCAGCTGTGGCTGGTTAACTTAAGTGGTTGAGAGCCAATGAAGAGAGAGTAGCTGAGGAAGAGAGAGAGAGGAAGAAGCAGAGGGAAGAGAGAACGCATGCCCTGGGTGAGGAGAGACTAGGGGAAGGCAGTAGGGGGACTGGTGTGAAGAGTGTCTTGGTATGTGATGGTAAAAGACCTTGTTGCAGCTGGGTAGTTTGGAGACTGCTGCAACACCTAACAACCTACTACAGCTGTGCTAACCATGTGTTCTCCCAGTGGGAAACCCCCAGTTTTGCTTTAGACTTTGCATGCCAGCATCTGTTTGCATGGAGAAGGAATCTGGTTTGAACTGGCAGTGTTGAACCTTTTGCTGCCTACAGGGACTGATCTTGCTCTCTCTCTCTGACAAAAAAAGAACTTGAGAGACAGTCATTAGGAAGTCAAGGGAGCTACAACAAACTGGGGAAGATGGTAGAGGCCTGAGGAGAATGAGACCTCAGGTTTGTATAATCTACTGAATAGCAGAACAATTCAGACCTTCTTCTTCCTTCATTAGACTTGCATTCCCTGCTGGTGTGACATCACAGAGCCTGCAGTAATGCTGGAACTCAATGCTTCCTTTCTGACAGATTACCACGCGGTAATGTTGCGTGTATGTTTGTATGTTTACTTAAAAACCTGTTTTGTCTTGGAATTCATGTAAAACTTTCACAACTTTGCTGAATTTTAAAAGCAATGTATCCTGAATGGGACAATTTGCATTGTCTTTGCACCTGCATGAATGGTTAGGAAGTACTTGAAGCCAGGTAACAAACCAAGTGGTTCAAAAAGATGCAAGCTATGTGGGACGGACACACCCCTCCCCCACCTTAGTTTTGTCTTTTCTTCTTTTCTGTACCTAGGGTCATGTAAATTTGGGTCCTGTTTCATGAACGAACAACTTCTCCACACTACATGGAGCCTCTAAATGTGACCTGATCTGTCAGAAGCAGACACTTTCTCTAGTGGCTGCTGTAAAATTCTGTGTAGTAAAATGCTGTCTTGTGACTTGAAGCTTAAAATCAGTCCTGTTGGCTTAAATAGATCCTGCTCATTTATTAGATAAACACTCGCTTAAAGGTTTAATAGATTGGGGATAAATGTTAGGAAAACTTCTAATTTCACCTTGATTTTAAATTATATAGCTGGTGGCATAAAAATACATAGTGCAATAGCATGCATTGTATAGAAACTCTAAGGAAGGTCAAAATGACAGACGTGGTGAAATCTCACCTTCCACTGCAGATAATGTGTAACTTAATCTTCCCCTTGCATACATGTGGGGGGAGTCATAATGCATATTAAAAATTTGCCACCACAACCCCCTCCACGGGTAAGATCATTAACTCCCTGAAACTGCATGGTGTCCATTTAAATATGCCTCCAAGGACTGCATGTAAGGTGGGTAGATCAGTAAAGTAGTTGACTCGCTATATTTTTCTGTGTCAGAGCAGAAAGTGATAAAGTCAATCTCCAGCCACTATGGCCTGTAATTTTTTACAGTATTGCGGACTATAACTTTGAGAGATCTGTTTCACAAGAGTATTTTATAAATACTGTGCATGTTGTTTGAGGAGAAAAAATGTATTATGAAGAAAAGCTTGTAACTGAGGGATGGTACTCTACCTTCTGTTCTTTCTTCTTAATGAAATGATATTGCACATTATCTAATAGGCTTATTTAGTATCAAAATATGATATTTAAACAAAGAAAAAAGAACACAACAAAAGTAAATTAGAAAAAAATTAGGAAATAAACACAATATCTCTTAAGAGTAAGAATAAAGCTTGCTTGTTATGTTAGAAGAAACAGTCATTAAATTGTTACTCATTTAGTTCAGAGAAACTTGTTTCAGGATTTGTTGTTTTTACAAAAGAAACTCTATTGCCAGTATAGTGTAGAGAAAATCCTTGTGTTAACTGACGTTTCATTTGGTTAGACAGATAAAGAACACAAAAATGAAACTGTGGCACATATGGATAGTAATCAAACTATATGTCCAATACCCCACATCCAGTGTACTCAAGCCGGTGAATACCACAAGCAAAGCCTCAGAACAAAGCTTAACAGAAACAAAAACCCCTGAGTGTTTGTAGCACTGTTATGTTGAAGTTATAAATGTGCCTGTGTGGCATATGGCAGCTGGAGGATTTGAGGACCCAGCAGGATTGACTAGTCCTTAATTCCTAAGATTGCTCGACTTTTTCCCAGCTCTGATCTTGAGCAATCAGCCTCCCTCTGTTTTAGTTTCCCCATATGAATAATGGGGTTAATTGTATCTGTATCATGAGGGTATTGTAAAACTTAATTACTTAATATAAAGAGCTTTGATATTCTTGGATATGTGACAGTGTAGGACAGTAGAGAATTATTTATGGTCTTGAAACTTTTTATGGTTGGTTCATATTTTAGAGAGTAATACAGTGGATCTGAAGAGGGAAATGTTTGACCTACTATTTCTACCATGCACTGCATAATGAGTTGCAGTAATAACAGTAATCTGGGGGTCTATTAATGTAATTAACACCACTGACTTTTCTTCTAGGTGAAAGGTTTTTGAATATGGCTTCTGTCCTAAA